>VZSF01004568.1:871768-984921 GCA_013398295.1 Chionis minor
TTTGCCGTGTTAATGTGTTAAAAATTTTGAAAAAAAAAAAAAAAAAAAAAAAAAAAAAAAAAAATTTCACATTATTTACCTGTCTTGATGCAGCGCAAAATCTAAGAAAAACAGCAGATTAGTTGATGGGCGACTGTCTCAGTGCGCGAAGTTGGCAGCGCAGTGTTGTTCCCGCCGGGGAAGGGACAGCATGATTAATGTTCGCTGCTCCCCCGCCAAATCACAAGGCAGACTCAGCAGGATACAGGTTATCCCGTGGCCTCTGCTGATTTTGTATTTCTTCCTTTCTGTTACACTGTCTAGGAATTAATGTATTAAATCATACGGAAGCTGAGAGGCCAGTAATGTTTGCCGTCAACGCAGGAACGAGAACATTTACGGGCTCCGCCGCTAATATTGAAGGAAAAGAGTGACAGCTGGGGGGGGGGGGGGCAGGAACAGTTTTTATAAATGAAGTTAAAAGGCTTGAATTCAACAATAAATTCAATTTCTGTTCTTAGTTGTTCCTTAACTGAGGAAGGGAGGGGGAAGCTGAACAAGAGAGAACACAGAATCACTTAAAATGAAGTGTGCTGTAACCAAACAAGCCAGTATTTGTGTGCAAGTTGCCAAGATCTGCTAGGTCATCTGCAAATAACTTTGTTTACTTCACTGGCAGATCCTCATCTGGGAGGAAGCAGAAGATTGTGATTGCTTCCAAATGGAAATAAACATTGAAGTCTCTCCTGGGTTGCTTGAGAACGCGTATTTTTCAATAGTGCAGTTTTACTGTGGAGGGAAGCTGATGATGCAAAACTGGCATTTGGATGACTCCTAAATGTGGAAATAATTTGGGACTTCGTATGTCATGTCCTTCCAGTATTAAAAAATCCTGCTTTGATATGCACATGCCACTTAAGACGTGGTCTTTTTTTATTGATTTATGCTAAGTGAAGATGCTAAGGGTCTGCAGTCACTGATGATGACCATACTGGGCTAGAGACAGGCCTTCCCCAGCAACGTGGACCCAAAAAGGCATTCATTCCTTTCCCAAAGATTCTTAAGTCCTGAAATTTCCACTTGTAGTTACTAAAGAAAACCATGGGCATGCTGGAAAAGTCTTTACTCTTCTTGCTGCAGTTTTTTGTCGTCCAGTGCTTTGAGCTGTCTCTCCATGCCCACGCTCTTAAACTTGTTTCCACACTGAGCTGGGTTTTGGAGTCCTGTAATTGCAGCTGCCCAGCTAAGATTGCCCTCCTTCACACAGTATCTCCTCACTGCCAAGATTTTGAGGATTATGGAGAACATAAATGTGCAGTAGAAACTCAAATTGGTGTCATAGATAGCAGTTGCACCTCTTCTGTGTGACAGAGAAGCTGGAAGAACCATCAGCTGAGCAAATTGTGAAACTGTGAAGTGATTAAAGAAAACATCTCACTAGACTTTGGAACAACCACAATTCGGCTCACACTTTTGCCTCTGAAATGACATTCACCCTTCCGTGGGCAACTGAATTTCAGTGTGCACATTCTGCAACACTGCAGTTCATCCGTTTTAGGTCCTTCATGTCCTTTCCAGTGTCAAGGTGGAATTTTTGTTTCTGCAGGACAGATATCCCACAGCACTACTTTAAACGTACCTGAGGGGGCACTTACCACGCTGTCAAATTTTGATGATACCAGATTGAGTACAGTTATGTACGGTCTTCAAAAAAAATTCCTCCTAAATTACTCAAAAAATGCCTGCGCATCTAGTGTGTGTGTGGTGGGAATTAATCCCTCCTTGCATTCCCCTGCCTCATTTCTATGAAGCTTCTAATGTTCCTAACGCAATCATGTTCCTCCGTAGAGTCTACAAAGTTCATCCCGGAGCTGTTTTGGCAGCTTTGCATCCCTGAACTCAGCTTGGAGCCCTGTCAGCCTGGAGCATGTGCTGACTGAAATTGAGTCTGCCTGTACTTTGTGATGTATCCTGATGTATCAGCTGTGAAGTAGATGTCCTCCTCACCATTTTGTCTTAAATTCAGACCTGCTTGTGGTTATTTTGACCTCTTCTCTCTTCTCCCATCATTCACTGTGGACGGAATTTCCTGCTTTTTTCCACTTTGTTCTGTTCAGCAGACCATCTTGTCTCACCTCTTAAATGACCAAAGAAGGGTTGATGGGGACTTGCGTGCAGAATCCCTCAGTGGTCAACCAGAAGAGGCTAGGGCAAAGCAGCAGAAGCAAACACACGCTGTATTCTGGGATGAATAGTATGTATATATGACTCTATTTTTGGGCAGGAGAGATGTAAGGTAAGAAACGTGCAGCGAGTCTTATTTTGTGCTCCTGCTAGCCGGTTTGGCTAACCAGTCTAGTCCATGTACACCAGCTCTGTTTTTTTTTCTAGTCCCACGTGCTTCACGGAACCAGATACAAAATAAGCTTTACAGAAGCAAGCTCGACTAAATTAAGCGATAGACAATTTTTCTTCTTCATTGGTTTGCTTGGATCTGTATTCTGTACACAATAAGTAGCTTGCGATTTGCAAAAATTTCATTCACAAATGCTAGAGGAATCGCATAACGACATTTCTCTAGTAGTCTGTCAGCAGACCTTTCTCTTCTTTACCTTTTCTTTGTCCTGACCTGGTTTATTTTTTTTCCCCTAATTTCCATCAAGTCTAGTGTATTTCTGTGAAGACAGACGAGGGTGATTGGCAAGCTACAGTGGCGGAAGTTCGAGCTGTAGGTGAAATAAGCAGCAACAGAAATACTCCAGGATGGACATTCCCAAAGGGTAGATTGGTGGGGATTCTCTGAACACCAAATTCCAGTTTCCTGGCAAATGCCTAGAGCGTTTGTGTCAAATCGGCCAGATGAGTCATTTTGGGCTCCGGATTTAAAACGGGTGGGTGACGTGCCTGTCCTTATCGAAGTTAATAAGTATGTTTGAGCTGATGCATGGAGCGGAGGGGACTTGGAGCAGGAAGCGGTTGAGAGGGCGCTGATGGGCAGAGCAGGAGAGGTGGAAGTACTCTCTGAAACACTCTTTTTGTGCAAAGTGCGGGGGCAAACTGCCAGGTGAATGACCTCAGTCTGACTCGAAGATAAGAGAAACAAAACTACCTCTGCATGTCCCATTTGAAATATTTTGCTTAAAACCCGGAGAGAAAGAGACTGCTGCTTTTGAAACTCATTAAAGGTGGTTGGTGGTTTTTTTTGGCCGCCTTAAAAAAACACGTCCAAAGCAGGCTGTTCTTCTGGTAAATACAGCAGAAGACAGACGGACAGAGAAAGCAACAGGTTTTAGGTGGGGTTGTTGTTACAATAGCCACTCACTTCACACTGAAATCAAGTCCTCGTTTCCAACTGGATAGAGCTTTGCAAAGTTTAGTGCAGACCCAGGGTAATTTCTTTTATCTTCTGGCCCATATTTGTGCAGTTAAGCTTCCCAGTGCCTCTGGGTCTGTTTAGTTATGCTTTTGGCCTCTGATTCAGTGCTACTTTCCTTACAGTTCCCATGAGTAATTTGAGTTCTTTACTGAAGATAAGGAGATCCTTTTTACTGTGCTTTTCTGTCTTTTGTGTCTGTTTTGCTTTATTGTCTGCTTCCATCCATGTCCTCGCTGGCTAAAGGCAGGCAGGTGAGAGGAGGAACCTGCCCCATGCGGATGCTGATGGCAGCTGGGTTTGTGGCATGACATTGCATGGGAGCCGGAGTGGACTGGGAAAAGGGGCAGGATTCACTGGGACCCCGCCGTCCCGGAAGAGACTAAAATTGGCAAACAAAACAAAAGATGACAGAAAATGCTGCTCAAGGGCACTGGGATTGATAATCATTTAAACAAGAGAACTAGGATGGTGATGGGAAAGAGTGCTGGTGGAGGGGTCAGGCCACAGGGAGGAAAAAATGGGTAAGGAAATTTAGTCAAGAAGTAGGAGAGGAAAGGAAAGGAATATCCTGGGTCTGGGTGATGACCTGGATCACTTCGATAAGGTCTAGGAGTTGCTGAGGAAGACGGGCGTGGGCCAAAACCACATAAAGGAAGAAGGTAAATCAGGTTAGTGGCTAGGAAAAAAGGGTAGGTTGAGGCACAGGGAGACAAACAGACTAAAGCTGGAAGGGGAGAAAAATTTTTAAGCTGTGAGCCTGAGATTTGATGGGGAAAGAGCTTGGGGTTAAGAACAGAAGCTCGTTACACAGCAAAGGTGAGCAATGTGAGCTGAAATGTGGCTGGGAGAGGGAATAAAGGATGGAGCAGGGCCCGTTACAAAGTCCCAGAACTTTCAGCCAGAGCTGAGAACAGAAGTTAAACTTCTGATTCCCACTTTTGTGCTTAGCCCACGTCCTTTTCTTCTGCTCTTGCACTCATCCGTGTAGAGGGATTAAAAAGCACAGGACAACAGTAAGTTTCATTAGTTCAAGCAGTCTGTATAGTGCATGCAAAAGTTCAGCTGTTTGATGTAACTGTTTTAATGCACTTTGTAAAATTAGGAAATTAAACATGCTAAAATAATTAAGTCATACATTATTAAGGTGGACTGCAAGACTGAATCGGCCCTCTTGCATATTAATTATGATACAGCTGTCAAGTGTGTGTTCTGGTACATGTCTTTAACTTCTGTTTGTTTTTACATTTTCACATTTGATGTTGTGTAGAAGAACAGGGTGACTTTCATGGATTTAAATGTCTATGCTGTCACTGTCAAGCTGTCTTTAGGTACCTTGGGTATCCATTCTTCATCTGCTTGTGATAGTATCAAACGAGTAATTATCTGGTTTACTACAGCTATTTCACCCAATAATCATATTTTCTAGTGCAAAGCTTGCATCAGGTTTTCTTAGTGGAAACAATTAGTCTGATATTCCAGAAAGGATGTAATGCTGTGTGATAAACAAGTAGTTTCTCTTCCTCGTGCAAATTTAGGACTGAGAAATCATTTACGCTGTGCCATTGTGGGGGTTTTGGTTTGGGGTTGGTTTGGGGTTTTTTTAGTTACTTTAGTTTAAACAAACTATCCTTTTAAGCACGTTGGTGTTAACACACAGACCATAGCAGAAATGGAAGGCATCGTGCAGTCGTGTCCCTCCCTTCCCCCAGGGAGAAATTAGTTATTTATTTGTAGTTGGTGCTCACTGGTTATCAGCTGTAATGCCAATTAGATGTGCTGAAAGCCTGTCGTATCCTGAAGGAACTACGTTCAGGCGGCGGCGCGCGGTGGCTGACCCGCGGCTGTGTGGGCGAGAAGCAGCCGGTGGCTGACGAGTGACGTGTGACCGTTGCCTTACAGAAATCAGGAATGGGAATCTGAAGGCCATCTTGGGCCTTTTCTTCAGTTTGTCTCGCTACAAGCAACAGCAACAGCAGCCACAGAAACAGCAGCCGCACCACCATCCCTCCCAGCAACCTCCCCCGGTGGCCCAGCAGGCGGGACCTCCATCCCAGTGCCCGGTGGGGGTACCGGCTTCGCTCCAGACTCCGTGCCAACAGCCCCTGCCAGCTGTGCAGCATCCGTTCAAAGCACAACCCGAAATGCAGTCCAGGTGGGGAAATTTCCTTTACGTTGGTGGTTTTTTTTTTTTTTTTTTTTTTTTTTGCCCCCTCCTCCTTGTTAAAGGTCATCAAAAGTCAAAGAAATTTCTTTCTTTAGTTCTACTCTAGAATAAAGAGCGCGTTGGAAATGGAATGCCGGGTAGCAGTTGACTTCACACCTTTGGAAATCAATACACACGTGCTTAAATACGTTCCCAGTGTTGGAAATAGGCGCTCCAGTGGGTGTAAAATACCTGCCTAGGTCAAGTAACCGCAGTATTGTGTAAGGATGTTTTTCACAGTGTTCCTTTTACTTCGTTCTGCTCACAAAGCCCTTATATCGTTGCCGTTATAGAATATATATTTTGGGCATCTGAAAGCCAGCTCTGCTTCTCAGTTTACAAGAATTTCAGTCCTTGCTAAGAAGCGGAAGGCGCTGGCGGTGGTAAAAGAAATAGAGCTCATTGCAGGTGGTGCCAGTCCAAATCAAATTGAGGCTTATTGGGCAAAAATAATAAGCCGCTGGCTTCCATGGAAAATACTTTTCACAGCTGGTGCTTGTTGGCCCTCCTAGATCAAAATAGAGATAAATAAAGGTGTCTTTGTCCCTTGAATGGCTTTAGTCCTGTGGGTGCTCTCTCCAGGTTAGAATAAAAGCTGTTTATGAAGGCAGTACCACCACGGAGACGTGTACCGCCTTCTGCGCGTCTGACCCTTCCACTCCAAAAAGAGTGAGGGTTTTCGTGGCAATAATTGGGCAGGATTAAAGGCTGAAGCCATATTTGCACAACTAATAAAAGATGAAGGGTTTGGTGTTGTTTTGGTTTGGTTTTTTTAATATCTCAAATTAAGTTAAAGCTTATTTGTGTTACAGTAACACGTATTAAGGTGAACGCTAGCTTAAGCGCTGCTTTATGAGGGATATAAACAGTTTAAATGAGGCCTTCCAAGTGAGACTACTGAGAGCTCATTTGGTTTTTACTCGCGTGTTTCGTCGTGAATCATGCTTATTTGGAGCATACGCAATATTTTTGTGTAATTGAAAAACATAGTGTTGCTACAGCCTGTATAAACTTGTACAGGAAATAATTACTGGAAACCAAAGATGTATGTGAACGTATTCCTGCGACTTTTCTGTCAAAAGCATGCAGAGATGCATGGGAGCATTTGAATATTGCTATGATATTTTCAGTCTATTATGTGGATTGTGCTATGTTTCAAATAGTTTAAAAAAAATCTAACCTGAAGGTCTTAAATGCCATGTTTTCTTAGTATATACTAAAGCGAAATAGCTCAGATTCTGCAGAAAAAATACATGTAGTAGTAGATTGAGAAAGAAAAGGGTAATAAAGCTGGGGTTTGCATGCAGAATTGCATGTTCACTGCTCTATAAAAATTAATTAATTTCCGATTTTAGGAGTTTTGACATGAAGTTGTACTTAGACAAGAAACTTTTTTTTTTTCTGTGAAATTCATAAAAACTCTTTCCTCCCTAAAACAAGTTACAAAGTTCAGTGGCTTAGAAAATAAAAAAGTGTCTTTGTTCAATGTTATCTTCCGCTTTTTCTTTCCTGTCATACAGTGCATCTCCCAGGGACTCATCTCAAAGCAAAATCATCCGATTCACTCTTGGTCAGAAAAAATCTTCTAGGTTAGCATTTCTTCATCTTCCGCAAAGCATGAGTAATCTTTTTGCAATATTTCTGGATGCATGTCTAGGGTTCCCATTGACAATCTTTACCTCCTTGTTTGTAACTAGGCTTTTTTACCAACAGCTGAAAGTGTAAGATGGATTTTAATTTAATTTTTTCTTTTTTCTCAAGGTGTGGAATGTATTTTGGCCCGCAAAAAAAATATTTGATTTTCTTGTCCTTATGAGCTTCTGCTTATGAGAACAAAACATGGTTCTGGGAGTTCTCTTGCCCACTCTACACATCTGTATCAGTTGTATTTAGGTCTGCGTTATTGAAACTAGCCTCAGGTTAGAGTCTGAGGTAGTGAAGAGAGCATCACATGTAGCACGTGAGCCTCAACAGCACCGTGTGGGTCTGTCTCATCAGAGCCCCTGCACTCCCCAGCGCTCTGAAGCTGGGGGCATCTCATCTCCCTGAAAATGCTTCATAAGTATTTCAGTCATTTTTTTTTTTTTTCCCTGAATGCCAGGTCACAGGACCATCTCATCCCAGTGATCATAAGGTTTACTGTGTTATTAATGTGGTTATTAGTCATGTTTACTTTTATTATTATATATTAAAATGTTTTACTATAAATTTTTCTATAGTTATATGTTGGTAAACCATACTATCCCATATTTGCTAAGCTCTTGAACTATTACTTATGATTTTCATTCAGCTTGGCAAATTTGTATAGATTGTTAGGTCTGCTGTATAATTTGCATTTATTTCCCCCATCTTATTTCTTATATGACAACAGTGAAGGTCTGCAGTATAACCCCTAGTAAAATATCCCATGTTTCCTGCCAGTGTTCTCCATTGGTTATAATTATGGCTTGGCAGTTTGTGTTTGCCTGGAAGAGGTGCTGAAGAGTAGTAATGGAGGGTGTTCTCCGAGCTCAGTACCTTGTCTCTAATAGCAAGAAGCTAGAAAAATCTCCCTTAACCTATTTTTTCTCCCCTCCTCCCCTAGATTTCACAGGCACTGCTGTGAAATATCTTGGCATAATACCAAAAGCAGGGGCTTAAAATCAGTCATTTAAAGTACACAGGGAGGGGAAAAAAAATCTTAGGAGAAATGATGTCTTCAAGAGTGTTTTTAGCACTTTTTTTTTTTTAATTCTTGGTGTGTTTTTATTGGCAGTGACAATACTGACTTGAATCGAAAACTTGTCACTTCTTGAGTGGTCACGTGGTTTGAGTAGCTTGCTTTGTTTTAAAATGTGACAGATTTGCAAAATCTGTGTGGGCATGTGTGGAGAGCCTTTTCTTACCCATCGGTACGAGAACATTATCCCCACCCTCCTACCAAGCCCTGCTAGAAAGCTCCCCTCCCAGTACTGGGGGCTCTTGTAGTCTAGTGGTCAACCCATACTCACAATGCTTTATCAGCCTGTAGAAACTTTCAGCTGAGGTATCTTGGACATCTTTCCTGCCTGTAAGAAACCCAGATCATTTCCTATTAAGCAAAACAAACTCTTAATGAGCTTATTGACTTCCAAGTCTTGTGGCTTTGGTAGTCACCAAGAAGTCAAGTGACTTCTTGGTGACTTCCAAGTTGTCCAAGAACAGCAGTTGTTAGGAAGAGTGTTGCTCCCCACTTTACCTCTGCTTCTTCCTGTGTTGTCCTCTCTACCACGGATGAAGCATCTCTGCGGCGTTCCCATTCACACCTTGCAATGATGAGTACGTACAACTTTCCAGCACCCCCCAGCGTTGAAAAAGACTGGATAAATTAGACGCTGAAGTGTCTAAAAGGCTTCAGCAAAGTCAACCTCAGAACCATGATGTGCTGTGCCAGAGCTGTGGTGGTTTGAGCTTCTAAATTAATTTTTGGTTTTGTATTTGAATGATGCCCTTATGTCTTACCCTCTTTTGAGCTTTGACAGCATGTGCATGCAGCTGCTGACATTTTTGCTCCTTTCCTTCATGTTTCTTTTCATATTTCCTATTTCTTCATTAGTCTCGGAGAAGTCAGTTTATCTAGGAAGCACTGCCAGGCTCCTTCCTGGCTTCTCTTCCTTCCCGTAGGCACAATGGGGATTTGGTGGGTTGCGTCCCCATTCTCTCTGACAACTGGGACTCTTTCATTTTAGCCTGTTATCGGCGCAGGCCATTTAAGACAATGAGATTTTTGTGGTTTATCTAAAGAAGTTTTAAAGAGATTGTACCATAGAGAAAATACAAAGATGGCAAAGAGCGGTCCCTTGCGTTGCTACTGTAGGTGAGACGAACTGGTTCTTTCTTTTGGTCTTTAATGTGATGTCCTTGCTTTTCAAAGCAGTGAGCTGTTCTACTGACTCTTTTCAGTCTGCATTTTGAGCAACTGCCAAATCTTTCCATTTTTAATACTTCCTCTATTTGGAATGTAGAAATATGTGCTCGTTAACGCACAAAATCCATTACAAACAAAATTTTATGCATGAACTTTGAGTTTGAAGGACTCAAGCGCGCATATTGTTCCGAGATGCGGTACCAGTAGCTTTCCTAATTCTTTCAGGCTTTTTAGAAAAGTCTTTCCCCTCCCCTTAAGTCTTTCCCTTCCCCTTTTGCCTGAAAAGCATGAAATTAGTATCCCTCCTTGCTACTTACTCCAGAATCCTAACTACATTTTTTTTCTAGGTAAACAGCTAAATCTGGTAAATACAGCTACGGTAAGGAAATACTAGAAGAGAGTGGCCCAGTTTGAACCAGAGGTTTATACCAGCTCACTGATAATGTGGTTACCCTAAGCTTTGTGTTGTTATTATTATTATTATTATTATTGATTTAAATAGGCTCAAATAATTAAACCAAGTTAGAATTCCACTGGACTTGGCTGCTAGGCTTGGTAGCTGTCAGAGTAGAGCTGTGACATGCTTCTCTACAAGAGAAAAAGCAGCCACGTTCTGTCTTGTCGTCGTTTCCAAAATAAGGGTAGCCCTTTTGTGACCAGCAGATAATAAAGTCTCTAGCAATCTGGTTTAAAAACAGTAGTGTCTCGCTTAGTCTTAACCTTGCACTGGTGGTATTGCTCCACCAAATTTACTTGCAACTATTTCTGATTCACAAGATTTATGGCAAGTGGCCATTCATTTCAGTCCAGGGTGGCTTTTTTTCTGCTGTAAAACAATTCAGACGAGCGTTTTTGCCATATAGTTTTCATCTACAATGATTTTTTTTATTTGTCCTTATAAAAGAACAAAGACTTTTATGAATATATACTTGTGGCATTAATCCTTTTCTTTCCAGCTTATGCATGGTATTCCATAGTGTCTTTCCCAGCGTGCTTTTTAATTGTGTTTAATTGTATTGTAATTCTTTCATCAGACTTCCAGGCCCCACCACGAGGGTGTCCGCTGCAGGCAGTGAGGCCAAAGCTCGTGGTTCTATTAGTGCCAACAACCGACGCAGCCAGAGCTTTAACAATTATGACAAATCTAAGCCTGGACTTCCCCCTCCGACACCAACGAGTAGCAATGACAAAGGTAAGCGCTTGAGATTTTGGCATCCTCAGATTTTTCTTATTAGTGGCTTCGTTCGGGGGAAACTGAATTTTTCCAATAAGCTCCATAAGTTGTTAAGACTATCTCAAAGCTGAATTTTGTAAACATGACATTTACAATCCAAAGCCCAGCTGGCTTTTCTTGGAAAAAGGTATAGTTGGCCTTTAATATAACTGAAGTTGTGACTTGCTGTCCTGAAGGTACACGCGAAAAATAGCTTCAAGAAAAACGGCCACTGGTGAAACGTGGTTTTTTCGTTTTGCTTCAAACACAGATAAGGGGGAGTGAGTTAGTCAAAAAAATAAGACATTTTGATGAGTGGTTTGACAGGAATGGAAAGTGACCACTGAAGATTTCTACAATGTTTTTATATAATAAATAGTACCATTTGCTTTCCTTTCCTCCACTGTTGTGGAAGATCCTTGAAGTTACAAGCGTACATGACGTAAATCTAATTTCAGGAATTGCACAGCGACAGCAGGAGCCACGTTACAGTTTTATAAATGTTGCAGTGGAGCTGTGTCTATGGCAGTGCAGCAGAAATGCAAAGTACCCTGTTCTGTCTGAACTGCTGCTTTTTTGAATGACGTTTGCTGACTTTGTGTCCATCCACTAAGCTAGTCATCTGACAGCTTCGTTAGCTTCGTTAGCTTCGTTTGTAGCTCGGGGCTCCGTAGTGCAGCGTGGCCCAGCGGGGTTTTGGGGGATGTGGCTGGTGAGAAGTCAGCAAATCGCTCTAATGCGGTCAAATTGTTGGCGTAGGCTGGCAGCTAATTCTGTATCTGTAACGACGTCATTGCTCTTAGGAAGATGGATCAGCACCGGATTTCAGTTCGATCATCTTGCAGTGACTTGGCAGTCGTGCCATTTAGGCTGGCGGCTCCTTGTTGTGTGTGCCTAACTTCCCTTAACACTAATGAGGATTCTGCTCCAGGGGAGAATACCAGTCTGATTCAACTTGCCCATGGTTCTCATGCTTGTTTCTTTTCAGGAAACTGTGTTTTTCCTGCTCTAAAAACTGTTGTCCTATGACTGCGTATCGTTAGATCTTGGAATATTACCCCATCTAACCATTACAGCCCAAAACCTCGTCTTACGATGGCAATGGAGGGTCCTCAGCATCCTCCAGGGATATTCTGAGTTGCCCTGATCAGACCTTGTATAAGAAGAAAATTATGGTCACAGATGAATAATGTAATAATTGTGATTATATTCGCGTATATTAGCATAATATGCTAATAATTAGCAACATAGTACCTTGGTAAATCCATGCTTCCTATTTTGGAAGGTTCTCTGTGTAAACAGTAATGATTTAACTGTAACAGCAGCACGTAATAGTCGTCTCTAAATCCAAACTAGATCCGGCTTTCAGTTAAGAGAACAAGCTGAGAAGGTGTGGCCCAAGCAGGAGAACTGATGAAACCTTGTTTTCCTGTGTAATACCTCCCCAGTCTCCCTCTGTCTCCTCCTTGTCAGTAACTCTCCTCTTGTAATCATGTCCCCCAACCTACTGGACTGGGGAGACGTGATGCGGGATGTGTCTGATCCCGAGGCATGTGTTGGTTGGCTTGATGGATCCCCACCTGCGTGTGGGTGCTATGCTCTTAGGCTGCATTGAAGAGAGAACTTGAACTATCTTGGTTGTTTTTCTCCGTTTAACAAGATTGCTGAATACGGCGAGTAAAGTACTGGTTTCAGTCTTTTAAAAAAAAAAAAAATTAAGGAAAAAAAAAAGTCCTCTCACATACAGAGAAATAACAATAATTTGTCAACAGCAGCGTAACTTAAGTATCAACGACTTTTAGGGAGACAGTTCTGTGAACCCTCATTCCTCATTGTAATCCAGCTCTTCAGAAAGATAAACTGCTTGCTGAAGAAGCACACAAGGTCATCTGCTTCTTATGAATATTACAAATGACTGCAAGAAACAAAGTCTGGTTTTAGGTTGACAGCCTACATAACTTGCATTAAATACTCAGAATTTTGCTCTGGTCAAAATTTCCAGTCGTAAATTATGGTCTTCAAAAAAAAAAAATAATGAAGGCTTATGCAAGTCAAACTTGAACCTTACTTAAAAATATAATCATGACACAAAGTTGGTCTGCATCCATGAGAAACAAAAGCAGTTGGTCTGACAAATTTTTGGCTTATTTTAAGTTAATTGTAACGTTGCCAGACAAAGTTTATTGTCAAATTGCTAAGACAATTCGAGTTTTCTGACCCATATCCTGTATTTTGCCTGAGGAAATGAGACTTACATGACCGTGCTGTGTGCCAGTCTTGGTAAGTTTTCATCTCTTTATTCAGTTGCATGTTTTTGGAGAAGGAAATGGGAGGAAGAGAACTCTGGCAGGCTGTTTTGGCACAAGTGGTCACTTTGTGATAGAAGGTGGCCTTCAGTGTATTACATTTCAATAATTTCTTACAAAGTAGGCTGTAATTTTCAGCTTGTATTCATCTGTGGCCTTTCCCTCCAAATGTGAGTTGTCTTCTTAATCTTGTGGCAGCGAAGCTGCGTTAATTAAAACAGGATAGATCAGAAATGAAGAGGGCAGTAAAAGGAGCATGGAGGAATAGCTAGCTACTGGAAAGTAACACAGATTTTTTTTTTTTTTGAAAGATTCCATTCAATTAATGAGACCACTGGTTTTCTAGAAATCTTGGGAAAAGGATTTATGTGACATCGAAAACTACACTGTTGTGTAAAAATTGGAGATTCTTGGATGCATGTGCATGTTTGTGGCGAGGTGCATATGTACCCTTAGCGGAGGAGCACACGTAAAGCCAGGCGAGTCTGGCTTCCCTGCAGCATACGTTCTGTCTTCAGTATTTTATCGGCCTTTCTCAGTATTCGCATGCTAAAACTGAAAACCTGGGGTTTGAGATGTGGAGGAGAGATACGTCCTCTCTAGCAAGGGTGACCTGGACACCAGTCTCAGTCCTATGGACCACATTTAATTTGAGGTTAGGGCGTGATAGGTCTTTTTTTGCTTTTTGGAGAGCTAGCCCCGCCGTTTATATGCAAAATTCCCTTCAAACATTCAGGAATTTCGGCGCCCTCATTCCTCACATCATAAAAAGGTAAGACGCTGTGGTACTTTTTTTTTTTTTATTTATTGTCACAGTGATTAGCCATTTATAATTGCAATAACAGTCTAGGCAGGGTATTTTAATGTGTGTAATTGCTGTTACAGGCTTTTTTTTTTTTCCCCTTAAGAAAAAATGCAATTAAAGTCTTAATTGCATTCTTGGATTGTGGGGAAATAATGAGCCACTCAAGCTTGTGATTTGTGATGTCATCATAATCACTTCATACAACTGGAGCCTTTAAATTCACTTCTGAATTGTCAGAGTTATTTAGAATATGTAAGATTACCTTTGCTTTACTTTCTTGTCTTTTAATATCCTTTAACACCACAAGCATACTATAGCATGAAAAACATCAGCCACCTCCCAAGGTTCACAGCTGAACTCATCTAAATTACCAAAAACATTTCTAAGGAATGTAAGGAGGCAAATGAGCTTTGCAATTCTATGCATGCATGTAAATTATTGGTTACTAGTTATCTTGAGGCTCCGCATTACCATGTCCTTCTAATTGTCTAATATGATCACTAAATAAAAAATAGCCAAAAGTTTGATTTGTATCTGCAATTTAGAATAAAGAAATCTGTTTTTTGTCGATGGCAAGAAGGAGCAGAACTGCATCCTAGGCAGTATCAAGAATGAAACTTAAATATTGAAGCACACAACCTCAGTAAAGACTTTGATACAGTAGATTTTCTCATGGATTTATCTCAGTCTTTTGCTTAGCTACACACAATGGAGAGTCTTTTGGGACACGCTTTGGAAGCAGTCTGCAGTTCTGAAAACTGGTGGGTATTTTTGGCCAGCTCTGAACACCCTCCTGTATCCCCTGTCTTCACTTCAGGCACTCAGTTTTCATTTTGCAGTCTCAAAAGTCTGGTAACATTGTATGGGAATATTCTGTTTATTGCTTCCTGATTTGGATCCGCAGTCTATAAAATCCCTGAACTTATGAAGCTATAGGAAATATCAACTTAATAGGCCACCTCCAGTATGTTTATGAAGTGATACAGTAACGTGACAGGATTACATGCTTGCTTCTTAGTTTTTTTCTTCTACTTTGTTCCTAACATTTTATTTAATATAATCCTACAGAGGGCAGTAGAAGTCTGTGGGAAAAATTACATTTTTCCTTTGGATTGAATGTTAGGCAATATGTCAGTAGAAAAAGAAGCACTACCAGACTTTGACCATTTCCACTTGAGATTGAAGGAAACATTTATTGTTCAGATTTATGAAGAAGGCAGTGCTAATAATGTCAGGTACTATTAGAAATAAAGGGGGGGAAAAAAAAAATACATGCATACAGATTCGTGCACTCAGGTGAAATAAATGTCTGTTTTAACAGCAGTGTTTTTGCAAACTTACTTGATACAAGGGGGTTCTGAAACCAGGTCCTGCTGACTCAGCTATAATCTTAGCTCCGCATGTCTCGAGTTCCAGGTATGGCTATACTGTGTGGGCAGGAGAGTAAGAAAACCATTTGCTTCTCTGCTTGATGTTCCTTTCCTTTTATTTCTTTTCACGTTTTGAGTAATCCCTTTTAACTTGGAACTCGGTGTATATTTAATCACTGTCTTTTAATATGTAAAGGGGAGTCACTGTAGTCACAAGGCTGCATGCCGACAGGACAAGAGGCACACATTCCTTTAGGGGAATTTCCATCTGGCAACAGGAATAAAATTCTTCATTCCGAGAAGAATTAAACCTTGGAGAAGTTTGTCCAGGGAAGTGGTGGAATCCCCCTTGCTGGAAGTGTTCAGGACTTGCCTTGGCAGAGCCCTGGATAACCTCCTCTAAGGCCCTGCTTTCAACTGAAGGTTGGGAGGAATGATCTCCAGAGGTTTCCTCCAGTCTAGACTGTTCTATGGTTTCTACAGTTTAAATGTTTAGTTAGTTGAAAGTGTTGAAAATACTGAGTGTTAAAAGTTATACTGGACATTGACTGAACAGTTATCAGTGATTTGTTGGCAGGGAGGGGAGAGGCGAAGCAAAATCAAAGTGTGTTTCAGGACTTGATAGTTCTACCTGTTCAGAAAAATCTCGGATATTTTATAAACATCCTACGTACCTGCCTTATTTGAATGTTTCATGTTTTCCCTTCTTCTGCGTTGGTGCCCAGTTGTGGTCGGTTGCTGTGGGACACCACGTGCGTTGCGATGTGACGCCGCGATGCTGCAACCAGTCTGAGTTATACCCGTTACAGGCATATTTACCCTGCTGACACAGCCAAAATACTTCCAGAGGGTGGCGTAGAGGCAAAGGGGAAGTACAGGGACCTGCGGATGCCAAAGAGACAGGGTCTCCTTGCAGTGACAGTTTTGCGTGCATCAGACCTGTATGGAGCCACCAGTAAAGGACTAATATTGTTTGAGTCCAGCTCCGAGTTCTTGCGGGTATAAAATTACCACACTTGGATACCCTTAAATACTGGTTCCCTTTAAAATGCTTTTAAGTATGGACTAGTTAAACAGGAAGAGATATTAAGGTATTTCAAAGGGCAGTTTTATTTTCTTTCCTATAACTTTTTAACTTTGTGTTAGCAAAATAGGAACGAGTACCAAGTAAGTAAAATACTGCCAAGGAAATGTAACCTCCACTCCGCTGAGCAAATCAGTCTTACTGGTGTACGGTTACACACGCCAAATGTGTGCTAAAAATATGTGTACTTTATACGTAGGCAGTTATATTTATCGGTGCAGTTCAAGGGGGCACGGCATATCTTGTCATAGCTTTAGTAGAAATGACTCTTCAAAGTTAAATCTATATTGTCGCAGTGAGATTTTTGACAACTAGACATATGAGAATCCACATGGAAATCATTCCTGGGGGTGCACTGCTCAGGAAGGCCACAGGGGAATTCTCTAGGGTGCTGGTACGTTCCTGTTGACTAAATTAGCAGACACAATTTAAAATGAAAAAAAGAAAAAAAAAAAAAGATTGTCCAGAGATTGTTTACAAGGTAATCTTTTATTTTACTGATGTTCATGCAAACCATAGTTTTTCATGACAACTTTACTGTTAAATCAATACTTATTTATTTATTTAAATGCCCTCTTGTGTAAAGAGTAGAAAATCCTAAATCTAGAACTGAACCACTTAAATTTTCTCCTCCTAATCTCTCAAATGCTTCATATTAAATCCTGCTTTGATAGAAAAAGTATGTGGGAATACACTCGTATGGCTTGGTTGTATGCGATAACGAGCTTGTCTCAAACTCGGCATAGTTTAAGATCATTTAAAAGGGGTATATATGGATTACATCAAACCACCAGATTCGATTTAAAAATGCTGCTTTGGAAATAAAGAAAAACTGTCGTCCTGACAAGGAGCAAGGCGAGACATGTGGATAGCAAGACTGAAACTCAGAATTCTTGTGGGTAGTATCTTGAAGGCTAAAATTTTCAGCAGTATTCAAATGGGCTTTGGAAAAGAGGGATGCTGATAAAACATAGCGAAGAGCACTGCATAATTAGAGGTCTGGAAAAACTCCTTTGCAGCTAGGTATTTAAAAGGTTAATTTATGTTCTTTGTCTAAAAGAAAGGTTACCTACAAGATACTTGTACAGAGCGAGATTTATAGGAATAAGGATTTTTTACGATCTCAATAGATAGCATAGGAGTATCCATTTGTTTGGAATCTGAAATTAGCCCAATTCAGACCACAAACTGGATATAAATTTTAAGAATGAGGATGATTAGCCCTTGAAAGAGATTAAATCTGACATAATGCGTCCAAATTTAGTATTTCCCCAGAGCTGATGCGCGGACAGAGGTTACAGATTTGGCTTAGAAATCAGAGTGGAATTCTTCGAACCATATTATCACTAAGATCAATTCAGATCATCCTAGTAGTGTTCTTGACTGAAAAAAATCTTTCATTTAAGCACATGAAAATGGAGGACAAGCCCTCTTCTGTAGCTGCACATAAAATCAGATGAAATATTTGCTGTTCTGAATCACTGGATTTGGCTCCTGTATCACGTACAGGATGGTCAAGCGATGTTGCACAAACTTCCTCGCTGGAAGCCTTATGTTCTGCTCAACCTTACGCAGTTTTTCCGCTCCAAATAAATTAATAATTATAAACACAGACAAAAACCAGTCCTTTGCCTTTGTGCCAAATAAGAGTAGGAGAATTAAAAAAAAAAAAAGAAAAAAAAAGTTATGAAAAAGATCTCTGAGACTTGTAAACCGTGGTAGAAATTACTGTTACAGGGTTAACTTTTGATTTTGTGTTTTTTACCCATTTATAGTAGCATTCAGCGTAGAAGCCTGAATGTGAGAACGAAGGCTTTTTCTGGCTGCAGGTAGAGGGAGAATTATCGTGACAGCTATGGCAGGGGAGCTGAGACACCGGCTTTGGTTCCCGTGGCGTTGAGCCAGCCTGACTCGGGGCTGGCAGAAGGTGACTGCGACAGCCGAGCCAGTCGGTCTCTTCCAAGTGGGAGCTATACATGTGGCCAGCCTGTTCCAGTACTCAGTGCCGCCTCATCTTCCGCTTTTCCTGGCCAAAACAAAAGCCATTTCTTTCAATATTTAATGGTTGAGGCGATCGGGATACCAAGCATTTTATTGAAAGCAAACAAACCCACTAATTGGTCACTATTTGGAGATGATCAAGTTGTCCGCTACGGTGAGAACGGTTCGGTGCTGGGTGCGGTAGTGACCAGCCTGGGCTTATGTGAACTCATTTCAAATGACTACTGTCCTCTGGGAGAAAAAAGTTGAAATAAATTTTATTGTCCCCAATTCATACCAGCTCAATTTGTATCTACAGCCCATTAACCACCTTATAAAATTTTCATCTATCTGTAGAAGGTAATAACACAGTGTTGGTAAATCATTCTCTTTGGGCCTAAAATAGTCGTATTCTGTGATTTTGTCCATTTCAGTAATCAGGCTAGAGGAGGTATTGGGCAGTATTGTTAGGCTGAAAAAGAAGTGTTAAAATAAAAGCAGGACCTCCAGATTTGGTCTTGCTGGTGGCTTACTGCAGAGTCTGCACTGGTCAACTCCTTGAGTTTTATGCATTGAGGAAAGTTCTTTTATTGGCATTGTACTAAATAATTCCAGTTTTTGAGGTTCATCGGGGTCTGTGGTCGATTACTCTCATGTTCAGAAACTATCTTGAAGTAACAAAGGGCGCTGTTTGGAGAGGCCAGTGGGGACCCTTTCTTTAAAACAACCTGAAAACCACTTGTGACGTCCTCCTGGTCTGTTTAAAAAGTCATCGGAATGTTGGTAGCTCATAGAAGATACCAACAATATAACAACATATTACAGTAGCTGTTCATATAGATATAATTTCAATATATGTGTGTGTGTATATATAACAGCTGTTACAATAAGTCTCAGCGTTTTGAATGACATCTTTTACTAATCAGAGACTGAATAGCCCTGAAGTGGTTTAGGTGCGTGGTATCTTATAGAAGAGAGAGTTAATACAAAGCCACAAAGTTAAACTGGGACTGGGAGGACTCCCTGTTTTTACGGTGCTCCCGGCCGAGTCCGTCACTACAACATCTGGTGGCGTGCAGGCATGTTGCTAAATAAGACAGAAAGGTGAAATTAAACCTGGTGTCTTGACCAATGTCCTTTATAGGCAGGATGCTGCTGTGGCTCCCGACTGGGATCTCGTATACTTCAGCTGATATTGAACAGGCATTGACCCTTTTTGGCACAAGCTGCCAGGTCGTGAAAACTGAAATTGGTTTTAACGTGCCAGTGGAGCAGCGGTGAGCCCGGCTCTGCGAGGGTGGGGGAGAGGTGGAATGAGGAAGGATTTTTAAAACCAGGAGCAGCAGGAAGATTTACCAATTCACTAGAGACTAGCGAAAATATGCGGAGTTCTTGAGATGGAAAGGTTCCTGTCCTTATCAATGAACAGCGTATGGATGTCAGAAAGCTGGGAAGTGATTTTATAGAATGAAACAGTTGGCTTATGCAACAGATAGCAGTAAGTTAGAGATTATTTTATTTTTTTAAGGGCTTTTTTTTGGCAGTTATAACTTTATGACTGAAATTTCTATCCGTGTAGACTTAGAAAAAATTTCCTTTGTTTGACTTTTTGGAGTAGTTACTTTCACATCTGTGCTATATCCAACTCAATTTTAGTTTTCTTTTTAGGTTTCTCATTCTTTAGAACATTGAATCTAATGTTTACTTTTGAAGTGTTGACTTGATAAGAGTGTGCAAAAGTCACTAAGGTTCTAAGGGCTGCAAAAGTGGAAAAGGTTTTACTTTTTTAAAGAGGCCTAAGTTTGTAAAGTTTGAAACCAATTTACCCCCACTTTCAGATTTTCCCTGGGAAAGAAATGTGATTGGCTCGACAAAGTGAGGATATGATAATTGAAAAAATTTCAGGCATTCCACCCTTTAAAAACGGGAAATTGTTTCATCTAGGTCAGGTATGAAGCAAACAGCATGTTCTGCTTTGTGTTTAGGATGCTGCCTCTCTGTTCATCTGACCTGGCGGTCAAGAGATGCTTTGAGAGTTTTATTGACTCAGGGTTTTACCATCAGTCAAGACTGATGATAAAAGAAGTTTACATGATTTGTCTCAACAAATCCATAACCAGAGTAGTTGGTATTTTCTACTGTTCTGCTGCATGCGCTACCAAAAAGCAGATGCTGGAATAACCCTATCCAGTTTCCTAAATATAACTTGCGTTGAAGGTGTTTACCAAATGTTCAGTATGATTTATTTTGCCTTGAATTATAGTACAGTGATCATGAATTTGTGATGTGGCAAGAGGAAAAATAACAACGGAGAGAGAAAGGTAGGAGTGTGGGATAATCTGAAAGATATCTTGAGAAACCTGGTGGTTTGTTTTGTATTTTCTCCCTGGGAGAATCTCTAGGTTTTTTGTTTGTTCCTCGCTCTAAAACTACTTGTGATATCCTTACACAAATTTGAGTCATAACTTTGCATGTAGATATGCCTTCTGGTTTTAACTCCATTTAAAGTACTATGTTTAAAATTATGACAAGTTTACAGCCTACGTTGTATACTTATAGAATTGCATCTGTAAATAACCAGGGGAGTCTGTGCTCCGACTCTGAAGCAAAACCAACCATACCTGTACCTGAGAGGCGTTCGGTAGTCTGTTCTGAAATGTCTCCTGACAGGGACTTGATGATCTCCTTAAACGTATCCCTTCCAATGTCCATTTGGTCTTAAAACTACCTTTTATTTTTTTAAATAAAAAAAAAAAAACAAAACACCACCCACCAAAGCAAAAAAAACAAAAAAAACCCCAAACCGTGATTCTGCTTGTCTAAAAATTAAGCATGTTATTGCTTTTCCTTGATCTCTGTCCTGTTCATAACAGGCTTCATATAGTCGGAGGCTTACAATGTCTCCCCTTGGTCTTCTCTCTTCTAGACTAAACAATCTCAAGCTTCTTCTCGTAGGTTCTTTGCGGTAAATCTGGTACATGTCTTGATGATCTCTTCTGGCCTCTTTCCTGCCTGTCAGTCTCTTTTAGAGGGGCGCTGGGGCTGGACGCAGCGCTCCACCTGGTGCCTTACTCTGGTGCTGAGTAGGACAGAATAATTACGTTCTCTGTCTTATATGTGATACTCATAATGCATTCCTGAATGGCATTAGTTTGTCCTTAGTGTCAAGAGGTGTGCAGTCATGGTCTCCTATCACTCCTATTTCTTTTCTGCAGTACAGTTGCATACCTGATCGTTTGACCTGTTATATTTTGGCACTCAATCTCTCCTTTCTAGGCACAGAACTTTTCAGTCAACTTCAATGAATTTAATCTTCTTGGCTCGGTCTGTTTCTCCAATTTACCAAATATATTAATGCCTCTATATTCCCCAAACATAAGGTTGCTGGCTTATGTCATAAGATGACCCTCATGAGAGTCATTAGCATCAAACAAAATACTGATCTTCGAGCAACTGAGATAGGTTGATCAATCAATCGATCTCCTGGGGTATTGCTTGAATCCTTTCACTTTTTAAATCAAATATGTATTTTTGAAAGACTGGCTCATCCTAGTGAATCTTCAGTGACATATTTGTGTTAGATGTGTGCTCATAAAACAGCTTAGAGACTGTCAGAGTATAACAAGCAGTATGGCATGTTTATAGGACAAGATACGAGTATGCAGTAAATCAGATCCATGCTTAACTTTACAACTGGTTGAATTTGGCATTTAAAAATCTGTCCTCTTTTACCTAAACAGAGGCTGGCTGATGGCTTAATAGTGGCTGAAGCGGAGCTTTACACGGCCACAGAACTTTGCCATAGTTGGTATAAGCTTTAGAAATACCTAAAACAAGCCAAAAATATATTTAAATAAAGTTTTTGGAAACGACCCTAAAAAAATTAGCCAATGACATGTTCTTAACTCTACAGTTCATGAGGCTAAAAACCCTGAGCTTTGAAGTAAAATGTAACCTTGAGAAGCAGCTTCTTGCCCGGCGTACATCTGCATGGCTGCACTGGAGACAGTGGAACCACGTTAATTTATACCAGCTGAAGAGCTGGCCCAGCATTTCACGGCCTTTACAGTTCCTAGATGTTTCCTTTTAAAATAAATATTTACAATTTCGTATAAATTTATTGCTGGGTGAATTGTGCCAGAAGAACAGCCATGGAAATGAAAGTTCACTATTAAGTCATAGGAAAGCAAACAGTGGTCCCAGACTTGTTTAAGAGCCAGCGTGTTTCTACCCAACCTGTAGAAGACTCCTCTCCCTGGGCAAGAGCATCGTCCAGCCTCTGTGGTCTCCTACATTTGTGGCTTCTCTGCTGAGCCTTTTGCCTGTTCCTCATCCCTGATTAAATACACCTAAAGAATCCGTGACTGGCACTGGAGAACTGCCACCACCTCTGAGGTGGCTGATGAGCAGAAAGCCCATGGCACCACCCTTCATTACTGTCATGATGGTTACCTGCACGTTGGTCTTGTTTGAAAGATCTGCTGCTACAGGTTGTAGTTCCATTGATAAGAGAGGGGAAATGAAGAAGACCCCAGTGTAAAAAGTAGTATGTGTCTGTCAGCTGGTTTTCACATAAAAATGTGATACATTTCCACATATTTATGTATGCTCATATACAGGTCTAAATACAGATGATGGGAAAGTGTTGGTGTTTCTGTATGGCTTGGTTCAATTCCTCTGTTTAAACATACAATATCCATGCTTGAGGATGCACTGGTATTTGCCACTTTACTGTGTGCAGCTGGGCAGTTCTGTGGCTTCTCCCTGAGCAGAGTAAGACATTTCTATATTAAAAAGTAGTTTAGCTTGGTGTATTGGCTGATCAGTGGGAGTTTTCTTAGATATTTTCTCCTATTTCCTGTCCCTTCTCTGTTAAAAGTCGGGCTCCGATTCTACATCTATGGTCATTCCAAGCCCTGGTTGAGGCCACTAATAATAATCAAAATAGGCCAATGGACAATGTATTTCCTAAGTGCAATTCTCAGACACGTGTATACGGCTTGTTTCATATAATCTGCCTGTAGGACAGAAGTTTCAGATCAAGGCAACTAAAGTATACATATTGTCCACTCCAGCTAAATATAAAACCTAATCAAAGACTCCCTGAGAGCTCATCGCCTGGAACTCATTAGCGCTTTTGAATAACTCTGAGAAATCTTGGTGGATTTGATTGTACAAATAATGAGAAGAAAACGGAGAGCCATGAACAAGAATGGTATTTGTCTAGTATTAAATGGAGAGTGCAACTTGTTTTGAATGGCACAGTAAACTCGGTTTCATTATTTTTATGACCATCTAACCGGTATGTGGTCGATAGAGGTCCCTCCAGCCTCTTTCTTAGGCAGTCATGTGGACAGCATTTTGAATTTTACAGTAACTAAACAAAAACAACAAGGAATTCAAGTGTCTTAGTCGGTTATGTCAGGACAATGAGAAAAGGATCGCCTGTGCTCCAGTTTTATTTCCCTTCACCTCAGCAAAAACGCTGAGTCTTGGCGATGTAAACAGTCGACAGCAGAACTGTTGTTTCACGTACGGGAGGTCTGCGTGAGCGAAGGGGACTTTCTAAAAATGTGGAAGTTGAGTTACTGACGTATCCACGGACTTCGGTATGGGTTTTCAGAGGTACAACACATTTCTGTGAATACACGGAACTGCTGTTGAAGCTGCAGAATTTACAACGCCGAGCTTGAAGAAGTAGATGCAATGGAAGGACAGGAAAATATCGAGGAGTAAAGGTAATTTTTGTCTCACGTTGCAGTAAGTTAAATTACCCCTGAAGGGAAAGCCGGTGGACAGACGTTGAAGGAACCAGTTCTCAGCTTGGTGAAGGTTTTGTACTCAGCAGAGCAAAATGTTTCCTATCTGGGCTTTTCTCAGGTTATGCAGAATTTCCCTATCTGGCAAGCTCGGCTTTAAGAAAATGTTTTTCTTACTTTTTGTTGTGGTCCAGAGTAGAAGAGACAACACAAAGCTTCGGCCACCTTGCGGGTGGAGGCCGTGCCTCTTGCCCACCCAGAGACAGTAGATCAGTCAGTCCTTCCCACCCGGCTGGACTTCTGTCCAGTCACTAGTGTTACAATCAAAGTAGAGACGTCTGTGGGCCAGAAGAGTTGGGCTTATTTTGAGGAAGGGCGGTGGGCCAGGTTGCTCTTGTTGGGAACGTTCTGCTCTACCTGCTTGTGGTTTGGATTATGGAAGGACTGTGATTTTTATAGTCAGCTCCTGGCAGAAATGCAGGCGTTTCCGTACTTCGGGGATTTGCTGAGCGTGATAAATCACTACTGCCTAAGAGAACAGCTGAAAAGCTATTCTCTGTAGGACTCTTATTTGTAGTACTTTGAAGGGGAGTCTTCTGCTGGGTGGATGGGAAAGGGTCAAGACTCACCAGTTATTCCTCTAGATGGGAAATGATGAAACTGCCACAGTGGTTTCTGCTGTTCTGACACTATAATGTCATAGAGCAGATCTGCTTTTACTTCCTAAATTAGAATTAGGTTGTGGATTTGCTTTTAACTCGGTTATCTAATCTATGGGCTGGGCTAAAAGATATTTCTCTTCATGAGAACTTACTTTTCCCATAGCTGTGAAATAAAAAATGACAGCTTCTTCATTCTAAAATGAGTAAAAATGCTGTTATGTTCTTGACCCTCCTAAGGAGAAGTAACTATGAGAACATCTTTTGTGTTGCCTTTCGTGCTTACAGTGACTGTTTTTGAAAGTTTTCAGTTACAGCAAAGCAAGGTCCACTTGCTTAGAGTGAATATGATAGATGATGGGAAATTGCATATATTTTCTCTTGACCTTATTATAACGTAAGCTCTCAAAGGCTTCAGTGGAAGAATTAAATCATAAGCCTTTACACTCTTTTTCTTTCTTTTTTTTTTTTTTCCCATCACAAATGGGTAGGTTTGCAGATGCAGTTAAGACTTTGCAGGAGCAGCTGAAATCAGATTTACCCATGCTACAGTGCGTATTGGCGTTGGAACTAGACCACCAACATCTTTTTTTAACAGGAACGCTAGGAACAAAATAGATTTCAGGCCAAGATTTGACTTTGAAAAGGGGAAAGCGATCATTATTTATTGTAGACTGTAGCTTGGGTTTGAAAACATTTCTTTTATAGTCAGTTTTAGTTAATGCAGGTTGCTGAAGAAAGAAAATATCTCCCTCACAAAGGAACACATGGGAAATAATAAGCTTATTAATCGAATGCATGAAACCTGCTCTCCTTTTCATGAAAGAAGGGCCTATGCTATGCTGAATTAAACTTTCCCCTTTGCATGCTGATGTGTTATCCACGTATTGATGTTACTGCTTCATTAGGAAACCTAGCGTTTGAATCTACATTCTGGCAGCAGAACCCCTTTCGTTTACCAAGACCGGTCTGAGGAGTAAAAGAGCCAGCAGACTTGTTTGTAAGAATGAAACAGAGAATCTTAAAAAGACAGAAGTTTTCTTAAGCTGAGCCCCTTTTTCATGAGTGTGGTTTATGCTGAACTTTTTATTTCTTGCATTAACTTTGCCTGGTGCAATTTTAACTAAAACTTGAGGACTTTGAATTTCCAGTTTCACTGTATTTGACCTGAGTACGAATCAAAATCCACTATACTTGTGTAAGAAAATACCTTCTTTCTTTTTCCAAAGTGTAGCTGCTTAACTATGTGTATTTAAGGGTTTCTGAATATTTTTTATTGATATCGGGTGCATAACATCCAATATTCACAGCATGCGCTTCCTGGAAAATGTTAGGTAGAGACTCTGAAAATTACATTAACTTCCCCATGTGTTCATTTTTTAAAATGTTACAGTCCTAGTGGTGTTGTCCTAATTCTAATTGCCCTGACATGTCTGTAAATGAGGAGCAACTCTGTAAATGGAGTTACATTGTGCTCATCCTACGCCACTGGCAACGGAAGCACAATTAAGTTCCAAAAAAGGAGGCTGTATGTGGGGGAGTTGGGGACAAAGGGAACGCTGTGTTTAAAAACCAACTGAAAAAAAGTGTATTTTGTCCAGTGACCAAACAGAATTTAAAAAAAATAAAAAAATAAAAAAAATCCTGGAAACATTTAAAGACAGGAGAAAAAGTTCTCGATTTTGTTGGGAAATAAATTTTGAGCAGTGCTTTTGGATTTGGAAAACGAGCCATTTCACTTGATCCAAGCAAAGCCTTTTCCCCAAAATTTTGTGGACTGAAGCACTCACTTGGGCTGTTAGGATGGAGTTCACATCCCAAATGAACTGACATCTTCCAGTCACTTCCAGGAAGGCATTGGAGAGCAATTAGGGAGCCTGTTCTGATGTGGGTTGCCTCCACTTTCTGCTCCCAAGAGCTGATCTGCAGTGTGTTAACAGCTGGTTCGGTGTTTGAGAATCATAGAATGGTTTGGGTTGGAAGGGACCTTGAAGATCATCTAGTTCCATCCCCCTGCCCTGGGCAGGGACACCTCCCACTAGACCAGGTTGCTCCAAGCCCCGTCCAACCTGGCCTTGAACCTCCCGGGATGGGGCAGCCACAGCTTCTGTGGGCAACCTGGGCCAGGGGCTCACCACCCTCACAGTAAAGAATTTCTTCCTAATATCTCATCTAAATCTCCCCTCTTTCAGTTTAAAACTGATACCCTTCACCCTGTCGCTCCATACCTGACAAAGAGACCCCACCGTCTTTCCTGTAGGCCCCCTTCAGATACTGGAAGGGGCTGTATCCAGGTGGAGTCAGACCTTACAGCTGGGTTATGGACCACAGCCTGGTTCTCAGGTAACCCCTGTCTTGCGTGTGTGTCCCAACCTGTGTGTCACAGCTCACACGAGGACCCTGGGTTCTGGTGAATGCAGGATGGCTTTGTTCACACCGATACACGCATTGCCTGTATTATTTTTTTTTCATACTATTGTTAAGGACCTATTTGAGAAGAACGTGGGTTTCTTTTGCAAGTCAGTTCAGTTGTCTGCGTGCTCAGACTAAACGCTGTTTCACCCTGAGCTGCCCTTGTCTACGTTGTGCTAACCGGGGGTGCGACCAGCGCTCCCATTTCTTACTGCGTCCCTTAACAGTAATTTTCAATTTGTCACCCTTGTATTGTCCCAGGCCCGTTAGTCCTCTCAACTCGGTGTTTCTGAGAAAGCAAAGGGTTCCCTGCCCATATTGATTAGTACATCAGGTTCATCCCTACACCCAGTTGTAAATTTATCCTTGGCACCTTCGTGAGTCACGGACAGCTCTGATGTTTTATGGGCACGAGTACGCTTTGCACCAAAATGGGGTTTTTTTTAGTGTGATTCGGCCAGAATGCATTTCGATGAGGACGCTTTGGTGTTGAAAGTACTGCGAATCTCCGGTTTCTGTGGAAGTATCCTGATATTGAGATGGGCAATTTTTTTTTTTTTTTTTNCAAATTAATTCTAAATGATGCACAAGTGGTATTTTTTGTGAAGCTTTTGTTACGTTGCTGGGCGTCTTCTGCGGGAGGCGGGCTGAGACAAAGGCTTGCTTGTTCCGAGTCCACAAAAGGAGCATGGTGCGGTGTTGCAATGGGAGGGAGGTTTTGATGGGTAGGAGGACTGCAGGAAATAAAAATAATAATAAAGCAGCAGTGCACGGTAAGAGGCGTGATGGAAAAAGCCACGGTGCCCGGCTTTTGAAAGCAGAGGGAGTAAGGTTTCCAACGGCTTCTGGAGTAGTTGTGACCTTCCTTCATCCTCTTGCCTGCGGGCAGGGCGCTGTGGTGGTGGTCACTGCGACCCCAACGCTATCCCTTCTTCGGTCTTCCTTCTCCCATCAGATTGGATTTAGGAGGTTTGAGCAGAGCAACTAGAGGCCCAGGTGGCATTGCTGTTTGGGACACTTGGTGGCTTGATTTTCCTTCTGTATTAGAGTAAAACGGGAGTAATGCCCTGGAACTCGACGGGCTGGCACTAGCTTAAAAAAAACAACGATTCCTTTCTGCATCTGTAATCCAGCTCTTGCTTCTTTCCAGCTCCAAATGGGTAGTTTGCCACAGGAAAAGGAGTAGCGAGACCGGCCAATAGAATAGTTACTGGTTAATAACAGAGTCCTGGAAATCTTCTGACTTCAGTGATATTTTTAAAAGTATCATTAATTCCCTCTATCCCCCTCTGTCCATGGCCACGTGAAATGACTGAGTTTATTATTAAGGAGTCTCTAATACTCTTAGAAACCTGATTCTGCGCTAAGTCAGGAAGATGTATGTGCCTTAAATCTTTAGTAGATCTGGTTTGGATCAGAGGAGGGAGGTTAACAGAGCCGTATCTTCACTGAGCAGCTGAAAGTGAAGTAAAACAGTCCCCGTGCGGTTGCAGCGGCTCATGATTTACAGGGCTGAATTCACAGGGCTGCTCCTGCTGCCGAAAACGCACGCTCTCAACCGCTGTTGATTTTTGAATTAAAAAAATGCGGCTCTGTACACAGTTTACTTTATTGCTAGAGGGCAGGGAAATATAGGTAAGAGCCGTTAATCCCCAGCAGGCTGCTGGGCAGGCGAACAGACGTAGATGACAAAAGTTAATTGGAAACATGAGCAGTTTAACAGAAAACATATTTGTGATAATTGAGAGAGTAACGTCTCCAGAAAGGAAACTCTGCAAAGAGAAACTTCAGAGGAGAAGTGGCCACTGGTAGGTGAGTGTGATTTTTCAAGCTCTCTTTAAGCTCCGAACTAATGTCTTAACAAGAACAAATAACATTAAAAGAGACTAACTAAATAAAAGATTTGCTTTCTCTGAGGGGGGAGGACTGTACAGTTACTGCCACTAGTTTTTCTTGCAGCTGGATTAAGATATGTGGTAATGTTTAATTTGGGTTCATTGCATAAGGACACAACTGGTTTTATTTTTGTACATGGAGTTTTCTTCTACCTTTTGCATACGAACATCTCATTCCCCCCCCCAATAACTGAAAGGACTTCAGTTTTAATTTTTTCCTTACTCCTGCATTTTTTATATATTTGAGGTTTTTCTAAGAATCGAACTTGGACAGCGTGTATTTTGCCAAAAGCAGAGGGAACCCTTAGTTAGAAAATAGCGCTGTGTTTTTGCTAATGAAAAAGTATTATGAACTTAATAAGGGAGAACGCATTGCAAAACACATTTTGGTTTGAATCGGAGGAGCTGCTTTTTCCTTTTTCTCGAAGCAGCAAGTAAACGTAAATTACATAGTAGGAGCTCACTGCTGTTCTGCTGGGTGGGAAAAGAAAACTGGCTTTTATTTTCTTTAAGTGATACTGATGTTGAAAATACTAATAGGTATTTATCTTCCTGATGTTATTAGTGTGAAGTTCCTCATGTTTCGTTACAGAAAGAATCTCAGACTGGCTATAATATCGGGTACTACTGTCTTATACCAACTTATACAGCTTATACTAACTACTTTGGGTTGGTTTTTGTGTCTTTTTTCCAGAGCCTGTGGACAGTACAGCCTCCCAGCCCACAGGAATGAATGAAAATGTCTCATCCTCAGTTCAAAGCTGCAGCAGCACTGGTAGTTGCAATAACTCATCAGCCATCCCTCAGCCCAGCTCTGCTATTAAACCCTGGCGCAGCAAGTCCCTTAGTGCTAAGCACACAGCCACATCTTCCATGTTATCCGTAAAGCAGCCCGTAACGGAGCCTCCAAAGCCACCGTCAGAAATCGCCAAAACAACTCCCAACGGTCAAAAATCCATGCTTGAAAAATTAAAACTCTTCAATAGCAAAGGAGGCTCCAAAGCTGGAGGGACGACGCTCGAGTGCCCGGGGTCTCGGGACGACAGTTGTGAAAAGCTGGAGACGCTTCTCAGCTTCGAGGAAAGTGAAGAAATTGATGTCGCGAATCAGAACGTGAACAATCCGGGATCAATGTCCAGTAGTCCCAAAATTGCACTCAAGGGAATTGCACAAAGGACTTTTAGCCGGGCACTAACTAATAAGAAAAGTTCTCCAAAGGGTAATGAGAAGGATAAAGAGAAACAGAAGGAGAAAGAAAAGGATAAAAGTAAAGACATCGCGAAGAGAACATCTATCACAGAAAAGCTGGACCTGAAAGAGGAACCAAAAGAAGAACAGACAGGACTAGCAACAACAGAGATGCCAAAAAAGTCCTCCAAGATTGCGAGCTTTATCCCGAAAGGAGGAAAGCTGAATAGTGCCAAGAAGGAGGCCTCTGCCCCTTCGCACAGTGGAATACCAAAACCAGGGATGAAAACCACCACAGGGAAATCCTCAAGTGCCCCCGTTCCTGCAAAGGAAGGCGAGAGAAGCCGCAGCGGGAAAGCCGGCTCGGGGCTCTCTCATCAGAAGTCTCAGCTGGACAGCAGGCATTCCAGCTCCTCATCCAGCCTCGCCTCTTCCGAAGGAAAAGGCGTAGGAGGCCTCAACAGCAGCAGCAGCAGCCAAGCTGTCAACGGCCCCACCGCCACGACGCACACCACAGGGAGCAACACTGTGAGTGTTCAGCTACCTCATCCCCAACAGCAATACAGCCACCCGAACACCGCCACGGTAGCTCCCTTCATGTACAGGTACGGTGAACTTCTCCAACGGGCTGTTTTGAACCTGATGCTGAGACAGGGAGGTTCGTTTTGGACACTCTTTCAAGGGCGGGGGTGGTAAGAGGAGTGCCGCATCGTGTAAAAGCTTTTGGCTTTAAGAGAGAAGATAGATAATTTATACGTTTACACGGAAATTCTTGGTGAAGGCCATCAAAGGTGTATTATGAGAAGTTGAGATGGATAAGGAGGTTGAATAATTGTTGTATCCGACCCAACTAACAGTTAAGATGAGAATGCAAACACCTTCTTGACCAGGTACTGCCCTTCCCTTTTTTTTTACGGCATGGGTTACGTTTGTTTTATGCATCATAGCTTTAAAAGTTGTAGCAAAGCCAATTTATGACATACACACGCTCATTCTCTTAAGTGTGGCTAACAGTGATGGAGCTGCCTCACTATAAGCATTGACTGGAAATCTTATTTTAAAAAAAAAAATTAAAAAATCCCTTAGTGTAGGTAGGGCCAGGCCCAAAGTCTGCTGTTCTCTGCATTAACCCTGAATTAGAGAAGCGTAAGAGCAGCCATATGGGGTCACAACTAACCTCCATCTAGTCCAACATCTTCTGCTTAGCAACGGCAATAAAGGATAGGTAGGGAAGAGTAACAGGAGGGAAATCAATAGCAAAGCTTCCTAACGATATAACGCCCAGCCTGACTGTGATGCAAGAAGTTCCTGAGTCAGATGGTGGGATTTTTGGCTTTGACAGCCATGTCCTAGTTTCCTTTGACACGGCTTGATTCTTTCATAGGAAGAGAATGCAAGCGATTGCTTTGTCTTCATCATCATCTTTCTGCTCATGAACTGAGAGACCGCTATCGTATCCTTCCCTCCCTTAAGATGTGTCTTTTCTAGGAAACGATGTCCTAGCCTGTTCAGTTTTTACCTGTAGAGACGCTCGTCACGCTCTTTGGTCATCTTTGTCGCCCTTTTCTATCATTTTTCAGTTCTATGCGCGTTTTTGCCTTTGATCTCTCGGCAAATGCAGTGTAAGAAATGGTTGGCCACATTTTTTTTTAAATAATACTGAATGTAAATGGAATTAACCTGAAGGACAGGGATGCCAAAGGCCTATGTAGGAATGCTAAACGGGAAGAGCAACCCTTGAGTCTTCTGACCCCTTGAGTGTTCTCCCTGTGTGTATGGAATAAAGTGCCAGGTGTCCTTCTGGGGTGCCATCACGTGAAAAGGAACCAGGTGGGGAAAATTCATCGGACTAAACCTTGTGTTGATAGTACATGTTCTGGATTTCCTTCACTCTTGCATTCACCTACGTACATCAGCGTTGTTGTTGCGTCTTTTGCTGAAGGGTGGGATCTACCACTAGTAGTTTCTGAAGATTTGTTTTAAGTTAAAAATTGCCAGTGCAGTTTGTACTATTTTAACCTATAATTTAATAGAAAATTGCAATTGCAAACTGATTGCTTTATTGTTTGTCCCTCATAGCCTGCAAAAATGTACTCGTGATGCTTTAGGTTGTTAAGTTTATCACTACAATGTCCTATCAAAAACATCAAGTGAAAAGCACTCTACTTTGGCGTTCATCTTGGCATGATTATAGAAATCATCATCTAAAGTGTAAAAGCAGATGCAACCCATATGTTTTCTATAATCTAAACATACTGATAAACTCTAGGCAGTATTTATTTGACTTTTTACAACAAACAGTAACGAAACTACCTATTGGCATCTGGAGAGAATGCTTTGAAATTGAAAAAATAGCATTTACTTTTCAGCAGTGGAGGAAGAAAGGCTGAACTGTGTAATCTTGCTGGCTTTAAAAAAAAAAAGAGAAAAGTCAAATTGTATCGATTTGCAAAGCAAACGTGTAGTGTTACTATAAATTTGCTATCCAGATGCTTTTCTGAGTCTGCAAAATGCACTTGTTAATGCATTGCAGTAGTAGTCTCAGGGTTTTTCTGCTGTCAGTTGAGGTTACTTTAACCTAAACCTATAAACTTAATAAGCCTATAGACTTCATTTTTGGTTTATCACTTTTTTAAGGAAAATACAAGAGAAATTGTTCTATGTTTCGTATAGGTTTGACTGAAATTAAGAATACTGTGACAGTATTCTGTGCATCTTCACTTATGTACAGCGCTTACCCTTTGGAGAGAAATTCCAGTCCCATTTGATGCAGGCCTACGAGCAAAACACAATGCGATTAGTAAAAAGAAATGAGTCAAGGTATATTACTGAATTCTGACAATGGATTCTTGCGGCATCACCTTTCATTGCCTAACAGCCACAATGTCAGACAATAAATTGGAGTTTGAAGTTGGTTTTACCCAGTCATTTATTTTAACATCTAAGTTAGTGATGTTGCTAATTATTGCAGGGAAACTAGCCGGCGTGTAACAAGCCATCACACACTGCCTGCTTTACATTTATGCAATACAAGCTTTACTAGAGAGGATCAGATTAGCCACAGCGACTGATGTTATAGATAATTAAAATTTAGCTGGACATCCAAGTGTCTTAAGACCCTGTCTGAAGAGCTGTGGAGCCTATCTTTGACTATGAATTTTTTACTTTCTACAGCTGAGCGCTTGTTTCCATTTCTAGGACCTAGTTCAACATGGGACTAATGAATTATGTACAATCAGTCTGCTGGTCTGTTCTGCAGAGAGGGACGGAGCGGCTGACGGCGGGTGCGACTGTCTAGTTGTTGCACTTGAGGTACTTTGGATGGAAAGGGACTGCACGGCTCTATTTTGTTTTGCCTTCCAGATCGCAGACAGACAACGAAGGGAACGTGACAGCCGAGGCCAGCACAGGAGGGGTCAGCATGGATTCTGCTCTTTATGTCAAAACTGGACAGCCGGCTCTTGAAGATCTCTCAGGTATGTCCTGCGAAACGACTGTGCTCTGGTTAAATAAAAATGGGCTAAAGCAGGTTTGAAGTTGGGCGCTCGCTCTTCAGGGGCGGGGATTTAATTTAGCTTTATTCCTAATGCTTTAGTTCTTATTAGTTACGGTATTTCTTTCAGCTCGTCAGCAATGGAAACCAGGTGTCAATAATGTGAATCCCAGATGCTTAAGTTCTGCACAATGGTGTGGCCCCCAAATTTCTTGAAATCGTTAGGAATTCTGGGTTCTTAATGTCTTTCTAGAAGATGTGCAGCACCTTTTGGGATTCAGCTAATATAAGGATCCTAAGTATTCCCACACATTTCAGACTTATTTTTTACTTTTTAAAACTTTGCTTCAGAACTTACGGAAGAGATTACATTCATTTCCTTGATGGTTTGGTTTGTTTAAAGGTTTGGAGGAATCTTGGTATTCACTCACGTGGATCCGATCAATTTGCGAAGTGGCCTTTGCGACAATAGGAGACCAAAATGCAACTGCAGTTTACTGTGTCCAGCCTACAGAAGCTGAAACTGATTGTAATTAGAATACTAGCAGTCTAAATTAGAAAATACTACATAGGTTTATCTAGGATTCCTGCAGCTGTAAGAAGTAGATGATAATTAGAAATATTTTTTTAAGCTTATCAATATAACAAAGCAATTTTTAGCAACCATATTCTATAAAAGAGCTAAAATGTGTTTTTAAAGTCACAGTCAAGCCTCCTCCTGTTCCAGTTTCAGCAATGTCTATGATTTTGCTTACTCTGTACCATGGCAGTATATCTCATCCGTAGAATATCTCAGTTTTCATCATCTACTTAGTCTTGGTGTCCTCCAGTTTAATGTGAGTTTTGAAATTGAATGTCCCGCTTGGAAAAATTGCGTGGTGAAAAGTTTCACAATTGGATTAATTTCATCCTGCATCCCATATTCTGCCAGTTTCTACCTGTGTGCATGAATGCTGATGGCAAAGGCAAGAGGCAGAGTCACTGGTGAGGAAAAGGGCAGGAATGCATAAATGAGCGCGTCTGTGTGTATGATTTCTATATAGGTGGATTAAATATTTAAAAGGCAAATAAACGGCGCAAGGGATAAAATCCTTGAGAACGTTTTTGGGTTCACATTTAAATATGAGAGCCAGTTTGAAGCAAGAAACGCAATGTCCAGCTGCTTAAACTTTTCCAGTGTTACCTCTTAATCGTCGTATTGCCTAGGCTAGATGTATTTCAGCCTGTAAACTGAGTGTTTGTAGAGAACAAAAGGTCTTCAGTCTTTAATGACAGATGTTACGTAAATACAAACTATTATTCAAGTCGAATATGTAAGTTTTGGGCTCCAAATATGGGAGGCAGCTGACAACCTCAAACAATGGAGATGCAAACCCCAGCTGTGTGCAGCCAAACCCCACGGAGACGGCAGCCCCTAAAGGGGTCGTAGGGGAAAAGGAGCAAACAAAACAAAGTGGTCCCTCAAACTAAATAAATTAGAAGAAATAAGGGACAGATTGCTGCTCTCCCTACGTAGCAGCTCTTGATGCTTTTAATTTAAAACCATATGTAAAGCAAAAGAGAGTATAGGTAGGGAAAACTGGAAGCTGAATAGTGTAATGATACTGCCTGTTCGTGAAGAGCTAAGTGATTTAATAATTAAGTTGTAGTGGCACTCTCCGATGTCTGTCTTTCAAGTGTATGTATAATATAAGCAATTGAATGTGAAAAATTCTAAGTGTAAAATTTTGTATCGATTTTGGCGTAAGAGTGATCTCAATAGAAATTGGTTTAGCTTGTCTCATGTATGTTCTCTTAAGAAGTTACCTGCCATTTGCCTTCATAGCTATGAGAGAAATGACCTGTAAAAGAGCACCGTGACCTATGTTAGGCTAAAGGCCTATAAATATTTAATGTTCTTTACTGCAAAAATTTGTAGATCCATGAGTGTAGAAAATTTTTCTTCTGTCCCAGAGACCCATTGGCCCAAGGAATCGGTCTTGCTAGGCGGCTGGTTCCAATCCAGCCCAGACCATAATTGTTTGACCATTTGGCCTGAGTGAATTGTATCTTGGGGACATTATTTCCCAGGGAGTAGAGACCCATTTAAAAAAAAAAAAAAGAATTGGCTGGCATGGACACTACCTTTGTTGTTTGTCTGAGAAAGGCCAATGATTGTATAAATACTAAAGTCTGTCTTCCCCTCCCTGGACTGTTCCCCACGTTTGGAGCTCCAGCCCTTTGCGGAGTAGTTTGTGCTACCACTGCTTTGCAGGCAAGAGTACGTGACTTGGGTTTGCTGTGCCACCCACCTGGCTTCTGTCAGAAACGAGACGTTTGAAGCAAAGAATGTGGAAAGTTCCAACAACAGCCTGTTTGTCTGTTCCTCAACGCTTCTGATTTCAGCAATATGTAGATAGCCATCGAAACTAGCAATCACACGGGTGACCAGCATCCCGGCACCTTAAGAATGCATCACCAGGGCAGAGAAGGTGGATACAAAACTTGAAAAGTTTGAAATATGCTGTAGTATTTTCTTTAGTCATGACTTGTAAACCCACTAGAATGAAATCATTTCCTTCTCTGCCCAGCAGAAGTTTTGTGACGGCTTTTTGGAGGTTTTCTGTTCCAGCATTCAGCTTCCAAAGAATATGTTGGCACTACTAGACATTCACTGCTCTTCAACCTCTTGGAAGGTTTAACTATATAAAGCTCAGCTGAGTTAGCAACCAAAGCATTTCTTAATTGACAGCCAAGAGCAGGTAAATAAACTAACTATGCTGAGGCACTAATTAAATTATTAATTTTATAAAAGTAGATTTTGCTGAGGCACTAGGAGGACTTTTTAATGTATATATACTCTACATTTAGAGTTAAAGAACAGGATATAAAAGTTTTTTAGAACAGAAGAATTTAAAGAATAGGACTTCTGAATGCCAGGGAAAGTAAAAGTCACCCCCGTCTTCATGTTACGTTGCACATTTAAGTAAGTTAACTGTTGTGCTGTGGAGAAGCAAAAACTTCTGTTATTTTACCTAAAACATCACTCAGGATGGAGCACCCAGTCAACACAATTTACTTTCTTGGAAAGCTGTTGTTGTAGAATGACATCTATCTGAAACGGCGAAAAGGAGGTCTAGTGAAAACACAGCATCGGAGAAATTGGCTGTGTCGGGTTGGTGTTAATTGTGTCGATATATGAGATGGAAAGGGTGGTATTGATGGAGTATATCTTCTAATGAGATCGAAAGTTAACCAGAATTTAAATTGGGTCATATGGGGAAATGGCAACACAGAAACATCTGGTGCAAAGGCAGCCTGTGACATAAAGTTACGGTACGGAGCCGGTTCTCACTCCGGCTGCAGCAATGGCAGGTGCCTGCGGTAGGGGAATGGCATCTGCATCGTAATCAGTTTAGGGCGTTAAATACCCGAAAAAAATGTGTTTGAGTTAGAGTCAGGCAGAGGTGATGGCTCAGTGCTGTGCTGTTTCCTGCCTTATCCTTTCTAATGGCTTATTTTCCCCGTAGGAGAGGATCCAGAAACTCGGCGGTTACGAACTGTGAAGAACATTGCCGATCTCCGACAGAACTTGGAGGAAACCATGTCCAGTTTACGAGGAACCCAGGTCACTCACAGGTAATGCCATGACATTGTTTGTAAGAAAATGGGAATCGTGGTGCTCTTGCTTTCCGTCTCGTAGTTCTGGCTGGGTTGCATCCTTGAAAAATGGTGAACCCTGACAGTGGGAGATGCTGATCTTGTGCTTTGTGTCTTTAAAGCACAGATTCTGTATAGTGTCCGGTGTTTATTGAGATGTATAAGGAGTAATTGGTGGTGGTAGGTTGTGCATAGAATCAAAGGTGGAGAATAATCAGTGCTTGCTAAATGTGTTAGGTCATGTTTGAATGTAGGTTACAGTTCAAAATGTTTCTTCAACTTACTCTTGAACAACTTCAGCACATGACACCCCTCTCCCCCGATGTGTAATATTTTGTTTAAATAAGCAGGTGAACTGTGCTTGACCCACTTTATCAAGTGCATAACTTGAATTCCTGACCGATCTTTGGAGAAACAAACTTTTCTAATATTATTAGTCATCCGTGTATAGGACTGCTTTTTCTTTGTAAAGCAGCGTTTGGAAATCTTCAGCAATATTTAAAATATGCTCTGGATAAACAAAGACTGTTACTACATTTAAACATTCTGTGACTCAGACCTTTTCAGTGCTGAGCAGGCAGCTTGGCAGAATAAGCTGTTTGACCCTAACGAGGTTGGGGTCCTACTTAATGCTCGGTGCCTTATGGACGCAGCCCTAACGGAGTTCATTAGGAGAACGCTTTGTGTTTTGGCTTTGTATCAAAAACTGAGGTGGAGCTTGCAAAGATGAACTCCTAATGGTATTCTTCTTTTCAGGTCTTAATTAGTGTGACAGCTTATTATGATTTAATTACTATCACCAGTGGATACATAGCTTTTTGCAGTGTATCTGTAACATTACATTGTGAGTAGTACAACACTGCTTATTTTAATAAATATCCACAGTAAAAAAAAAAAAAAATAACACTATGTTAATTGAGCCGGAAAGGAAAAGGGGAATTCATGAGGGTAAAAGAAGTTGCCTCTGTGGATTAGATGCAAGTAAATAAGCCACAACTACGCTGTGTGTGTTGAGAGCGTAGCGTCTTGGAATTTATAAACATTGCCTGAAATCTCATGGTGTAGCAGTCCCATTTTTAAGGTTCCAGTTAGCAGTCTACATTTATTCAAATGCCCTTGTTTTTTTAAGCTAACTGGAGAATACTTTTGACACCAATGTCACTACCGAGATAAGTGGTCGCGGCGTTCTCAGACCCTACTAGCATTACGGTAGGAAGGGATGCGACATCTTCACAGTCTCAGACGTAACAAATGGAAGATTTCATATAGCTGATGCTTGTCAAAATCTATATTTACAGGCTGTGAGCTAAAATGCTTTTGTAACCAGGGCTCTGTATAAATCTTATCGATATTTTGAAAAACCTATTAAATTCATGAATATATAAAATATATTTTTGAAAAAGATATAACAGTTTGTTACTGGTTTGGGGTTGGTTTTTTTTTTTTTCCATTTAATCCTTTCCTCAGTGTAGAAATAGCTACCATCTTGGTGCAGGACATGTCTCCAGAGCATTAGGACTTGCATGAATGCAGCCAGAAAAAGAAATTTTATCAGAAAAATAGCACTTCAGCTGGTTTTCCTTTAGTCAGCTTAATAGCCTACTCCCTTGCCTAGAGGGGCAAAACCGCGGTATGATGGGGTTATATATGACTGAAGATGAAAAAGATCTGCTTTGATACTGTGGATAATCCATTAAGAAGTTCCTACTTGAGTCTTCTCGCATGTGTGTTGAACGCTTGGTGGCCTGGGTGTGAGTATCATGATTTAAGAACAGTGCGGGAGGAATGGACCAAACTCTCTCAAGGTGTCGTAGCAGGTAAATTCTGTTAGCGCTGTTGCTTACAATCTGTAATTCGGTGAGTGTTGAGGGTGTAGGGTCACCTGAAATCTCGGGATCCTTGGTATAGCAGGCCACGTTCAATCAAATGCATCTCTGGTTTTTTTTTTAAGCACACTGGAAACTACGTTCGACACCAACGTCACTACGGAGATAAGCGGCCGCAGCATCCTCAGCTTGACGGGACGGCCGACCCCTTTGTCGTGGAGACTGGGGCAGTCCAGCCCCCGCCTGCAGGCAGGCGACGCTCCGTCGATGGGAAACGGGTATCCTCCACGAGGGAACGCCAGCCGCTTCATCAACACCGAGTCGGGACGTTACATGTATTCGGCGCCTCTGCGCAGGCAGCTAGCGTCCCGCGGTAGCAGCGTCTGCCACGTGGACATCTCGGACAAGGGAAGCGATGAGATCGATCTGGAAGGCATCACCATGGATGCCACCGGCTACATGAGCGATGGGGATGTGCTGGGCAAGAATATCAGAGCTGATGACATCACCAGTGGGTCAGTGCCTTTACTTTTCTTCTTAAATACTGTCCTTTATGTGATTCTTGCATTGCGTTGAGTGACGCTGTATTCCCACGGATTATTTGGAGAAAGAAAAAAATAAAATCCCCAAAGATACTCTACTGCTTTTAATAAAGCATTTGGAGGGACAGCTCGTTATTACAGCTAATTCATTCAGGGGGATTTAAGCACATGATTTAAGTTTTAAGTGCATGTTAAAAAAAATATTCCTATATATGAACATTCTCGTGCACATGAAGAAATATTTTCCTGAAACAGAATTCGGTGTGGTTGTCTCAGAGGCTGCAATACTCATTTATACCCACAAGATGGAGAGAGTGAGGCATTTTCTGTACTTCTACTGACGTCTTTTTGCTGTCTGAATTTTTAGGGGACAGTTCACTAGAAGGAAATGAGTTTACATCTCTGTGTAGGGCAAAATAGTTGTACGCGCAAAATAAAATCTAAAGAACGAGTTAGTCTGCAGAAATATGAACTGCTAGGCAATTATTAACAAGGCTTTACATCAACATTTTACCTCCGCCGTGACTGGAAAAAGCATTTGTTCTCTGCTCCAAAGTCAGTATTCAGTTCAGTATGCCCATTTTCAGTTCTTTCTAGAAAGTACAGCCATTTTTCCATAGCTCAAATACATCAGCACCATATTGATGTTAAAACTGATCTTTGAGGTGTAAATGGCATATTTATTTTTGTGGCAGCCTTTTCCCTGTCTGGCCATCTCACACCCTTTGCTTTTCTGTAATTTTTTTAGAGGTGACATTTCTTGTAGCGTTGGCTTATTTGGAAGATTTAAGTGTCTCTTACTGAAATAGAAAGCTGGGATCCAGCTGCTGCTTTGTCACTAACTTAACCGGTTATGTTTTGCAATCTGGAAACCTCCATTGTGAATATTTGGATGTTTTCACACTGTTCTTTTTGAAAAGTCAGACACTTTATTTTTAATTCTTCCTCAGGGAAGCATATAGTAAAGAAGCTGATGCAAAAAACAGTGTAAAATTCTATTTTGGTTAAAGCACCAGTAGCTGTTGCTGCATTAATAATGCATTGTATTGCTAAAGCGCCTTGTGTTTTCCTCAAATAAGTCAGCCTATACGTGAGTTTTGCAGTGTTTATTGTATTAATAGTTATTGCTTTTCCTCTGGACTATGACTTTCATTCAAGCTGGTGGATGTAATTTTGGTCTAGAAGTGAGGAAGTTGAATTCTGAGTAGTGCCATGGTTTGTAGAAACCAGCTGGAGTACGAGCTGAGAATTGTCTCCGGCAAAATTGTGTCAGTTCAGGCTTCTGCTGCTCATATCCTAGAGGAGCCCCGGTCTCTGCAGATCTTTACTTAGTATGTAAAGTTCAGATTCCAGGTTGTGGAAAAGGAAATAAGGAAGCTGTTGAATTTATGAATGATATTTCCAGAGAAATGTGGGGCTTCACTCATCTCACTGTTCTGATTTCCTTTTCTGCGTCATCCTGAAGGGTAAAAAAAAAAATGGAAGTCTCTGTAGTTTGAAAATACAAGAGTGGTCTTTAGATTCTGGGTCAAAGGGACTAATAATGTAATAAAATGGTTTTGCCAGTTGGTACCGCTGTCACCAAAGCAGTGAGTTATGTACCAAGAACAGTGAATGTAACATTAGCGGAAGAGTTCTGTACTCCACAGCAGCTCACTCCTAGCCTTGAGCCTTAAAACATCTTTAACCGAGTACCTGACTCGTTTCCCACTGGTTTTTAAAGAAGGGAGCTAAATTTCAATATTTATTCTTATTAACCACTCACAGATTGATGAATGAGATCTCAGTTTGAAGTTCTCAGGACAAGAAGTTGTGCGTACAAATGTCTCTTCCACATCTTTTTGCCTTTAGCTACAAAAGCCTATTGCGCTAAATAATGCGAGTTGGTTTATTGATTTATATAGCACTGTTGTAGTCATTGACTAAGTTCCCAGGGCAGAATCTGTATTGTAGGTCAATCCATCGTCAGAAAGACCCAGCTCCCTTTCCAGATTGCGGGCAGGGTTTGGAGACTGCGGGGTGTGGAGGTCCTCTCCTTGCTGCACCGGGTGGGTGTTTGAAGGGGAGCGTTCCCGAAAGCAGCCCGACGACGTTGGGGTCACGTAGTCTGTGGCGGGTAATCGTGTGTGTGGATTCCCCAAGAAGGGAGTATTGCAGAACTGAACTGCAATAACAGCATTGGACAAATCCCAATGTCAATGGAGAGAGAGAAAAAAATGAGGGCGTTACCTGTGGTGAAGCTCACGGACACCTAATAATGCTGGATTGCCATCTCCAGGATGAACAGATGTTTTGGTAGCCTGTCTCATGCCTTATCTTCACCAGTGTCGGTTTGTTCCCAATAATAAAGAAAAAATGGGATAGCCCCGTGTCTTTGTGGGAGGACTAATACACCACTTAGAAATGGGAGAGGTTACCTGTAAAGAAAGCATCCGTGTGACTTGCTGCAGAACAAGTCTCCGAGATCAGTGTTAGGGCAGACAGGCCCGATATTTCCAGAAGCTGAGTTACAGTCAGCACAAGAGGGCATTTATAGCATGAATAGCTCTTTATTAGCTGGTATGTGTTTCACTTTGTCATTTTTCAGAATTGCTACAGCCCTGCAGTCTGAAAACCTTGGATCTGTGTTTTCATTGGCAAACTGATAGGGAAGGAAGCCAAAATATTTGTTACAGCCAAAATAAATCCAATAGCCAAGATAAACTATTTTAGCCCTGTGATCCTGGTGCTTTCTCTGAAATGTACTGGGTCATGGGAAGTTTCGTTTGGCCTCCTTTAATAAGTCTGCTCAAGCAGAGCTCTGGCAGACACCAGGGCTGCTTTCATAGGGTTAGAAAGAGTATCTTTTCCAAACGGGCGGAAAATATCTCTTAAACTAAGAAAGTCTCCAAGGGGGCGGATCAAAGGTAAGAACTGGTCTTATTGTGGGAGCTAAAACATCGACCGAATGACAGAGCAGGTGGGTGAGCTCGGGGCTTCAGAAGCATCATCAGAAAGTGGCACCTCAAAGCCCACAGCAGTCTCACCTGTCCGCTCCAAAGATTGTTCCAGGTGGGGACATGAACGGTCATGGCTTTTTCGGGTTTGGTCAGAAGGTTTTGTCCCCTTCAGTCTCCCTCTAGCTACTAACATACACATTCCTACCTTTTTGTCCCGATTCTGTCTAATGAGTTGTACAGTCAATTTCCTTTTTATCTGTCCTTGGAAAGGAGCAGCAGAGCTGTTGGTCAGAAAGACCTTTTTAAAATTATTTTCTTTTCGTTTAATTAACCCTCTGCCCTTGTTTTCATTACCCTGGTGTTCAGCTTTCTGCGCAGAATTAACGGCGTGGATATACTGATCGATACTGGTCACAAATTTTCTCAGGAAATGGTTTTGGGTCTGCAAAGGCAGCTTGTCAAAACAATTTTTTTGCAGAAGCGTGGCTGTTCCAGCTATGTTCCAGCAAAACGTAGAACTGATGATTTGACAGCTGGGCCACCCTAGAGCTTGAACTTCCAGGGCAGGGCAGATGTGAGCAGCCCCGTGCATGGACCATGGATCTCCTGCATGCTAGGCTGGGCTTCGGGGAGCGCCCAGCTCACTCTTTGGAGTGTATCTCGTTAAGAAACGTTATGTAGTGACTCCCTCATACCACAGTTACCCAGCTGAGCAGTGAACTGCTCCGTCGGCTGTTAGATGAGGACAGAAGGGCTCAGCCTGCATACGATTCTTGTGTTGGGACCCCCAACGTAAGGACATGGACCTGGTAGAGTGAGTCCAGAGGAGGCCACGAGGATGATCCAAGGGCTGGAGCCCCTCTGCTGTGAGGACAGGCTGAGAGAGTTGGGGGTGTTCAGCCTGGAGAAGAGAAGGCTCTTGGGAGACCTTGTAGCCCCTTCCAGTCCCTAAAAGGGGCCTATAAGAAAGATGGGGAGGGACTCTTCATCAGGGATCATAGTGACAAGGGGTATCAGTTTTAAACTGGAAGAAGGGAAATTTGGATTAGATATCAGGAAGAAATTTTTCACTCTGAGGGGGGTGAAACACTGGCCCAGGCTGCCCAGAGAAGCTGTGGCTGCCCCATCCCTGGAGGTGTTCAAGGCCAGGTTGGAGACAGGACTTTGAGCAACGAGGTCTAGTGGGAGGTGTCCCTGCCCAGGGCAAGGGGTCGGAACTGGATGACCTTAAGGTCCCTTCCAACTCTAACCATTCCATGGTTTCATGATGTTCAGCGACTCTATGCTAAAATTCTCCTTGCAGCAGCCTCCCGCAGGTGCGGTGGCTGTTGTAGGGCAGACACTTTTTACCATTTTATTAACACTCCCCATTAATTTGATGCTGTGGGGCTGGTACATTACCATTCCAGATCTCTATTTCCACAACCTCTTAATGTGTTTGTGTGCGTGATGCTCGTGGGATTATGGTTTCTTCTTGTTTATTCCAGCCTTTATGCTCCCCAGGGACCTTTCTACAAGGAGATGAATTGGGAACATGGATGAGAGGACGCTAGAAGGGAGAGCAGGCCGCTCTGGGCTGGGGAATCAGGCTTTACCCCCTGCTTCTGCTCAGGGCCATCAAACCCACCCAAAAGCATCATGCGCTGGGTAGAAGTCGCATTTGTGGTGCAGAGGCCTGTCAGCCCCTGAATAACATGGACTAAAACCATCGTTGAAAGAGGGTGCTGTTGTAGGCTGAAATTTAGTAGTTGTATCTATTATGAGGCAATGAAAAGTTCAATGTGAAGAGCTGAAATTGAGGACTGATTTCATTGCGTGCTGAGTAAGTGCGGCTGATGCTTAACAGGGTTTCTTGTGCCTCAGTTGCTTTATTTTGCACTATGTAAGTCAGACAGTGACGCATCTTTTTGAGATGTCAGGGTCGTATGTGGCAAAACATACTTGGGCAAAGGTTTTAGAAAGGGGGGAAAAAAAAAAAAGGAGGACTATGCAGTCTGCTGCTGATGAGAATTTGTTCTTGGTAACAGTGGTTAAGAGAAGTGTTTTCCTTCGAAGCTGTCTGCAGCAGGAACGGTTGCTGGTGCAGGTAATGCATGGCTGGCTAGAAATCAAGAGTGGCTGAGCTAATCGTGGTCTGAATGAGAACCTGTTCACCCTGGACACTGGTTGAATGCTAGCTATAGTCATTTCTGACCTATTTTTTGCCATGGTAATTACCACTGTATTTTTTCTGTACACTTTGAGTTACTCATTTTAATGGACGTGGCACTTTATATGGTATGATTGCAGTGATAAGATTTCATCTAAATACAGTGGATGGGTAAAACTGCATTCCTTATATGGCTATAGCACTTCAATATGACTAAATCACTAGGACTTTTAATTTATTTTTTTCTTCTCTGTTTGAGCAGAGTGTTTGTTTGAACTGCCTTTTATCTTGCTAGGACTGGCTTCTTACATTTCCATCTTTTCAACGTTGCAGAATAGTAGCTATATGTGGTAAATAGATAATTAACACAAATAATAAAGGGGTCAGGCAATCAAACTTAAAAATTTGGCTTTTATGAAATGTTATTAGGAAAACTTGATTTATGACTTCTTAGTAAACTACTTTGAAACTGGTTCAGAACTAGCTTTTGGATTTAAAGCCATGTATGTCCTGGTGCTGTGAAAATGAAAAGAAAATATTATGGCAGTGTTTAAATCAAAATAATATTCTTATTCTCAGAGCTGCACTTAAAGATCTTTATAGGAGACATGGCTAGAATATTCCATAAGCATTTTCAGTATTATTAATGTTGTATATTATTTTAAATATTCTTGAATCCTGCATTCAGTTCAGGGGTGGTTCTAGTATCAGCTTCATCAGTAAAACAGTGATCATTTATCGGAAATCAAATCTCAGATAACATCTCATAGAACTTTTCTTGCAGTGCAGGATTCAGTGTAGGAAGACATCGTAGGTTGTATAAGTCATAACCGTAGAGATCCACTAGAATCAAGCTTTTTATTCAATATACTGCTAAAAAGGGCCACGCTAGGTCATATGTAGTGTTTGTCAGTAAAACAAACTCACAGTTTGCAGTGTGTTGTCTTTTTTGCTTACTTGTACATACTGCCCTCTTGTCAGTGACCACCAAAATACCTGTTAATAGCCATTATCCCACTCTGGGCTTGGTTCTGTAATAAACACCTCAGCAGCGTTTGAACTGCTGCTTCAGTGCCAACAGTTTTTGTGTAATTTGAGCAAAAGGGCAGCTTGTGAAGGACAAAATACAGTCCCACTCTGGGGCTAGCCAGTAGAGGGGGATACAATCATACGCACTTTGTCGATATGGATCTTCTGCAGGGAAGTCGGCGGCGTGAGGAAGTCAAAAGTCGCTGTGGAGTAACTTTTCCTCAGCACTTCCCTCCTGATTTCTCTTTGGTCACATGTTGTTCCTGTCCCTAACAAAATTAAAGAGGAAAGTGCAAAATGGATTGCTTATTCTATCACGTATTTCTATGATTTTCATTGAAGTAGATTCTGAGAAGGATTTAGGCATTTAAATCAAAGTTGGCACATGTAAAACCCCGTTCAACAGCTGCCTGATTCTGGTGGAACCTCAGCTTGCTCCAGCCTGGCAGCCTGATGGGTGTGATTGTTGTCCTCTCTTAAGTGATAAATTTCCACCCGTGTTTCACTGGGGTCCAGACTGGCATTTGCACACCTGAAAGGATTTGGCCTCTTCCGTGTTTTCCAGTCTTGCCTACCTCATTTCCACAGGTTGCAGTCTCTTGGTCACCTCTCCTGGGATGGGTCTTTCATTTGAGGTTAGCGAATGACTGGGTAAATTTCGGAAACCAGCTGGGAATTGCAGCCCCAGGGCTTAGTCCTTCCTGCTTCCAAACGCTGTAATGGCTGTGCTATGATTTACTCTCCTTTGTACTGGCGAACCTTCCAGTGTAGGTTCACTGGACCCATTTGGGCTTCGCTGCCCACTGTCCCAGCTCTGGTAAAGTGGATGGCTGGTGCCCTTTCCCATCCTCCAGAGAGTATTTAGTCTGGTGTTAGTGTCAGGTTAGTCTGGTTGTCATACGAATTCTGTGTGATGAGTAATGTGGATTTTAATCCCCTCAAACAGAGAAGGGAGTGATTATTTTTTTATTATTATTATTTTTTAATTACCGTTTTGTGCTGCTCGCCCTTAATCTGGTTATGCTGGACATAGATTTGGGCTAGAGAGGATTTGCCGTAGACCCCTGACTTAACGTCTGCAGTGGCCTGGCTCCTGGAAAGATCATATGGTCTAATTCCAATGTTACGACAGAAAACGCAGGCCAAATTGATACTAACCTGAGAAGTTTGAGGTTGTCATCATCTTGCAGTTAGGCTAACGTTTCTTTTAAAGTCAGATCTAGAACAAGAGAGGTTTGTTTTGATCCCAGTTGTCATATTTCAGAAACAGCAGTGGAGTATTTTCTGCTCTTGGTGTGTTTTAGTGACTGGCAAAGGTAGACTCCTCCTTTCATACTCAAAGCTTGTCGTTCAGCTCGGTGGCCAGTCTGGCCCAAACCACGACGGCCTCTTGGTCTCATTTAACTGACTGTAGTGATGAGGCAGACGAAGCCTAGTGGAACTAAACATTTAAAGGAAAACATTAAGGATAACAGTGTTACTGCTGCAGCTAAAAGAGAACACTTCTGAGGGTCAAAGCGGATGTTGATGCACGGAATAGTCCAAAAGCTGTAATTCCTACAAGCTTTTTTTTTTTTTATTCAAGTTTCAAGCGCTTGGGTTGCTGGGCAAGTCTTCTGCCAGGAGGCACCTGGGCAGCTGTTTCCAAACTGACCTTGAACCAAAAGCACCAAGAGGAAGGCAAGAGCACCTGGGCTGCCAGAGGTAGTTCCAGTTTTGGGGCAAGTTGATGGTCTCCTGCTTGTGGGTTACGGAGCCGTGCGATGCTGAGCAGATCAGGGTAGGCTCGCCCAGGCTGTTGTGCGCTGCTGACTTACCTGCTGCTCCTTCTTGCCCTGATACTTAGTAAAGAATGCCTGTCCCTTGGCTATCTATTTTCAAAATTGGAAAATTCATATTCATACATTAAGGAGCGAAATGAATATATATGAAGTGGTAGAGTTGTCAGACCACAAAAGTAGGTGTGCTGTTGGCCGGTTGTATCCATGGGTAAGTAGGGAGTGCGGACAGGAGTTAAGTGACTCAGACCGCTGGATTTTACTGATCCCTGGCATAACCCTTTCCTGTTTCCTCTGCGTGCCTTTGAGGAAAGGGAAATATATCACTTCAGCATCAGAAATATCCTAAAAATATTGCACTTGGAAGGACTTATTACGGCATTCAAAATTTAGAGGCACAGAAAGGGTGTATTTGGCCAAAGAAAAAAAGAAGCTTAAAGGTCCGGGTTGTCCAGGGAACTCCAAAGCAAATTACTTTATGCCTGTAATACAGGGCAGGGAGCCACTTTCTCATAGAAAAAAAGTGTCACCTAGAAAGTGGGCTGTAATTTCCAGTTGTGTGTTAGAAATGCATAATACTGCTCTTGTCCAACCCGAGTCTTTTCATATTAAAAGTAGTTTGTTTAATTTTGTTTCCTTCCTGATGAAGAGTGAAGCTATGGAGATGAGTATTAAGCATTAATTCCTGAAAAGATTAGAAACTCCCTTTAACCGATGTCATCACCATCTCACTGTCCATTCATGAAGTATTATTTATTATATTCAACTTCACTAAAGGCAGTCACTCCCCATTGACTGTTGGTACCATCCCTAAAGCGTCTGAGCTATTAAACAGAATTTAGAAGATGGTACCTCCCCTTCATCTTTCACCTCAGTGTTGCATGCAGGACTTTAGGCATCATTGCTTTGGGCATCTTTTTTGAATTAAACCTCCCCGGGTAGAGGACATGGCGTGTAATCAAAATAAGATATAAAGTTTTCAATCTGTGATTACACAAACCTGTTTCAAAATACAAAAATCTATCTTGTGTTGTTCTGGCAGGTAAGAAACTTGTCATGTTGGCAAGGTGGGTGAAAGTCGTCGTCTATGTCTGTTTTTTTTATAGCGTCTTGGTTGGAAAAACTCATGATCTTCTTGTCAAAGATGCCAAAGGCATCCAGTTTCCATTGACTTATGGAAGATTTATGAGTGCTTAAAACCACTGAAAATCCAACTGTTAGTTTGCAGTTTGATGCAACTGTAGGATTATTCTAACCTATCCGATTGCTGAGCTTCTGCGTAGAGGATGGAATCCATTGATGTCAGCAAAGAGGCTTCCCATTGATTTCAGCGTGGATAATTCTTAGGAGTAACATGTTTCATTTCAGGTATTCTGCGTAATGAACCTGGAGAGCAATCTGTTTCAATGGTAGTTGATCTCTTTTATCAAAGGACTAGTCATATGCCAGAAATCTGGCAGCAAAGCCAAAAGCTGCATTTCCCAGTATGTGTACAATGGATATTCATACAGAAACGTGTTTCAAGTGCAGACAAGTATCTGCAATAAGCCAACTAGCATATGTACATTAGATGTTTTTGCAAAATGCTGTTTGCGTGTTTGTATAACAATATGGTCTTAAGCTCCACTTTTCTTTCCATTTCTTTTATTTTAGTAGCTTAAGGAAAAAAAAAAAAGATTATTTTGCGATAAAATATTTATAAACTACATGAAACACCAGTTAGAATGCGAGACCTAAGGCTGAATTCCACATAAGTTACAGTGCAACTGCTCCTCTTGCTTTTTACAGTCTTTGTTTATGAGTTTGGAGAATCGTGTCCCCACGGATTCGCTGCACGGGGAATGCTCTTGTGCCTGACCTGAGTTGGCTTAGCAACCTCTTTGTTAGGCTCCCCGGGGAGACTCCTCGGCTGTTCCTGGGCAGGCCCCGTGCAGATTTATACATCTAACTGAAACGGACGAGCAGCAGATTGCGCAAGGCTTCCCGGCTCACCACCAGCCCGTTTTTATAAATGTAGTGATGAAATTTGACTTGGGTAGAGTACTTCTGTTGCGGTAACATCTTGCCAGCAGAGGCATCGCTGGCTGCAGCTAGGAGCATCTCTCCTTTCTCGCTGCGGATGAGGGTGGCTCGCTGTTAGGAAAAAAACTCTTTGCCTTGCTAAGAAGGAAGGTGTATCCTGTGTATCCGGATATTATCCTGTGGGCTGCCGGCGATTCATTAGGAGCAGCTGAAGGATTAAGAGGATACAATCCCGTCAACCCCTGGCTGGGTGAGGTATGTTACGTGTCCAATGGTATGCCAGAGGCAGCGGCCGTATCTCTGGAGTTGTTAACGTTATTTCAGTCTCAAGTGTGTGGAAATTTTTACGGTGTGTTGACACAACTGTCAGTGCTGCTCGTCTTAGATGTACCTGAGACGAAGAACTGGTGGTGGTGGCACAGAACTTGCTCCTTGACGACGTCTTGAGAGGGGAATGGGACTTGCTGTTGTAGTTTAAAGCTTGTTTGCGTATATCTGCAGTCAAAAATACTTTAAGAAATGAAGCTAAACAAAAAGAAAAATCTTCCTGTTCTATTTTGACACTTTGAACTTGTGTTCACAAAGTATTTTAAGACGTTATTGAGATATCGATGTAGGCAGCTCGTTGAGACGCTATTAAAGAGGGGAGGACTGGAGTAACTTCTTAATTTCAGTATTTGCATACTAAAATATGTTATTCATAAGCTGAACCAAAGTGGTAGGTAGTTGTACCATTTTTAAAACTTTCTTTTCTTGCTTATCACCACATCCTGACGTTCCATTACGTGATGGCTATTACTGTCTGCATGGGGACAGACTTCGGCAAAAACGCTAGACGATGCAGCCTGCATTATTGTGAGGAATTGTTCCTGGTGATCAACAACAACTATCTATTCTTGTCCACCAAGTGGCATCTCTGTTCACTTTATGATTCATTTTTCCTTTGTCTATACTGGAAAGTAAGAAATGTGCTGTCTTAGCAATTTGTGTGAAGTATCATATATACACCTGGCACTTCTTAATATCTAAGAAAAGTAATACTTTAAATGCAGATGTCTCTAGGGCACAGTTGCAGACAGAATGCAATGTAGGAGCCAAAAGAAGCTTGAAAAAAAACTTTTCTTTCATGCTGCAACTTTGGTTTCTCCCAAAAAGCCTTGGGATACTCATTGTTCATGGACCATTGACAAAATCTAGGATGAATTCAATGCGATTTTTTGCAGTTAACTTGTAAAAGGGTTGAGATTTCCATCGTGGTGTTTTAGCCCACACAAAATAGTTCAGGGTGGTATAAACCATGCATTTTTTGGACAGGAAGGGATAATTAACGATAGCATTCACAAATACTAAATTACTTCCATCTCGACATCCTTAATGAAAGTTAAGTATTCTTCCTTTGTCACAACTATGTTGAAATTCAGTTGTTATTGATGAGAGAGAGTGCAAGATGTAATGGAGGATGACGAGAGGCAAAAAATCTCCCAGATGTAATCAAGAATAAAGTTTTCTTTGCTTCTTAGTCTTAGTATTCACCTAAAAGTGCGTAAATTGCAATATACAGTTAAAAAACATGCAGACGATATTAGCTACGATAAGATCTAAAGGTTTTATTGTTTTGCTAAACATGACGTTTTGGGTTGTTGTTTTATACAGGTATATGACCGACGGTGGTCTGGGCCTCTACACTCGAAGGCTGAACCGGCTGCCCGATGGCATGGCTGCAGTGCGGGAGACGATGCAGCGTAATACTTCCCTGGGACTCGGAGATGCTGACAGGTAGGGTCTCATCCAGCAAATGCTCACGCAGAATGGTGCCTTTGATTCACACTGTATCGTGCAGCGTACTGAATCTCTAAGATCAAATAGCTTTGGGAATTCAGATGCTGAATACACGGGTATTAACTTTTCCGCAGTATTTTAGGTTATGCCTTCACAGAGGTGTCAGGAGAAATGCTGGCTTCATGTCTTCTGATTGCTTTGCTGAAATCTCATGTGGGTTTCTGTGGACAGGACGCGACACAAGAAGATGTAAAACTTCTATTTTAATAGTGTTCGAAATAAAAAAGGCCTAATTCTCTTCTCGTTTCCACCGATTCTTCCAAGTCCAGTAATTCAGTGTGAACGGTCAAGGCCGAAGATCAAGAATTAAGGGAGACTAAAAATTCATAATTTATGGGAGCGCGATCATAAAGGAAGCTGGGGAGACGGACAGTAAGGAGACTTCTATTCTGTTAGACTTGAGATAAATGGGTTAAATATTTTTGCTTTTAACAGCATCAGCCTATAGCTGCCTCTTTCCCTTGCAAACCCAAAGCCTGATGAGTGTTACTGTTGATGTAGTAAGTGAACCATATCCTTTTTCTTCAGTGAGGGGCCCCTAAGTATAAAACATGGATTTTGCGTTACGGGTTTGAACTAATTTCTGAACTAAAAGGTTTTTTTCCCTTTTTGTTTTGTTATCGATAAGTCTTTCCTGGGACATAATGCAGTTGACTGAGTTTGATATGACAGATGCTTTCTTGAGAGTGATGCGTGGATTACTAAGGAGGTACAAGTGATGGAGAATCTAGCCTTGTTTCCAAAGAAAGCCGTGCTAAATTTGCTTTGGTGTTCTCTTGAAACGTTCTGGTAAAGACCAGGATGGTAAATCTAAACAAAAGAACTAAAACCTCTCAGAGAATCTCGGCTCAGATTCAATTACTAAGTCAACATATGCTTGCCAGTTGTAAAATATGCCTGGATTTTTTTCAGGAGCTCATATCTGTTTCTGAAATTTGCAACCTGAAACCCGTCCTGGGCCAAGAGCACTTGCTCCTGGTTGACCGTGGGTGGAGGCGTTGCCACCTGGTGATGCAACTGAAGGCTAATCAAGTATCATCCTCGTCTGTTGCTGTGGCTTCTGAACATTGCCATCTTAACAAAAGCTATAAATTAACAATACAGAATTGATGTAATATAAATTATATTGTTGTTTAAGTAGCATTCTGAAGAGCTACTGTCATTGATTCCTTCCCTCGTCTAACATTTTCTGTGCTTGCATCACTTTTTCTTAGCACATAAATTATTTTCACATTTATTTGCTAAGCTCCTTCCCTGAAGACACCACACTTGAGGACCAATTAAGTACGTTCGACGAGAGAGATTATTTGTGTGTTTAAATATATTCCGCCTAGAATGGGATTATGACGCACTGAAATGCGATCCCTAGTTTTTGTCAATTGTTTCAGCTTTGAGAATCATTTTTTTCAGTTCACGTGGTGGGGACGGACTTTACACACAATAAAGACTCTATGTGGCTGGCAATTTAGCTGCAGCATGGGATCGCAGAAAAATTACCCTTGGTCCCAGAGTTGGTGGCATTATTAGGTGTCGTTTTGATTTAGTCTTTTCCATTTAGAATGTAAGCCTACTCACCTTATGCAGGAAATCAGAGTTTTCTGACAATAGGGCAGCGATTTAAAAATAGCTCCTCGTTGGCTGCTGGCTGATCGTGATGTGCAGTTTAAACAAAAAATTAATCTTGGTTTGAGCAGCAGTTTTCCAGGGGGAAAACTGGCGTAAGGGAAAAGAGTTGAATGAAACGCTGCAGTAATGAATCGCTTTCTTCATTCTGTGAGTGGAGTCAAGCAGGAGTTCTGCTTTATTGGTACACCTAAAAAACGTATGAAGATTAAATTTAACTTGTTCAAAGCACAAGTTAATTGAACGCATGGGAGAACAAGTGTGAAAGGCTGTGAACCTCTGAGTATAAGGTTAATTATTAAAAAGTTATCAGAGGAGTTTTTGCAATTTGCTCACTTGTTTAGTTTCTTGTGTTATTAATTGTAGAAGTCAAGTTGTGAAGCTTTTACGCGTTGGCTCTGGTAACATAAAGCACAGACCTTAGAAGGTACGTTTTCCCCTGCAGCAGGGAAATCCAAACAAGGCAGTTTAATTTAATGCTTGATTGCAAGGTTAATGGAATCATTGCCCAGCGCAGCTGAGCTTATTTATTCACTTCAAGACAATTTGTGTTTGCACAGAACAAAGGCATTTTTAATGAAAAAAAGGCATTAAAAATGCCTTTTTATTTAGTTTGTGACTTTTTTTTTTTTTAAAAGGTTGCAAATTAGCCACCTATGGTTTTATCTTTTCAATGTATATGGACTTGGTGCGTGCCATCTGGTTGTTTAAGTTGATTTTACATTGTCAGGCGCAGCTGCTTGATCTGAGACTTAATTCTGCCCTTGCTTTCATATATGTAACTTGCATTTACCAATACGTATAGAAAAGAGGGAAGAAATTGGAAACTTAAATTTGAGTAAATCTTTCTGTAATTGCTTACATGTATAACCTATTATTTAGAGAACGTAATTCAGACCTCTGCTGATTTATCATATCCTTGTGAATAGGATAGGAGACTGTATTAATGAATGTGACCTTGTCAAGAGCAACTTTAACGCTGTTATTGGGGAAATGTCTATATGGCTTCTTTAAAAATCCTCAGTGATGAAGTGTGTAAATAACTACTTTCGAGCGTGACCGACTTGGATTGTTTCGCTTTTTTGATTTAATTTGAGGTCTTTGCATAAGAGTGTAAGGCATAAAAAGGTCTTCCCAGCTTCCGGCTGTAAGGACCTCTCTCTTCAGAGAGCAGATTGCGTTGTCCTGGTTCGTCCAACAGCCAACAGGCATTGGTGGGCTGTAGGTAAAGCGCAGCCCAGGTGGTGAGCACGGGTAGGATCGAACTGCTCCAAGAGTGTTTCTGTATCGTGGTTCAGATCGATGATGACTACAGTGACAGTCTTGGCACACTCTTGTCACTCTGCAGGCAAAACAAGACCATTTTCACTTTAACTCTCAGAAGGACTCGCGACTGTAGCTGGCTCCTGTCAATCAGTAGCATTTGAGTAGCGTTTCTTGCTTTGGGCAAGACTTTTAATAATCCCAGATGAGAATGTGGAACCAGGAGAGGAGATGGACAGGGAGGAAGAATTGGAAGTGAAGCAGAGACTGAGCAGGAAGCCAGAGGACATTCCGTGCAGAGCATGGATACATCACTATTAGTAAGAATGTCATTGAGTGCAGATTTTTTTTTTTTTCAGATGCTATGATTTATAGTAATTTCTACAAATGGTGAAAATTATGACTTTCAAAAATAGCTGGAGTAGTATTTTGCTGGTTTTTTGCATTTTATAAAAACAGATTAAGGTTATTTATATGTCTCTTGGCTTAGGCAGTGGAGAACAATTCGCATTCAGTCGTGGAGTAAAACCCTTAGACTGGAGTGTGTTTACATTCGCTAACTGCAATTTAATTTCTTGCATCCTGCGACAGCGATGCGATTACTAAAAAGATGGGGTTAGGGTTCAGTGCTGGAGGGAGTTTGTTGGACTGCCTTCATGACCATGGGAACTTGGATCACACTTCAGAAGAGCGGAAGAGCAAGTTGAAGCAAGTCATCAAGTTGGGGGCAATATTGGCCTGTCCTGAAAAGCAGGGAGAGAAGATGTTGCTGCTTTTGGAAGGAGGCAAATCCCACTGAAAGCAGAATTACAGACATGGTGCTGATGGGTATTGCATAAGAAGCTGCATCAAATTTTCTTCTTTTTAGGTGCTACTTAATTGTAGACAATGGAAAAATGTTAAAATATAAGAAAAAAAAAAGGAAATTTTTGTTAAGATATTCTTTATGTATTTTTATAATGGGATAAGACAGCTTTAAGTCCTGAGCATGCATTTTCAGTTTTTCCTTATAACTGAGACAATGCAGCTAAAAGTAAATGAAAGTGTCTTTAAGTCCTGGCTTTGCAGATGAGGAGTTAAGTCCTCCATTCACAGAGAATATCCTTTCTCAATACTACCCCATTACTACCCATCTCATCATTACTGTAGTTTTGCGACTGTAGCAGTGGTGGCCTGTTGCGTAAGAAAAGGGTAAAGACAGAGAAAAGATGTCTGGAACAGACGCATAGAGGCACATAGACTGGGTAGCCTTTGTCTTAAAATGTTAAAACATGACTAGGTTAGATCTTAAGCTTCACATGGACCCAACTGTTGTAAAAGTACATAGAAATAGATATCCCTGCATGGTAACGGCAGTGGAATTCCCATCATCTCCTTCCCTCACAGCATCTCCTGCTCCTGCAACGCTCCCTCAGGAGTGCTGACATAAGCGTTTGTGGAGTTTCACAGTGAGGGAACTTGCAGGGAGATCCAGCTGGTATTTTGTGTGAATAGGGTTGTGGAGGGAGGATGTCCTTTCTTTCAGGAGAAAGAGTAACTCTATCCATTGAAGTCATCTACAGACCTCAGGAGATCTCAGCTAAGGAAGATGCTGCCGAGCTGTTACCACTCTACCGGGAAGATTTCACGCCATCAGCTCACAGTTCCTTCACTTCCAGAGAGCCCTGGCAATTACACTTGCATTCAGTCGCTACAATTAAAATCATTTATAAATTCTGCTTTTCCCATTTTTTTTCTTTGCTAGGACAATGGAACACCCCTATATAAGGATCCTATATACTAAATAAGCATAGTTTTCTAGAAAATAATTTAAAAGTCTTTAAATTGTTTTAAGGTAAAATAGATGCAACAGTAAGGGCCAGCACCCGAGCATTTGCTACTCACTGTATCTGTGCTGTGAGTCACTGCAATTTGTAAATACGGGCCCATGTATAGTTGCTCAACAGCAAAGTCACAGAACTGGTGAGACTATTCATGTCTAGCAGATGCTTGACCATCTGTTTGGATTTTATCCCGAAGTTCCAAAAAATACTATTGCTTCTAAATGTGCAAGGTATACCTTGGTACCTATAGATACCTATCTCTCTGTCTTTGAAAGATCCCACATTTATCTTGAAAACTGACTCGCAGAAATAGGGAGATTCACATTGCAAAGATTCTTTGAAGTTTATGGCCTTGGGATCTGCTGATTAAAATCACAACACCATACGCTTTTCTTTTCCAAGGAATCTTTTTACAAGCTGTAATCCAAAGTAGTTTTAGGTTACATAAAGTAATTGCAAAGTTAAGCAACAAATAGTAGTTGAAAGCAAAGGTACAGAAGCTGTACCTGAGGGCTGAAATTAGCAGTACCAAAAGGGGGGGAAAAAAAAAAAAGACGTTCTACTTTCAACCAAGGCAAGGTTAGTCAAGGGAAGAAATGTCTTTTGGCAGATCCGTTTCAGTGGGCTTAACATGACAAACTTCTGGGCACGTAAGCTTCTCTTCAGATCTAAAACAGAAGTGAGAATTTTCATTACTAAATATAAGTTGAAGAACAGTTGTTCTACATTTACCTGGATGTATTCGTAGTTTAGACTGACTTAAAGTCAGACAATACCTACGAAGCAGAGGATGATTTAGCAAGGGAAGGCACGATACAATGTTTGCGTGCTGTAGAAAAGAGAGAGATGGATGATTTATATCACCTGTGTAACATGGAGAGGTTAACAGGGGAGAGGAAGCAAATTATTACAGGCTGTAAAGGCTGTCTCTTTATTGAATGTATGGTTTTTAATATCCACCACCAGAGCTGTTATTTTAATACTCTGGTTTATTCTTTGAAGATGCTTTATAGAACTCCCTTGAAGAAGATGAGAAGGAAGAGGTCAGAGATGAAGTGGCTGTGTGAGAATTGCCCCCCTGGGGTAACCAGGTTCTTCTCAACTTCATGGCTCGCATGTGAATTCATTCAGTGGGCACAGTAATACTGGCTTTGGGGGTTGGATTTTTTTCTTTTTTTCCACGTACACACCTTTGGGGATACATACGGTCCACTGGATGAAGTGTGCTACATTCTGGGAAGTACTTACGTAGGATTTTGTGACAATGTCAATTCTGTTAAGAGAGGCACAATGGAGTGGATGTGTGTTGGAAGGTTTTGTTTGTTTTTCAGGCTTGGTCTAATTTTACTCATTGCGTGATGGTCAGCAAAGAGTTTGCTTCCAGCAATCAATTTAGTGAGTGTGGGATTTCTCTGAAGGCTGGGAAGAGTTTTGAGGAGGGGATGGCTTATGAAGTAGATAATTTTTCAGCAGAGATTGTATTTGTTTAAAAATTTCTAACCCAGGCCTTAGATCATGTACATCATGTAGCAATAGTGGATGTATGATTGATGGGGGGGTCTTTGGTGCTGAAACAGTTTTGTGCCTATTCTTTAACTGATGTTTTGTAAACATGCAATTTGTTTTCCTAAGGGAGAGTCCCTTTTCCGTATGTGCCCAGCAAAAAAAGAAAAAAGGTGAAGATTTTACTGCAGTTAGGACATATGTGCATCCGAGAAGCCAAGAATTATCCCGTTCTTCTCATTTAACTAATACCTGTTTTAGTAGCCCCATCAGGCAGTTGAGAGCAGCTCTTCACCTTTTTCCAAGAACTTTCTTCTCACTAGGAGGTAGCGCTCCACCACTTGACGTTGCCAACCAACCAACCAGCACACCCCACAATTGCAAGCTGTTCCCTCCAAAATCAGTAGGTTAGGCAATATTTCTATGCTTGATTAGCACTACAATTTTAAACTCCTCCTTCAGAATTTCTTTTTTTGCTTAGATGTAAACACTGAAGACACAGGCTGGATCTAGGCTTTAGGAACTGCGTTTCTTGTTGAAATTTTTTTCCCTGTGTCATGCCCTTGTATTACTGGGATTCTGATTCTGCATTCCTTTATATTTTAGGGAGTATTTCCACCTCTGCTCTAGCATCTAATTCAAATGTTTAAGACAGGAGCTGAAGTTCACTACAAAGCTAATGGAAGGTGGCAGATGCCTCAAGGGAGCAACTAGTCACGGCCAAGTTAGGACTTTCTTTTTTGCTCATATATTCCATACATTTCCCTAGAAGGCTGCACTGCTGCATATGTACAGGTGAAAGGCCCTTACCTTTTTCAGAATTGTGGATATTGATTCTGTATAGGAAAAACTGCCTCATTTAAGCAGCTGGATAATACATATTTAGGGATGGCAAAAATCATGATGCTACACCACCAGAACTAGATTTTCCTGCAGTGCCGTTTCCTTTCATATACACCCACTTTACGCGTTTAAGTAGAAAGTTGATCTAACTGCTGATTTGGAGGCTCTTCTGAAACCCTCAATATTTCTGGTTCCATTGCCAGAGATTAGCACTGTCTTTTCTGTTGTATGAAGTGGCTTTTAAAACACTTTAGGCATGTGGGAAATTAAGCTTGTATTCCAAGGGTAAACAAGATTGTAGATACAAAGACCATTTTGAACTGTATCGGGGTCTTTGTGCTTTGCATGACAAACCGAAGAATGTGAAATGCTTGCTGACACAGTGCAGACTTTGTTATTTGGTTTTCCATGTCGAATGGCAAGAGAGTCAACACAGTCTCGCAACTGACCTACACCAGTAACCTCTGAGTTTGGGATTTGGAGATTGAATAGATAAAACTAATAGCAGACAGCTGTCAGGCTCCAAAAGAAGAATCCCAGTTTGGGGCTGTTTGACGAGTGTGGAAGCACGTTGTGGCTGTAAAGCAAATTTCAAGACAGGTGTTTTTTTCAAATATCGTGTGCTTTTCTAAATGTCTAATTACTAGAAAACCTAAGGTTCTCCCTTTGGTCTTTGCCCTTCTCAGAGAGTTTGTTGTGGCTTTGGAGTTGTCCGTAATTGTACATCTCAGAAGTTTTCATTAGGCTTCTTTGCTTCTCTTCTACAGCTATGTATGCTCTTGTGATCTAATAGTATTCTATTAGCACTATCTTACATGTTCATAGAAATACTAATGTTAATAGCCGAGATCTAAGCTTTCTGTTTGATGGTTGAATGATTCCTGAAGCTGTATTGTTTGGAAAATGACACCAAAAATCCTGAGTCCGAATATGAGATGCCCGTGTCTTCCTGCACGCTCTTCTGAGCTTTGCTGGGTTTGGTTTTTTTCTTTCTTTTCCTTTACTCTATTGAGGATATTTATTGAATATTCAGTCATTTTTTTCCCAGACTTAGCCCCTCCAGTGAAGAGTTTTCAAACCTGGTACCGCAGATAGGGCGAGGGGACACCCTCTCCGTCATCAGTGAGAAGCCTCCAAGGAATTCAGGATAACCAGATGCTTTGAAGGATCCATTGCCTATGCAGGGAAATGAGGCTCCTAATTTGGACAGCTAACTAAGATGTTCAAACTTGGATGGTACTCGGAGCCCTGTATATCCAGGACACATCCACACCCGCAGCGTAGCGGGAGAAGCTGTGAGGTGTCCACAACTTTGAGCTCATGTTTCAAATGCTACGTGTTTCATAAGCAGTCATCTCCTTCAGCTCTCCTGCGTGGCACACTTTGGGGCTGACTGACTGGTGTCAGAAGACATGAAAATGTCGCCGACCTGGGTACTCATCAAGGCAGAAGATACGTTCAGATAAAACAAAGGCTCGCTCCCTATTTCCACGGCACGGCAGAAAAAGGCGCGCTCTCTTCCCTCCTCTCGCAGCCCTTAATTTACCAACTATACCCAGGTTTTCATAAAGAAGGGAATGTCTCATTTCCCAGGTATGTCTACACGGCGTCTGCCGTTCCACGGGTACAGAGTGACTCCTGAAAGCCGGAGGGCAGGCAGAAGCGTGGAAATCGGGGCATATGGCCCCTGTAGAATGAAGGTCTGTCCCCCCTGGAAGGACTTCCCAGCTCTGGAGAGCAGCTGTGATGCAATCTGCAGTAGGAATGCAGAGGCGGAGCGACAGGGACAAAAGTAGTTAATTACATCTTTGCTGCCCCGGGATTCTTGGAGCTACTGCATTTATATGAAGCTGTTCCTTGGTGTCATCATAACTTCCTTGGTGGCCAACGAGCTACTCCGTATTGGGGGTCAGTACCCTTCTTATCTGTAAGTCCTATTCTGCTCTTCTCCATTCCTCAGCTTCCTCATGGTAAAGGGATTTTCCAGCAGTGTGATAAGGTGACTTTGTGACCTTTTTATGACAGCTAATAGGATTCACAGTGAAGATGAGACTGCACAGAACAAGTAGCCCTCTGCTCCCCATCTTTCCAAGATGCGCTCCAGCATCCGCAGGCGTAAACGGCCCAGTGTTAACGCAGCTGCGTGGGGCTTAAAAACACTCTGTTATATAAACAGGCATTAAGGCTTTCACGTGATAGTCACATATATACAGTTAAATATACATTTGGCCAGGATAAATAATTGCATACTCTACGGTGGAAACACTTGGAGCGAGATTGTGCTGTTACAGCAGTACTACGAGAATGGGTGTAATTTGTTTTTATTAGTGAAAGTTTTTGATAGTCTCACCAAAAATAAAACATCCAATTTTATGAACACTGATTGCTGCAATTTGAGACTAATTAATTTGACGTAAGCGGCATTGGAACAGTGAGAAACCTGTGGGGGAGGGTTAGCAGAGGGAGCCTGAGTAACTACCACATTGCTAGAGGCTGTGTTTATGCGTGTCCAGGTATATGTGGTCAATAAGTAGCCAGAGGATCAGCACTAAACATTGGAAACCTGATTAGTGCCTGAGCAAAGTCCAAGGGCTGAGGTCAGCTCTTTTTAACTATATGATTATTTTTTTTCTTGTTTCTTAACTGACAAAGGCTCAGCTCAGCAGCTGCTGTGGAGTTACCATGTGCTCTCATCAGCCCCAAGTAATGTTTTTATCTTTTTAAATCTAATTTTAACTTTAAAGTTTATCTTCTCTGATTAAGTTTTTAGTTGAAGTTAATTTTCATATATATCAACTAATTCATTCGTTTTGGTTTGGGGAAAATGAGTAAACCACCTTGAGTGTTCAAAAAGGTTTTATTTCCTCTTTCATGTTCATAGTCAAGATTGATTTATTTTTGTTATGAAACTTGCAGCTAGAAATACTCTTAGTAGCATGACTTAATGCCTTAAACATCTCTTTGAAACTATTGATGTTATTTGATACTATCTGATATGCACATGCATAGTTTTATGTTTCATTTGCATTTTTATGCAAAGATTTCATTTTTATTTTCAGAGATGACTGAAACATAATGTTGCATTTGTAAAACTTGAACTGTTTTGAATGCAAAAGGGAAGAATGGAATAGTATCGGGAAATAGCTAGAATGTATTCGTAGACAGCTGTATATCTCAATGGAAAGAGAGGAGAGGGAAAAGGAGAATGAAGAATCACCAACTTGAGCCTCTGGGAAAGAGATATGAGTATCCTGTGCCAACGGAAGTTCACAGAGGTTATGTTCATCCAGGAAATAATTATGCTCCACTTAATCCATATTTTGGGACTGTGTATTCTCTACCTACTCTTAGAGAATTTATGCATCTGTACCTTGAGAGCATTTCTGAACCACAGGACTCATGAGATGGATCAGGTGGTGGCGAGAAATTTGCATTTATACATATGCATGTCTTAAATGTGCACACAAAAGAAAGGCGCAAATTTTCTGAAATCAGAAGATTGTGATTTTGAACTCAGGATATGAGTTCTGTGCTCTAATTTCTGTTGAAATTCTTTGTTGGCTTCTAACAAGAACCACAAATCCATATTTTTGTTGTTGTTGTTAGCATAGATTAAGAGCAAATATACCATATGGCAACATGAGGTTGCTTGTCATTGCGTTTGGTCAAAGCATGCTGGTGGTTTGGCCTCCAACGCCAACGTCTAGAGGGTAGAATCAGAGATGTCTTCTGTGCTGTGGCTTTGAGTTTGGGCCCCTTTCTACAATAGCGTCTGACTTGTTCTCAATTTTAGCAATATTCTGCTTCTCTTTCTCACCATGTTTTTCTGGGCTGACCTTACTTCAGCTGTAACAAGCTAAACGTGTGACTGATAAAATAATCATTCCTTCCTGTGAGTCATACCATATGTTTTCCCCTCTCTCCACCAGAACAATTCCAGTCATACTTGACCCAGATATTTTACCCTTCCTACATCATCTCTTCTATGCTACCCAAGTGGTTTCTCTTGCAACCGTTTATCTCTTTCCAGCCAATGCATTGTGCTTTCAGTGGTGGGCTTTCATCGCATCTACCTTTGTCCTCAAGGAATTACTGAAACCCAACTTCATCCGTAAGTAGTGTTTGAATCTTAAAGTCATTCCCCACATCGGATACATTCTTCTCGTATTTAATGACATCGGTCTCTGATTTCACTTTTAGATTTTAACACTGCTGGAATGAAGGAGCTTGCAGGGACATGGTGGTGTGGTTAAGTTTATTATGGCAATGTATATGTTATCAAACCATTTAGGAACAAGGGCTTCTTTTAGAAAGACAAAAAAAATGAGCACCAAAGGTAACTTATGACTTGGCTAAGAAAGGCCGAGTGGGATCATGGGAGGAGAACAAAACTTTCTTTGGCTGTTGTCAGGAATAGCAGTGAATTGTAGCTATAACAAGTAGAATGGATTCAACAGAGACAAAGAAAACATAGAGTAGTTATAAGGGAAACCTCTCTGGCACTGACTTGTAAACTAGTCTCTGGGAAGTGTGTCTTCAAAAATCTGCACGAACCAAAGCACAATCACAGGTTAGAGGGAAAGTGGTGTGACTAACCAAAAAGGGGGTTTCCTTGATGATTTCTTTATTAATACCGAAGGCAAGGACTTTCCTCATCGGTTTTTAGGTGTGCCTGTTGCGATGCAAAATATGAATGCTTGCATTAATCCAACTAGTAATCTGGGGGAGGGGGTGGTGGTGGTATTTTTTTTTTTATGGGGGTACGTCTAGTGATTTTTATCCTTTCATCTTCTTATCCCTTGTGTAGTTCACTTCATAAAAGTCTCTGAACAAAGCTATCCAATGACCACTCCTTAATTCTAGAGGAATTCACTGAACCAAAGCTGTCTTTATTAGTACTATTTATGTGAAGTCTCTGACAGCAAAGTCAGACACCATTTCACAGCTCAGCCTTAACAACGTGGCCACATTCTGCCACTGTTGAAACAGGACAGAGAGATGAGAGGCTGGATTAAAATTATTTCCATTTCATTATTGCACTGGGATAAAACAGAAAATAAGGGTTTGAGGTTTGTTCTTTTTTTCCCCCATACAGAGAAGTGAGGCAGTGATTATGGTTCTAAGGTAAAAAGTCAAGTTGAGGTCTGTGCTGTGATGGACTGGAGCAAAAAAAATCTCAGTTTTGGCCTCTTCTGCTTGGGTTGTTTCTTTAAGAATATTTCTCTCTGTCTCTCCTGCCAAATTATTTGCTGGAAGTAATATCAACACAAGATACTGAAAGGTGTTAATTGGACTCTTGGCTATTGTGAAGCTATCAGGTCACAGAAGTGGGATGGAAAGAATTAAGGTTGAAGTCCTTGAACTCCCACATCTCCCCTGGATGATTTAACGATGAAAATTAACAGAGGGTCCAAGGGAGTCTTCCTTGTGTTGTGAAGAGTTACATTTTTTTAATAAACCAACAGGATATTTAATGATACTTAATAAAAAAATTCCAAACCACCTCTAAAACATTGCTGTAGCAGTGGCGGAACTGGCAGTTTGAGAATTTTATCTAAAGCTTGCCAAAGTAGAGGGGGGGAGAAAGTGCCTTAAGACCTCTTTTTAACAAGGTACATTTCCAACTGGATTCCAGTTACTGCTTCTAAGCTGCTTTTGTGTCACCACTGTGGCGTAAAGGTGTTGTGTTTGGTCTGTCTCCTGCAGTCAAACAGGAGTCATAGAAAGAAAACAAGAAAAAAAAATCAATCCCATCATGAAAGCATATATCAAAATGTGTATTTACAGACAATTTCAGTTCTGATGTTTTCCCTTCCAATGTGTCCCACACCTATTTTTTCCTTCTCCGGGCCCACTTGAGGCTTCTTGTCCCGGTTCTGTTGCTTTTGTGCAGCATGTCCCAGCCTTCGACTCAGAATTTTCATCTAAATTTGTTTTCCCTTTTCTTTTCTTTTTTTTCCACTTGTTCTCCACATGCAGCTTCTGTCTTATGGTCCCTGTTCTCTGGGGCTCTCCAGAACCAAATAAAAAATTGGTATTGGGATACAAGGTTTCCCAGGGAAGATGGAGATAACTTAATAGTACAATCACGTGTATTTTCTAATGATACTCGGGAGTTGTTGTGCTGGTTTAAACTGAGACGGAAGTCCATCCTTAGGTTGGCATGCAGCTTGGAAAACTTCAGGCCAAACAGCTCAATTTTGGCGAACTGATAAATAATTGAAATCATTCCCCTTGCTAATTATTTCATTACTGTAACCCAGCCATCTCCGAAGCAGAGGGTGTAGCCTCAGAGAGAACAAACACGCGGTGTAAAACCCAGCAGGGCTGGGGCTGGGGAAGGAATTACTGGGCAAGGAACAGTTTTGCAAGTTTTTGCTCTTACAGAAATGCTAGGAAAGGTTAGAGAGTCCTGCAGAGAGACCCTGGGACCTCAGGACTTCTGCAGGGAGGAGACGGTGCCAGTACCAGCGACGCAGAACCTCTCGGCAGACAGGGATAACGGGATTGATCCAGCAAGAAAGCAAGCTGTGCTCAGACCTACCCCCCAAAAAAAGAGTAAAATTTTGCTTTTCTGTTACATTTCATGGCTGGAATGATTTAAAAAGGTCAAATTCATCTGAATTACGATAGAACGGTGGCATGACATTGAGAAGGTTTATGACTGCACAGTCGAGCTTTTCATTTCTCCTACTTTATTCCTATTTTATCCCTTAAAAACCAAACAAACAAACAAAAAAAACCCCCCACAACTGCTTTTAACCTGTTATCATTTAAGAATTGGAGAGGGCTAATCTAGGTGAAGTCACATATATTAAGGGGTCATTTAAAGAGCCTGCAGCTCGGTGATGATGGGGGCGGGAGGGGAATGTGGCCCCATAGGAGAGGCTGCGCTGAGCTTTGAACTGGCTCAGATGCTGGAGGGCAATTAAACACACAAGATTTCCCCCTTTAAACAAAAGCACAGAAGGGAGTCGCCCTGTTTTCTGTGCGGTTAATCATCAGGAGGAGAGACGAATGTGTAAAGGAAGAAAGGAAAAAAAAAAAAAGATGGTGCTGTTTAAAGGAAGGATGTCAGACCCCAGCAGGATGCCTGCCTGAGTTGCATCTCAATAAATAATAAGCGCTTGTTATGCTAATAGTCACTATTTTCAATAACATGATTTGCATACAGATCGTATGCATGTTAATTAACTGCACGCATAGCCAGTAAGGCACATCTTCGGGTTTGTCCTCAGCATCTTCTTTTGTAAAATGATGCATGGCGTTAATGAATATTGCGAAGTGTGGGAGTGCAAATAAATAGCTGATACAAAGCCCAGCAGCAAACCGAGCTAGATCCGCCCTGAAGATAACCACACATACAGGGGGGACCTTCCTGGAAGAAGCCCAGGATTAGTGTCACCTCTGGCACTGATGACATCTGTCCTTGCACCTGATTATAATGAGAATAAAATGAAACAAAAGGGTGCATGAATGCTTGATCATGCAATGATACACGGTAATAATTAACCCCGTGTTAGCTAATTTCTGGGTGCCTGCTTGGGTATATTGCCTTCCTACCAGGGCACAAAGTGTAGTAGTTTTTCACTGGCTTTGGGCCACCTGGAGGAGGACAGGTGAGCCACCCGGCTCTGCGGAGAGGTAGAATAGCGGGAGTAGAGTTCCCCCTGGAAAAAATTTTGACCAGATGAATCAGAGCCATGTTTGTATTACGTCAGTGCTTCGCGGCTTGTGACCTGACTATTTCCCATGCGTTGGGAAGACAGGACTTCTGGTAAGCTGGGTCTGCAGGGCAGACCTACCTATTCTTTCTTCTCATCCTTCCTTTACTGCGAATCTTCTGGATGCCTGGCATTTCTCGTTGCGTCACGTCTAACTGAAAGTTCCCACTTGTCCTCCCGACCTACTAGCTTAAATAAGACGAGTAGAAATTGGCCGATATGTTGCATGTGCCTAGTGGTAGAAATGAATCATAGAATCACTTGGGTTGGAAGAGACCTTCAAGATCATCGAGTCCAACCATAAACCTATGCCAAAACCACCCCTAACCCATGTCCCTCAGCACCACGTCTACCCGGCTTTTAAATACCTCCGGGGACGGCGATTCCACCACCTCCCTGGGCAGCCTGTTCCAATGCTTGAGAACCCTTTTGGTGAAGAAGTTTTTCCTAATATCCAACCTAAACCTCCCCTGGCACAACTTGAGGCCATTTCCCCTTGTCCTGTCGCTTGTTCCTTGGGAGAAGAGATTGACCCCACCTGGCTATAACCTCCTTTCAGGGAGTTGTAGAGGGAATGATGCCCTATAAAATGTGGTGATGCGACAGCTGCGGTCGAGTGTCGTGCTGAATCTGCATTGCATCCGGACCCGCTTTGGTATCTTCAGACGTGCATCTGTAAAGCATAAGGCAGCACCAGTTCAGGAATCTCTGAACCATGGCTCATAGCACCGCGTAGCCATGTCTTCTGTATTTATAGTCGCATTGATTTATTTTTTTTTCTGATAGTACTTTGACAGCGCTGAGCTCTGCTTTCAGCTTATTACTTGCAGCGAAATCCTCAAAAAAACCCCACAGTCTCATAGTACCTTGGGAAAAGATCTAAAAGTTGTTATCTGGCATTCCAGACGAAATATTTCACATAGTTCATACAGTATAGAATAGAAATATTTACCTGTTAGGAAACTGTATGAATATAATTTACAAGTTGCCACCAGATTAATTTTTCAGGTATCGGATAACGATATTGGGTATCACGTAATCTGGGCCCTATAAGGCACAGATGTTTGGAATTAGTAGTTCACTTGCAAAAGAAAATAACTGTTAAATGCAATAACTCGCCGCATCAGTATTCATTGGTGTTCCCACGTCCCATCGCAGCGCACTCTGCATGTTCGATAGCTATTATCGTACTTACAGCGATTAAAAGGACTTGCTTTTCCAGAGAAAATTTAATGGGTTTAGTAATTTTGATGGAAGAGGTGCCACTCTCCAAAGCTCACTCCGTGCAGCCTGTGTGTCCCGGGAAAGCGGCTGAGGCCACGCTCCCTCTCGGAAGCCTGGCAGCACCAGCCAGAGCTGTTCTGCAGGGAACAGCGAGGGGGTGATGCCCCCATCTGCAGTTGACCACCTCTGGAAGCTCGGATGGAGCTGCACACAGGTTGCCCCTCGCTCCGTTGTGTGTAGTCCTCAACGCCATGCTGTCCCCGCCGCAGCTGAGCACGCAGGTAGGATCTGAAGGATGTGTTGCTACACCAGCCTGGTTAGGCACCCATTGAACCTTGCTGTTCCTTCTGCAGACCCTCTGCTTCCTAAGCCCCATGCTCTTCTGCACTGTAATTGCAGTGGCCCGCTGCGTCTCCATTGAACTCCATCCCTGGCATGGAAACCATGAACTGAACTTGCTTAGGTGTGTACTAGTGATCTCTGCTCCGAGTAGCTTGCAGGGAGGAAACCTTATGTCCCTCGCCAGTAGGCTCATGGTCACTACCGTTATTCTGAGGTAGTTTGTGCCGCACATGAGTGAAAGGACAGGGATTTAGGTCGCATTGAGCTAGCAGAGGCGTTCAGGAGCGCAGGCACTCATGGCAAAGCCAATGGGTACACCACAGACTCTAAGCAGCGTGTCGACTGTCATCTTGTCCTTCTGGGGGAATACAAGCAGAACATTTCACTCTTAGAGGCTTTGTGTGTTTGCAAGAAGAGCGTTTTCTCTCTAAGCGAGTAATTCTTGAGTAATGGAAAATAAGTTTTTGGTTTACTGACGCTGCAGCTGAAATGTTGACCTTTTGATAAAAGTGAGTCTACCAGCTGAAATTTCCTCCAGCCAAGCTTCCATAAAGCTGATACCTCAGCTACCTGAAATGCATGCTGCCGTACTCTCATCTCTAGGACCATGAGTCTTCTCAGGTGATCTACAGCCACGATTTTATTAGGGTTTAGTAAAGGTCAGAAGTTCACATGGCAAGTTGTGATTGCCACAGGTGTTTATGAGATAATTACAGAGTTTAATGGAGGGCATACTTCTCGTCAGCTGCAATTTTTAAATATTAGCTCAAATTCGGTGTTTTATCTGACAAGCTTGGGGTTTTCTTACTGCTTAATTAAGAATTTCTTTCTCCGAATGAGCAAAAATACTGAGTCATAAAAGTTGCCGTCATTATTCACAAAACCATAAAATGCAGAGTTAGAAAAGGCTTTTGCTTAAAAGTGGGCACTAATTAGAGCTGCTGTCTTGTAGGTAAGTGGTTTGATTCAGTTACCTTTTGTGTTAGGAAGATTATAAATTTAAAGAAAACTTAGTGATTTTCTTAACCGGGCATAGATAACAGCGGCAGGGAGGAGAAACAGCTCAAATTCTATATTGTGTTAATAACCTACTGTGAATTTGGAAATGGCAAGTTAGTCCATTTGACAGACAGTACCAGTAAGAATAAGAAAAAAGCAGGTCACATAGGAAAGCACCTTCAAAAGAGAGTGAAAAGATTTTGCAAGGTAATCTGAGGAAGAGGCGTGTCTTCTGGCTCGGATACAGTCTTTGGAACATCCATGTGTTGTACGGGTGAAGTAGATCCCTTTGTTTTATTAGAAAAATGCAAATGGTCTCTCAGAATAAAGGAAAATTAATTTTTGTTGAAGTTGAGAATTTGTGTCTGTCTTCTTTGCTCATTAGTGGTGCTGGAGCGTGTCCACAGAAGGGCAACGGAGCTGGTGAGGGGTCTGGAGAACAGGTCTTATGAGGAGCGGCTGAGAGAGCTGGGATTGTTTAGCCTGGAGAAGAGAAGGTTGAGGGGAGACCTCATCACTCTCTACAACTCCCTGAAAGGAGGTTATAGCCAGGTGGGGTCAATCTCTTCTCCCAAGTAACAAGTGACAGGACAAGGGGAAATGGCCTCCCGTTGTGCCAGGGGAGGTTTAGGTTGGACATTAGGAAAAACTTCTTCACCAAAAGGGTTCTCAAGCATTGGAACAGGCTGCCCAGGGAGGTGGTGGAATCGCCGTCCCTGGAGGTACTTAAAAGATGAGTAGACGTGGTGCTGAGGGACATGGTTTAGTGGTGGTTTTAGCATAGGTTTATGGTTGGACCCGATGATCTTGAAGGTCTCTTCCAACCCAAGTGATTCTATGATTATGCAGTTGAAGCGTTTATGTGGTTTGAATGTTTATAGACTCAGTAATACAGGGGATTTGTGAACACTAAAGATCAAGCTAAAATGATGCTAGCTTGATCTAATAGTTCTACTTCAATTAAGATAAATGAGTTCACTTTTCTAGTGGCATGCATTAGCTTTTTAACAGCCACAGCAACAGTAAACAACTGTAAATGCAGAGATATGTCTAATTAGGGGGAGGCCGAAGCAATTAAGATGGCCAAAGTCTATTGATCATAACTGAACTGGATTTGACTAAGATACCTATAGTTGATAGCAGTGCTTCTACAGTGGATGCCATGAGATGGTTAATGAGTGCTATTGATTAAGCAGTAATGATTTTAGTATTTTGTCAGGGGGGTGTGGGAGGAAGGATAAATCAAGTTTTACAGGACTTTTCAAAACCATACTGCAACTACTTGGAGAGCTGCTTATTCAACCAGAAGTACCCAAGTGTAGTTCCGTAGATAGTACGCTTGGAATATCTTTCTTGGGCCTGAACGCATCCTCTGACGTAGCCCCGCAGTCCTGCTGGCTGAAACAGAACCTGTAATTCAGATTTTGTCTCTTTCTGACCTGTTTTCTACCTCATTGGCCATAAAAACCTTTGCTCCTAGACTATGGATTTGTATAGCTTCTTTCATATCTGATGTTTCCATTCTCTACTACATTGCTTGTTGACAAAGACATTCTTTTAGAAAGCTCAGAAAACAAACGGTAAATCGTATACGGACATCTGTCATATATTCATCCCAAAGCATTTTTTCAGAGTCCTAAGAAGAAAGCAATCGTGCCAGCTGCACTACTTTTGTAACTTCCTATGTTAGGGATCAGGCTGAAAATCTTAATGGCTGCAGAAGACAAGAAAGTCTTACAACAAAGTAGAAGTAAAATCTTGTTCTGTTCAGCAGTATAGATTGGAAGAATTCAATTTTTCTCCTTGTTCAATGGCATGTGTGTTAAAATCTGTGATTGGCAGGGTTACGTTCTTTGGAAAGAGGACTGATTTTTATGGTTTGGAGAAGGACGCAAAGAAAACTGCATTTAAAACAATGGGAATAATATTTCATTCTTGTGTTTCACTACGTTAACTGTGTTTTAAGATCAGATTTTTTTTTTACATTTTGTGTAGACTATTCTTACGAGCTATTTGCCCTGTTATATATTTTTTCCTTGCTTTGATTATTTGCTATATCTGAAAAAAAAATTAGCCTAGAAAACATAAATACAAAAGCATGTACGTGTATGTAGTATATATGTTGATAAGATTTCTTACTCGAGGAGTTTGAGACTTGGTAACATGTTTAAATTTAGAAACAACCCTTCGGATCATCTGACTATAACCCCTGGATTCAGCGTTCATTTGGAATTCCTCTCAAATAATAGCATACATGCTGCATCGCTGCTCAGCATCCCCCGTTTTTATTGGATTATCTCCAGTTGCCTGCCTTTTTCTTTCTCCACTGCCGCTAGAAAGTAGCCGTTTGTGTTTAGTCACTCTGCTGTGCTTATTCATTTGAAGTGGGTATAGTGAAAAGTACGCCCCACACTTGTGTCAACACAAGTGCTCTGTGTAGGCTACCGGCCTTTTTTAAACAATCTTTGAAGTAAATATAAAATGTCATAAAGCCATTTTTTTATCGTATATTACGCATACATAAGTAGTTTTTTCTTCTCCATCCGGCATGCATGTCACCTTGTCGGCGGAAGCTGTGGTTTTCTTGAACACTTGGTCAGTGAAAAGAAATTCCTACGAGTTAGATGCTCAGTCTTATGATATTTTCCTGATGCGTTATCAATGCAATAATCATTAAGCTTATTCCCAATCATTAATCTTATTTCATGTTTGGCTCTTCTGTGTACGCGCCGTCTTTTCAGGGCCGAAATCCCTACTCTTCCCGTCAAGTGAAGTTCTGCCGTTGACTTAAGCGCCAAGGGACTTGCCTTGGGACTAGAAAAATCTCACCATCTTTTCCTAAATTTAGGAGTGGTCGGTTCCTGTGCATTGAATAGGTACCCATGCAATAGCAGACACCGACGATTCCTTTTTACTTTCTTCTGTGTGAGTAATTTTTAGTAAATCCTAAAGTATTCTATGCTTTGTGGGTTCGCTTGCATAAATAAAACCAGTCGGCACCACCGTAAGACAATTGTCTGCCCTCGGGGAACTCTCTAAGGCAAGAGAGGACTTGTAGCTTTGAGGTTTAAGAACGTGAAGAGGAGTATCTCGTAGCATATAACCCTCATGGGTCTGCAACCTCAGTGCCTCCTTCATTCAGCAGAATGAGGAGAACTTAAAAAAAACCCCAGGATCTTCATTAAAAAAATGGATCCTCATTTTTCAAGCCCTGCCTCTCCTGGCTCCCAAGCTGCCTTTGGAACCACACTGAAAAGCCACAACTTCACAGGGCTGTTGCAGCGAGGGTCTATTTTCTGCCATACCTCTTATTCCAGGTTTATGTTGCTCCCAGTGTTCCTCTGGTTTTAACTAGAAATACCTTCCCGGGATTGACAATTAGATAAGAGTTCAACAAGTTGGGTGGTGGTTGTTTTTTTTTTTAATTTACTTCCACACAAAACATAGTTTATTTAGGATGATACACAGAATTTTAGCTCTATAGCGTGATCCGTAGTAGTTGTAATGGTGCAGCGGTGTTGCCGTGTTCCTGCTTTTATTTTCTCATGCATCTATTTAATCAATAAAAGTACTTCAAAAAGGTATATTTTTATTCAGTGTGCTCAAGTTAAAAGAAGCGTGTTCAAAAGCGTGTTTGAGTCTGTTCAGAATAAGTTTTGGCTTTACAAATGTATTTTTTCCTCCATTTAAATACTCTTAGTGTTCTTTAGGAGAAAAGAAAGGAAAAGAAGGCTTAAGAAATTGCTGCCGAGATTATTTTAAGACATCAGTTTACCCAGCTATAATGGACTCTCTTCCAGGGTTAAATGTGGCAGTCGCTTCACACCGCACATTATAAAACCGCTTACAAAGACTGAAGTGCAGTGTCTTTACAGTCTATGCTGCTTGCATTACTTTTATAATCACTGCAGTCATCAAATGCAGGCATTTTATAAGCTCCTAACTGATATATCTCAGCTAATGAGAAAAAAAAAATAAAGAAAATTAACATATTGCAGTAAACCCCCAATTTTCAGGCATTTTGGTGTTCTCTAGGGGAGAGTTTGAAACGCAGCAGGATTTGTGCTGCTTTAACTTCAAACGCAAACCTGTAATTATGGTTTGGGGCCTTTTCAAATAAGAATCAAACTACACGTTTCTTTGATAAGTCTTTTTTTTTGTTGTTGTTGTTGTCTTCAGTTTTAGCTCAGTTCGGCTGGTGAATGGAATTCTTGCTCAGGTTGATGGGAATAGCACACCAGCGTGGGGAGAAAGAACAAGCAATTGGAGGTGCAGTGATTTTATTACACCGAGTATTAGGACACTTTGCAGCCTTTTCTAGGCAGCTGCTCTTTAGGTAAATTAATACCTGGGGTCTCTTTACTTCTCCCCAACTTTAACTACCATAAAAGAACTTTAATGTTAAGCCGTTCGCAGCTTATCTCACCCCATTGCTATGCGAAACTTCTAACACAAACGCTTTTATAAACTGCAGCCATAACACACTAATCTTCTCAACTTCCTGACCCATAAAACTATGATTATTGCTACATGTAAAATTCATCTGGAAATATCCCTCTGTATTTAGCGTTATGGGTATTATGTTGCAGAAATCCCTCCTCCCCTGCAGCGTAAGGGCTGCCAGGAAAGCGGAGGACAATGGGGCTGTAGATGGGTGTACGGGGAGGAACGCTGCACCTTAATCTGGTGATTTTTGGTTTTATTTGGAGCTGGCGATTCAACAGATGGGATGTTCAGATTCCTTTTTCTCTCCCTAGGTTACAATTTCGGATTTGATTGGTTTTGGAATTAGAGTATTTCTGGCCGTTCTTTGTTCCTGTTAGCTACAGGTCAGCGGCTGATTTCCTGTGCAACTCTGTGACCAGATAATTAAGAAACATCATGTTTGGGGGAGCTGTTTTGATGAAGACAGGAAAGATGTTAGAGATTAGTGGAAGCTTTGCTATTCCGGTTGTGATTCTTTTAAGTACCTGTAATATCTGAGAGTTGTCTAGTAACTGTTCTGCGATTAAAGTAATGAATGAAGAGCAGTTTACGGGATTTGTTAATAATCCCGTAATAACACCGGTTAAACTCAGCAGACGCAAGAAACGATTAATAATAGTCCATGAGTATCTTTACCCTCACTTGCATTAAGCATAGTAAATACTTTTTTTAAAAAAAGCTGCATGATTCTTGTCTAATCTTCAACAGAGATAATGACATCTGCAGCTTTGCATTTACACGCATACGCATCGCGAAGGGGGTGCGTTGACTGCACCCTAGGGTGCAGACATACCAAAAAGCAGAAGAGTCGTGTTTCTATCTTTTAGTCACCACCAGACTGACTTAATATAGGTAATTGTCCAGCTGGGGGCGGGGGGGGGGTGTGGAATTAAATTAATAGCCTTTTTTCATTTTGAAACACAAACATTTGTGTTAAATGATGTTTTTCCCAAACTGCTTTTATTAGTAGTATTGTTTTAAATTGCAAGTTGTCACATCTACCAGCCTCTAAATTACCAGTCCTCTGTGTTGCCATAGTAACACCGTGGCCACTAAAATACAGACTCTGGCGTAGAAAGGCAAGCTCAGACTGAGACTCATTTATTTGAAGGTTTTGGCAGCAGAGTATCTCCACAAAGTCTTTATTTTATAACCTCGAATACTTGCATTTTAACTCTTTCAGCCAAAAGTACAGCGTTGTGCTATAAGATGTTTTATATTGGAGATAGGCTACCCACACGGAACAGAGTTAATGAATACATGGGTATAGTTGACTTCTGACTACTCCTTCCCTCTCTTCTTTTTGATTTTGGGACTAATGATTGATGGTTTTCTTGAGGTGAGGCTAAGAGGACAGCACGGTATTGTCTTCTCCACTTCCTCCATCTGAAAAGCCGCCCATCTCCTTTTCATGACGGGATCCCTCATCAGTAACCTGGACAACGGAAATCTGCCCTGGTTGGATTGGAAATGGAGTTTCTTGTTTCATGAACAAGTCTTTCTATAATAAAGGGAATGGACTTGTGTATTCCCATTTGGCTGGAAGTCAGCGTGTTGGTCAATGCTAGTAACTGGAAGAGTCAGTGTTTTGTGTGTATCCCCACTTAAATAACAAAACATGATAGATAGGCTCTATCTTGAATTTAATCCCTTCTCCTTGTGCACAGTTACTCTAATACACTCTGAATTTCATGAGCTCAGGCCTTTTTTTTTTTCCTAATCTGTTCTCTCCATTTTGCAGTTCAATTCTGTGACTTCCAACTGTTTGTCGAGTTCATCTTATCTCCTCACCAGGGCTTGACATCTGATAGATGTCCCTTTTCAGCCTCAGACCAGCTTCCCAGACCTCACCACTAACCTCAGTTTCCCTATTCCAACTCCTTGTCCCCAGATTCTTCTTGCAGCCTTTCACCCACCAGTGGCATTCTGCCTGCAGTGACCTTGAACCGGTCCCACGGGTCTTCATCCACCCACGGGCTCCCCAACCTCTTGCAACAGTCTTCTACTCCACGCTCCAGTGCTGCCTTCCATGCCCAACTAGTCATGGCTATCCAACACCACTGTGTTTTCCATCATCTATGTTGTTATTACCATTCCTCTTGTATTTCTAGTATTTCTTTTTGAGGGGGGTACATGCTTCATTTCCTTCTCTGTGCCCATTAATGCACAGGAGACTCCACGAGTGATGAGTCCACGTGGGCTCCAAGTGACCAGCTTTCCAGTTCTTGCAGTCTTACAGGTTTTCTGATGTTTACAGGTTAAGTTTGTGCAGCATCTAGCATAAGGATAATTAGTGCCTCTGAGCATTACTACCCACGGTAAATAGAGCTGGTGTAATTTCCCATATTAGAATAAAAAAATCCCACGTGTATGGCAGAATGCAGAAATCTGGGAAGAATCCTGTCAGAAAGTATTTCTATTATATTATAATATTATTTATATTATAAAATAAGAGTTGTGAATGCTAACCACTAAATTTATATCAGTCACATAAGTATAAGTACCCATCTCTATTCTACTTGAAATAAAGGGACGTAATAAGCCCTTTACAACTGTGAATAAGGATTGGTGTGTTTAATCCCTATTCGGATAAATCTTACATGGCTTGTCCCAGTTTCATAAGATCTTTGTTGGGGATACCAGTGGATAAATTGGTATTTTTCAGTACCATGTGTCTTGAAAATGTTTTTCTACCCCTTCAAAAAAAAAAAAAAAANCAAATATTTTATGTTAAAACATTTGGGGTACGTCTCCTGCTACACTGGCATAAAACTATAGTTGTTTCAGCAAGCACGTTGTTGGATCTCTCCGTGAAAGCCGGGTGGGAAGCGCGCGTTTAGGGATGGTAGTCTTTCAGCTGAGGTGGAATCCTGCCACTTAGCACCTTCAAGTCCAGGGTTGCTGCCATCGGCTTCTACTCCGTGGGATACGGTAGGTGGTCTTGGAGGCACCCAGTCTGCCTGCTGCCCTGCCATCGGGTTCCAGCTTTTCACAGATGACCTAGTCCCAGCAGAAAGTCTTGACCTCTCCCTTTTTCAGCACTTCAGAGGTTAATTTTGTTGAGGGATCAGATTTCTTTCTAGGGGAAGTTTCTGATGATCACCTTCCAGCTAGGCTTTACTTTCCAGTGTCTTTCAGAGCTGCTGAATGGTGAGGGGCTCTGTTGGAAAACAACCTTCCTCCAACTTCTTTTCCGCCCCCAGTTTCTTCCTAGATAGTCAAGTTACAAGCTGTTTTATTTAGGGGAAGGGGGGGGGCGTTGGATGGTAGCCTAATGAAGGTGTCAACCTGCAAAATAAATCTAAGCCCCTTTGCTGGAATTCTTCATGGGCAGCAAGGTGGAGAAGTGCTTTGGGCTGGGAATATTGCGAGGTAAGAGATTTTTCTGCACTTTTGAAAGCAGGGCAGCGTGTTGTGTTACTACACCTTTGTGTAAATTGCGTTTAGCTTTGTAAATGCCGGCGGCGGTGGAAACGCGTTGGGTGGATGGAGTAAATCTGAGTTTTCTCTCCGCGCGATTTCGTTTGAAACGCTGTGTGCTACGTGAAATCAATATATTTTCAGTACATTACAAATATCTGAATGACACAATAGGAAACTCCGTATGTGAGACCTGACAGGTCTGGTGTGGGTGTTTTTTTTTCTTGGCTTTGCTTCAGGATTTTCTGTGAGCTTTATCGACTAATTATTAGCGTCTCGTAGGTTGCAATCCAACCGGCTTGTCTTCCCGCTAGTGCTGCGGGCTTTCAGCCGCAGAAAACTATGGGGCTTTGTTATATTTTAGCCCTGGAAGTTTTGCTTTTTTGTGCAAAGGAGGAACCTCTGTGGGAATGAGCTCACTCTGCGGGGAAACAAAGGCGTGTGAGAGGCTCTTTCAGGCCAGATCACAGCCCAGCGCGCACTTGTTTTTTGGGACGTAACACGCAGTTCTTTGCACTCCTGTGCAAATTTCTGTCGGCTTCTTGATTTCTCGGAGTAAGATTAGAAGAGTTTCCCCCCCCCCCGCCCCACCCCCTTTTGCAGTTTCTTTCACATAAGCCTTATTTTAAAGGCTGACATAAACTGTGGTTTATTGGGACTGCTTAGGATGTTGCAGTTTTCTGCTAGGGAGGAAAAACCAAACCACCCTGCTTTTGGAGTTGGTGGTAGCTGGCATCTTCCCCACGTCTCCATATCACCAAGAATAAAGTATCTCACTCGCTGATATACGTGTCTATTCTGTGAATCCCTGGTGTGATAAGGACGGTTGGGTTTGAATGGTTCAGGTTCCTGAGGGACAGTGCTGTGCCCTGTGATCAAATTAACACCTTCTGTTGCCAAGTTCAGCTTTAAGACATGCGTCAGCAGGCTGTAATGCACGCAGAAAGTCAAGTTTTGTGTTTTTCTCCTTTTTTTTTGATGGGGGGGAAGAGAGTGCAAAGCTCCGCACGATCTTTGTCTCCATGTGGTGGGCTGGAGCTGATCCTGCCGTGGGAGAGGAGCCGTCCTCACGTGTGAAATCCGTGGTCCGCTGCGTCCCACAGGGTTTTGCCTTCATCGGTTTTGTGTCGAAGCTTTGCGGCGTTGTTCCGAGTAACGACGAACTTGGCCAAGTCTTCGCGCCTGTCGCGTCTTCGTTTGGTGGCTGCTCGGGGCTGCAGCCTGCAGACCTCACGAGATTTGCATTTAGTGGAGTTACAGCACCAGGAGGCGTTAAAACAAGGCGAAGAAGGACCCCTGTTCAACTTGCCAGCTGCTGGGGGGCTTTTTTTGGCTCAGTGGGTGTGTTTAGTAACCACCTTTCCCTGGGTGAGGCTGCCCAGTGGTCCCAGTTGGCCACTTGTGCTGGGAGAGCAGGTGGGGCAGCGGTCCTGGCTGGGGAAGGGGCGGGGGTAAGTAGCACTGGCCAGGGGGCAAGTGACCCTGGTTGGGGGGCAAGTGGCCGCAGAGGCAGGTGGGTCTGGCCCCGTGAGTCTTCCCACTCAGCAGCTGGGAATTTAAATCCCTCTTGCATATTTTTATTTCCATACTACGCTTTCAATCCCTTCCTTCCACATGTAGTTACGTCAGTCCTGTGAGAATTTAGCTCATCTATTCTTTTTGGTGTTTAAACCAGTTTTTATTGTGTTTTGGAGGCTTTGGCGAAGTAGGCTGCCAGGTACCAGTAACCGCTGGTGAGCTGCTGAGCTCTCACCACCTCGGTCCGGTGCTGGACGAGCGTGCAGGTGGGAGACGGGTGTCAGAAACCATGTCAGTGGTTTCAATAAGCACCTCCCCTTCTCTATGTCGTAAGGTAAATAGTGCCTTTGTACGACGGGGTGATGCTATCCTGAAGGTAGCTGCTTTTGGAGGAGAAGAAAGGAAAGCAGGGAAAAGAAATGGGCACAGTCTGACCTTTGGTGGTCATAAGAGGTCCAGAGGAGGGCCAGGGAAGATGATCCAGAGGTCTGGAGCACCTCTCCTGTGAGAATGGGCTGAGAGAGTTGGGGTTGTTCAACCTGGAGATAAGGCTCCAGCGTCAAACTGGAAGAGGGGAGATTTAGATTAGATAACAGGAAGAAATTTTTCACTCTGAGGGTGGTGAGCCCCTGGCCGGGGTTGCCCAGAGAAGCTGTGGCTGCCCCATCCCTGGAGGTTCAAGGCCAGGTTGAACGAGGCTTGGAGCAACCTGTTCTAGTGGGAGGTGTCCCTGCCCAGGGCAGGGGAGTTGGAATGAGATAATTATTAAGGTCCTTTCCAACCTAAACCATTCTATGATTCCATAACAGTCCGTCATCCCTGGGCATGGGCGCAGTCCCTGGGCAGGGCACCTTCTCCTCCGCCTGGAGGAGGGAGGGGGGTGTTTGGGCTGGGGTCTGGCCGAGAGGGAGGAAAAAGCATATTGCAGCGGTGATTCGCACCTCGTTCTTTGCCAGGGAACTCCTCCCCATTCCCTCACTCCGACAGAGCACTGGGAGCTGGGGCCACAGTCGCAGCATCCCCAGCTGGGCCATCCACCGCAGCATCTCCAGCTGCTTTGGCTTGACCCCCATGGGTGGGTTCAGCCCATGCAGGCTGTATGTGCTTCACAGAGATTTATTTTCTTGGAGAGCACCAGAGGCTTTGTATGTAAACCAGCATTTCTGACTCTCATTAGAACACTTTTCTCAGCGCTTCTTACTGCCTTGGAAATAAAAGCATAACTAACAAAGCACTTTTTTTTTTTTTTTTTTGTGTAATAACAGCTAAGATTTAGGACTGATTTTACTGTGATACGAAGACACTGATTTTTCTTTCCAGCTTTCACTGGTTGCACATCAGTTGGGGTGGCAGAGACAGGGGGTGGATGTCAATCCCACGGCCATCAAAGCAGGGAGGGGAGGGTCTGCGCACCCAGTGTAGGGCTGGTCTGTCAGCTGATTTTCACACAATAATCATCAGCCAGAACTGAGGTGGGACACCAGAAATACAGTTTATAGGTCACGAGTCCAGGAAAAAAGCGTTGGTAGCTGGTTGTAGCTTTGTACACTGAATTTTTCAGAACCTAGCTGGGAGCGGGTGTTCCTCCCGCACCTGGGTCAAAGGCAGTGCCTTGCCCTGGTTCCTCACCTTCCCCCCAGGCCCTGCAATGCCATTGTTGTGAACAATGGCCAAAAAAACAAGTTCCACCAGTCGCCGATTTCACAGCTTGGATACGGTTGTGCTGGGCTCCTGCCTTCAGTGACTCTAGACGGTGGAGGACTGGAGAGGCTCTGAGCAAAACCCAGTGCAGGTGAAGGAGGTGCCATTGGAATTCCTGCTCGGGAGCAGGAGGCGATGGGTTTCGGTGGAAAGTCAGAGTGCTTTCATGAAGCTTTAGGGTGTTTCGAATGGTAAAAGGGTCCCTGAGATTGGCTGGGTTCAGCGGCTCCCACGCGTGCGCGCTCAGCTGCCTTCACTTCGAGTGGGACAATGCCTTGCTCAAATTCCTGGTCAGATTTTAAGGGACAACATAAAATCCAGTTTTATTTTTATAAGGTTATTAGCACTGATGTAAAAGCATTAAATGAAAAGAGCGTGTGCGGTTTTTTAGCTTCTACAAATCTTACCCGACTTTTTTTTGACGCGAATTGATATTTTTCTTCTCTGAGTTACTCGCTTTTACAAATTGGTATTTTAAATGTAAATCCTGAAACCTTATCTTGGGTGAATTCTAAACAGAGCTTGAGAGAGAGCTGCATTTCAGCTTGTTGGCGGTAAACCGAATAGTTACTAAACATGAAAACGGGCTGAATAGCTCACGGCACACTTACAGCACTTTAACTCGGCACCAAAAAAAGTCATTAAAAGGGTTAGATTCTGCTCCAAAAAGAACAGCTGGAAATGGTCTCTCTTCATTTTGCCTGGTTTACTTTTCACTTTTCAGGGTCTGGCTTTGCAGAGTGTTTCAAGGTAACAGTCCCGTCCCCAGGCTCCACCTTCGCTCAGAAATAAAGTGGTTTATTTTAAAATACCTATAATGAGATGTAATGAGAAGAGAGTAACTGAAGGCATGGAGAAGGTGGATGATTAATAACTGTGTAAAATATGTTAATTAAATGCGCTTCTCTAGAAGTAGATTTCCACCCATTCTTTTGCAAACAGTTATTTGTCACCTTTCTTATTTGTCACCTTTTGTAACATTTTGAAAGGAAAACCATGCAAGGGTCTGTAGATGGTTTTTGGATTTCTGACACAGTGATGTCAGTATTGTAGGAAATCCCAGAAGAAAACAGTGGAAACTGCAGTATTTAGTATCTTGCTATGTATCACATTTAGGTTTTTCTGGCTTTTTTATTTTTCCATTTTATTCTTTGAAGATGCTGTGAAGTTTCAGTCATTTTACACCTTGACTTTTTTTTTGTTGATTTTTTTTGGTTTTGTTTTGTTCCCCTATCAACTCATAAATAGTTAAATTTTTAGGTAGAAGAAGATAATTACTATGTTTCCACTTGAAATATTGTAAAGCCCCAAGGCCCTGTCTTGGACAAATGTATTTTTCAGCAGCTCATTGTAATTTTGGTTTTGACTGAAGATCCAGCAAAGTTAAAATCCACACCCATCCGTAGAGAAGGGTGCATTTTCAGCCTGTAACAATAGCTTTATTTAGCAGGATTTTAATGACTCCTTTGCTCTGGACTTGCAAAGGGGGAAGATTTCTGCAGCGAGGGGGGCTGTCCTGAGGATCACAGGACGGGGTTCCTGTGCTGTCCAAGTTGACAAAGAAGAGCCAATTCTGTGGATGATGATTATGCAAGATGGAAAAGTGCTGATAGACTCTGGAAAAATGCAAGTCTGAGCCTAGCCGCCCTGCAAACCTGTTTCGAAAAGCAGCTTTGAGTGGTTGACCTGGTGGTGTACGTGGGCGAGCTGTAGTAGAAGGTTGTTAGTCGTGTTGGGGCGAGCAGGCTGAGATGGGTTGGGAGAGGAGGGTTCTTGGTTTCATAGGGAGCAGGAGGCAGCTTTCTGGGAGTTTTTAAGTGATGGTGGTGATGGTTTTTAAGTGGGCGGTTGTATAGTTTTCCTATACAATATGCTTTTCAGGTTTGGTGGTGGTTTTTGGGTATTTTTTTGTAATTTTCAGTAATCAAAGTAAAGTTTCAGGTGATTGATCAAGCAGAGAAAGGAAAGCCCGAACATTTCAGCTGCAGGTTATGGTTGAGTAGGCTTTTGCTGACATCAGAAATTATTAATTGCCCCAGCTAAATTACAAAGATGTTGTCGTGGCTCTGGGAGCCAAGAACACCATAATTAGGAGGGCTGTTAGATTCCCCATTCTGCTCCCTTGCTTTTGACTTTTAACCGTCAAGGCACTGAATCAAGGTAAAAGTGAACTAATTCATGGTGGAGGGTTGGGGGTTGCTTCAAGAACAACGTGAAATAGATACACCTTAATTTGTTAGCGGATGCTGTCCTCTCGAGGAGTTGGAGTCTTCACCCGAACGCGGATGCTCACATGGAGCGGCGTGTCCTAGAGTGTTATATATTTCACCAAATACAGTGTGATACAGCTTCTTGGGGTGAAGAGCTCTTAATATAATGGATCATTGACAACAGGTTAAACCATATATGTGCTTCAGTCATGTTACTTTTTAACAGTATATGCTGTATACTCATAAAGTTGCTTGCATTGGCCTCTAATTTAAGGAGTTCAGTGAATGCTACGCGCATCTCACTTGCATTAAAACCGTCCGTCTACAGCGTTACTCAAAAAGACAGCATCGATAATTGTTTACCTAGACTTTAAAAATTATTTTAAATTTCTCAAGATGTTGTTTTTTCTTCTTTTGCATCCTGTTGTTCTTTGTTCTAGCTAGAGACTAACCCTTCCCACCCCCGATGAAGTGATTTTTTTTTTTTTTAAATCAACTTAAACCTGAGATGTCTGGTTTTAGCTGAACAGCCACGTGCACTGGTGCCATCACTTGGTGTCATCACCATGCCTGCAAGGGCCGTGTTGCTTAGCTTCTGGCAGTGAAAATACTAGACATCTGTTTCTGGGCCTCGGAATGGCTGATCTACTTTAATTTAGTAAACTTGAGAATACAGGGAGTGAGTTGTTCGTGGTTTCCATCAGAACATAAAAGACTTAAAGCCCAGGATATACTTCAGAGGAAGCCGCAACCATCAATGTATTCAGGTGCATGTTTCTACCTTTGTCCTTAGGCACATGTCCCAGTTCAGAAGGGCACTTAAATATTTCCGTAATGCCTTAGATTGCCCAACTGAAGTCAACAGGGCTGGTTGATGCCGGTAAAGCTACTTATGATAAACATTAGACACATTCTTTAGATGCTGATGAACTGGCGCCTGTGATAGCTTAAGAAAGGCAAATGGTTGGAAATGTAATGTTTCTGTAAATTCGCAAAAACATTATGGTGTTTTAGGGGGGTTTTTTGGCCGTTGCCCTGTCTCCATAAGAAGGAAATGAAATGGTTAAACATGAAAAACATTAGCATTGCTGATGGTGGTCTTTTTAGGTTTTTTATTATAGGTTCAGAAATAGAAAAGAAAATGTTAGTTGCTACACAAAACTTTGGGAAATCAGGAGCATATTCTTTTATGCAGTTATTTTAATAACTGTTTTGTAACCTTATTTATTGACTTACAAAATCTAGGAATTGTAATTGCTTTATGTTATAGGCTTTGAAATAGACATAAATATGAGCCTGTTAAAACCGAAATTTAAAAGTACTATAACTTTCAGTATTTTGCATTGTAATATTTAATTTCCTCCTCTAAAAAAGGGTGCTTCAAAGAAGTCTTTCAATTCTCTTCCAAGTTTTCAATTTTTTCCGTACTAGGCACTGGGATAGGAAATAGGAATTTTATTCCACCCCACCCCCCGACCTTTACATTCCGTGGATTTCTTTGTATGGTCAACGCATCTTTCATTCAGTTACGATGAGAAAGATTTTTGGAAAATAACAACAGCAAATAAAATTGTCGTGTGGAACCTGACTGCCTGGCTTTCGTGGACTCAACGGGCCTCACATAGTGTATGGAGTTTTATTTTAAGATGTACTTCTATTTTGCTTTACAGTGCTTTCCTCTTTAAAAATACTCAGGTGAAGACAAACCTAGAAAAAAAAAAGATTACATCTTTCCTTTAAACTGTAGCATCGCCGGTACTGTTTCTTTCCAATCAGGAGGGCTGGAGTGCCTGTGGATTTATCAAATAGTCTCTGGAAAATCTTTCTGCAAAGCCAGGGCCTTTGCCTGTAGCCAGGACACTCTGGGAAGTCAACTAGACCTGGCAGGAATGTCCTTTTGTAAGTTGAAGGACACCAGATGAAGGGCCACCTCAAAGCTCCACGCAGGGGACTCTGCAGCAGGGGTCGATGGTTGTTCCCAGTGCCTGACCCTGTCCGTCCCCGTCCACCTCCATCCCTGTCCCTCCTTCCCACGCTCCCAAATGTGCTGAAGGCAAAATCAAGCCAGCTCGCTGAACCCCTTGATCTGAGCTTCCCAGCTGGCCTTGTCTGCGGTGACGGGGGGAGAACTGGCACAAACGGCTGTGCTGGCGGATTGGTGAGGTCCGTAACTGGGAAGGAAGCGGGAGCAGCTGGGAGCAATAACCCTTTCTGCCGGCACACGGAGGAGCGCGTCCCCTCGGCCACTGCTGTTCTTGGGGCTCAGCAAATCGTGCTGCCGTGCTCAGTTCCCTGGAAACCCTTATGTCGGTCGATGTGCGGGAACAAAATACTCCCAAGTAAGCAAAAAGCAATGAAAAACTATTAAAGCATCATTAAAACCTATACGGGTGGCTGTTTTGTAACGCTAAGTGACAAAAATGAAACGCTTTTCATTTCGGAGTTGCCCAAGGTTATATAGTAAGGCTGTATAGTAAGTCGGTGGTGACGCTGTGAATAAAATTCAAGAAAGCAGACATCGCTTGCCTCTCTTTACATAGTTCAATTGCATAACATGCAATTAAATTTTAAATGCCTATGTGAAATGCCCGGTATATCAATTTGTGAATGGCTTCCGCTCTACGGTCAAAAAACTGACTGCAGTCTCTTTGTTACCAGTTTGTAAAGCAAAGAGAAGTGCAGCAGGGAAGAGAGCCTGGAGCTCCCACCATCTGAGGCTGTGGTGATAAATAGCTGGGGAACTGCCAGGAGATGAGCTCTTACCGTTAGCTCTTGCAAATGATCTATGAAACGTGTGTTGATGCATTTTCCGCAGTAGTTATCCATCAGTGGACTGAAATGTCTTCGCAGAGGTACTTAGAGGATGGCGTTTCAATCCTGGCATTATTGTTCTTGGAGGTGGAGCACTTGTAAGCCAGTTTGTAAATCTCTTCCTTAAGCAGCTTGTTTTTAGGAGTGGAGCATCTGGCTTGACTTTTAGATCGTTTTTATTCCGTTTGTTCTAAAACCCAAATTGCTCCAGGCGCAAACACTTTTTGTTGGTGCTTTCTGTGTCCTAAGCTTCCAGTTAAGCATTTCACATTGACTAGAAAACAACGTTGAAGCTATCGCGTGCTGGAAGAAGGTAGTCCTGAATAGTAAAGCTGTTACTAGATCTCTCTGAAAAGGACATGTGGTACCGCTCAGGAGGGTTATGTGCCAGCTGAACAACTAAACTTTCAAATATTGATGATTTCTGATACTGGTGCTGCCATCAGTGGTAGATCCAGGTTGTTGTCCAAGTCTACGTTAACAACCAGGTACAAAAGATTGCTTCAGGATAAATTTTTTCCTTGCGTTTAGGTGCCATCTCTGCATTACGGCTTGGCAAGTCTACGCCTACTGCCTTCCCCTGCTCTGGGACTGCAGGCATAAACTTTGGGGGTCATTTGAATGTTTGTTTACTCATGCAAACTTTCGATTGAGTCAGCAGGAGTTGCATCATCGGTGTCACTGACTTGATGACGTTATACGCTGGGATTTGTGGCAACATATAGTCAGTGAGCTGTATGACTTGAGACCTGAAGTGCAATGAAGATAAGTTAGCAAAACGAGCAGACCCTTTTCATGTGGCAACCGGAAGGAGGATAAGGCTTGTAGAAACAATGATTTTCCTTTTGAATGATATTTTGTCTTTTGACCCTTGTTTTCTGCCTTTGTTGTGCTTTTTCTCCAGCTGGGATGACAGCAGCTCTGTCAGCAGTGGCATCAGCGACACCATAGATAACCTCAGTACTGATGACATTAACACTAGCTCCTCTATCAGCTCCTATGCCAACACACCTGCCTCCTCCCGCAAAAACTTAGATGCACAGGTAAGATTGCTCGTTTAGACAAGTAACATTGATATTTATTATTTTCTCTGTGCCCTAAGTATAATTGTTTTAAGTTGAATGAACTTGAACACACAGACAGCCTTCAGTACGGATGGTGTCGCTGCAAAGGCAGTGTCAAGCAATAGTAACTACCTTATCAAATGTGGCATTTATGAATATTTCCCCTCCGTGTGGAATCCGTGGCATCATCTGCTGCTGTGGTGTGGCAGCAAATGGCTTCTGCCCTCCTGGCAGCACTGCTCCAGAGAAAATGCATCAGTAGAGGGAATTTTTTATTTATTTTTTTAATAGGTCTGGAGAAGATACTATGTTTTTTCTTAAAGAACAGAATTTAAATAAGTCAACACGAAAGTTTAAAGATTATTTACACTGCCATTGGAAACGCAAGCATGCTAGGCAAATGAAATAGATTATTTTAAACTGCCAGGGCTGCGTGTTACTGCAGACTTTCTATTTTTGGCAGCATTTCATAGGAGGATAAATTTTACTTCCATTGGCAGCCTACATGTACATTTTATGCTCAGACACCACACATCCAAAGAAGGTAACACAAGTGAAGATATCCAACAGGTTTTCATTCATCGATTAGATTGCATAATAAAGAGATGTGCAGGAATATAAACTGGTTTATTCCTCAGTTGTATAGAATTTTGTTTGGAAAAGCATGGAACTGAGAATTCCAGCTTTGTTCTTTGTACTCCCGCCTGCTTGAGGGACTTGTGTGTTGTGTGTCAAAGCACCGAGGATGTGTTGATGGGGCATCACCACAGGTTGGAGGAGAGGGATGTAGGTATGACCTTCTCCTCTGTTTCTTTCCTCTTTCGTTCTTCTCCAGTCCTTTCCACGACTGGACCCTAAATCTGGTTTTAATATCGGTTTTCGTGTAGATGTGTGGTCGCTGTGTAGTGTTACTCTGCCTACAGGACTGTGGTGCAAGCATGTATTAGTCTTTGTTCCCTTGCCATGAAGTGCATATTTGAGCCTGCGTTGAAGATTTCCAATTAGCCTCTGGTTGTGTATCAGCGATTGGCTGTGCGCTCGAAACTGCTAATACAAGTCCCATACAAGTTGAGGGGAGTTAAGATCTACGAAGTGTGTTTTGCAGTACGTAACAGAGTGAGTAACGCAGATGACTATTAAGTATTTTTTGACAATTGTTACTGCCTCAACGTTGTAATACTGTTGGAAAAAAAAGAAAGAAAAAGGGAGATGTGACTAAATGTTAACCTAAGGAAAAAAAAAAAAGAAACTCATTTGAATTCTGATGCATCGGATTCTTGGAAACACCTCTGAGAGATCAAAATCTGTGTTGACGAACTCCTCCTGCTCCTCCAAAACTGTTACAGCATCCAAGAGGGTGCAGATGAACACCAGAAGAAAAGCAGCTGAAGCTTGTACAGGCAGTAGAGCGTGGTCATTAGAAGAGGAAGCCAAGATGTACAAGTTGTGTCTGCCGTTTTTTGGTGTGTAGGTCTGTGACCTACTTCTCAGTTTTTGTGGCTGACAATATTTATTCTTGGTATCACTATTATCTGCAACTTATTGTCCACAAAATACTTTGTTTTCATTTGAACAGAATGTCCTAATCTTGTCAACCAAGGGAATGAAAATAGCTTGGAGTGATGGAACCATACCTGGCTTGCAGGGTTCATTTTTTGCTGCCCAAAGCAGCCTTCGCAGCTCGTGACGCACATGACAGCAAGTTTGCTTATGGCACCAAGCTTTGTAGAGTGGCCAACACACTGGAGGGAAGGGATCTCATCCAGAGACACCTGGACAGGCTTGAGAGGTGGGAACCGTGCAAACCTCATGAAGTTCAGCCAGGCCGATTGCAAGGTCCTGCACATGGGTCGGGGCAATTCCAAGCACAAATAAATACAGGCTGAGCAGAGAATGGATTGAGAGCGGCCCTGAAGAGAAGGACTTGGTGTTGTTGGTTGGTGAGAAGCTCAACATGACCCAGAAATGTCCTCTTGCAGTCCAGAAAGCCAACCACATCCCGGGCTGCATCAAAAGCAGTGTGGCCAGCAGGGCAAGGGAGGGGATTCTGTCCCTCTACTCTGCTCTAGTGAGACCCCACCTGGAGTACTGCGTCCAGCTCTGGAGTCCTCAGCACAAAAAGGACATGGACGTGTTGGAGCGGGTCCAGAGGAGGCCACGAAGATGATCCGAGGGCTGGAGCCCCTCTGCTGTGAAGACAGGCTGAGACAGTTGGCGTTGTTCAACCTGGAGAAGAGAACGCTCCAGGGAGACCTTATAGCCCCTTCCACTCCCTAAAGGGAGCCTACAGGAAAGCTGGAGAGGGACTTTTTACAAGGGCATGTGGCGATAGGGCAAGGGGTAAGGGTTTTAAACTGGAAGAGGGCAGATTTAGATTAGATCTCAGAAAGAAACTTTTCACCCTGAGGGTGGTGAGCCCCTGGCCGGGGTTGCCCAGAGAAGCTGTGGCTGCCCCATCCCTGGAGGTTCAAGGCCAGGTTGGATGGGGCTTGGAGCAACCTGTTCTAGTGGGAGGTGTCCCTGCCCAGGGCAGGGGGTTGGAACTAGACGATCTTTAAGGTCCCTTCCAGCCTAAACCATTCTATGATTCTGTGCCACAGCAAGTGCTGCTTATGTGGCTTTTCTGTCTCACCTGGAGTACTGTGTGATGGCCTGTGCCCAGGTTTGCATTCCCCTGGGTGGTGAGCCATAAAGGACTGGCAGACATCTGCAGAGGGATGTGGACTTTTCTTCTCAGGGTAGCCACTGCTTTGGTTCTCCTAAATAGTAGGCACTGAACTTTTAAGTTGCTGTGATTCTGCCACGTCTTTTTAAGGTGGTACAGAAGCTGGATTTCAGATAATTAGAGAGGGAGCTTGAAGCTAAATACATGTGCAGCTGGGAGCCCAGACAAATAATACAGCCACATCAAAGGGAGAGAGTCCTAGCATGTGAGTGTCTGCTGATAAAATCAGTAACTAATGCAGAATCATCTCTGCAAAGGAAGAAGACATTGTTACAGTAGAAAAAAAATGTCTCTGCTAAGAAATTGATTTTCAGAGCTGCTGAGTACCCCATACTCGAGAAGCTGCAGCTTGTCCGTCTTTGAGAAGGAGGACTTAAGTATGGTATTAACTCCATTTTCGTAGGCAATTTGTGGTTGTAGCAGCTTTTTGTAACAGTGCTATGAATGTATTCGCAAGCTGGTTCTGAACAAGTTAGGGATCAGAACCAGAATTTGCCTTACGATGTTCCCATGTCTTGCTCTGATTATGCCAAGTACCAAACCACTTAATGTAGCTATACTGCTTTTTGGGCCCTAATATTTTTCCCTTATATTGCGCAGACTTAGAGAGGTTGCCTTTTAACACAGTGCTGCATATAGTATGCCTTTAAAGTCATGTCATGCCTATATTTTAAGGAAAAATGAGGACCTGGTGGGCATTTGAAAATAACTTATTTAACTGAAATAAGATGGAATAGAGGAAGAGATCAAGTAATAGTTGTTCACGTAATGCTGAAAAGATCAGAATATGGAAAGGAATCAATTCCTTTAAATAGAAAGCACCAGCATCTTTAAGCTGTTGGATCAAGATGACTTCTCGGTCTCGTTGGAGCGAAGACGGGTTTGCTCTGTGCACAGCTGCATGAATAGATTTACAAAACAGTAGGAATAAATTGAGAAATCCTGGTGGCTACCGCTAACCCCAGCTCCCTCGGATGGCAGGCTTTGCTCCCAGCTCACGCTCGCTATGTCTTGCCGTGACCTCCAGCAAACAGCATTTCCACTTTCGCCCACTCCGGGCCGTTCGGGCGGGTGGAGTTTCAGCTGCAATCCCAAAGCCAGGTTTCACCGTGTTTTGGGTTTGATTCCTTAGTCATGTTTCTGTGCTGTTCTCAGTGTTTACCCTTAAACAGAAACACCTCTGGCCAGAGGGCTTCAAGGGTAGGTGTGCAGCCCTTCAAAGGCTACGGAAAAAGTTGGGCTGTGGGTGTAGTTGTGGAATGAAATGGAAGAGAGCGAAGGTAGATGACTTCTTGTAACGCTGTTCTCTGTGTTGAGATTGTGCTATTCTTACAGATGTAAAAGGGGGAAATAGCAGATACAGAAACGTTCCATAGTCAAGCAAAACTAGAATTTTTTTGCCAGCAAGTAGGCGCATTTCTTGTTCTCAAACGCTAAAGGTGTAAATAGGCAATTCCAGACAAGGTACTTGAAGCAAGATACTAATGAGAGCACCTGAGGAACGATGTGGAGGTGGTTTGGTTGGTTGATTATTCGTTACTTGTGCCTGTGCTCTCTTCCAAGATCTGTAAACTTGGGAGACGCTTGCGTGAAATGATGATTTTAGAGAAACACGGGACATAGAAGCAGTCACACTGTGAATTTATTACACACCTCCCAACAGTCATAAATAGAAAGGTAACCATCCCCAAACCTTGCAGCCATAGAAAAGAAAGTGGTGTTTCATTCAAGTCCGTGCTGAGCTGCTGTCTTTGAATGGAGAGGCAGGGAAAGGACATTTGCATAGCACGAGGAAAATACAACAAGAAAATAATATCTAAATCCATAATTCAGCAAATGCTTCTTACTCTAATGGCTCGCTATGCAGACAATAACCCAGGCCCTAACTATTTCACATGACTGAAGAAAGATCATTATGATGTGTGGTGTCAGCTTTCGCTTAGACTAGTTTTTCAGGCTTTTAAAAAAAAAAAAGTAATTACAGTAAAAAGGAGAGGAAATTAAACCACAGCCCCCCTAGATTCTTTAATGTTAATGGTGTGATCTTGTAAGAAAAAAAAAAAAAAGTCATAAACTTGGAACGTGCTTTAGGAAGTTAAAAATAAAATACAGCATTTGCTGAGAGCACGGTAAACAATCCTGACTCCTTTCCTGAGCTGTGTTTTTCTGGTGATCAAGAGGGAGTAAAAAGCTGTGGGCTTTATAATGCCTGGGGGTACGTAAGATAATTTCCTTTTAAGTCATATCATTCGACCTCTGCACAGTGCTGAGCCAGGTTCATCTGCTGAGGCTGTGGGGAAGAGGTGGCCTCAGCATCTTACCAAAATTCGCCAAGTCTTACTTCAGAGCTTCATGATCAAGTGTTGAATGGTCAATCTCTTTCATGGTACTGTGATGGTACAACTCCTTCGTGGTTGGAGAACAATTCCAACTGTGAATTTTTTTATCCAGATCAGTGTCAAATGTGTGGATATTTGCCATTTTTGCCTGATCACAAAATAGTTGGTTGTGGCACGTTATAAAATTTGCCCAAATTAATCAACAGCATTTGACAGAAGTAGAATTTTGCAAGAGTAATCATAAGCAATAGAAAACGCTGATGTATGGGGAATGTATTATATATGTATACATAGGGTAATAGATTTAAGCATTTCTGAGAATTTGGCAAAGGCTTGCTAATGAGAAAATTCTATATTTGACATTGAGTTTTGCAAAATTCTCCATAGAAGACTGGCAGCACAATCGGTCTGTGCAAAGAACAGGGGGAAAAACAGTTTGTAAGGGTTGAATATAAATTAGAACCTAAGTTAATTTATGTATTTAAGTCAGTATTGGGTATTGTTAGAAGGTTGTTGGGGATTCATTTTTCTTCAGTTCTTGGGTGTCCTTCTAAGATGTTAAATTAGAATGAAGAGCATTCCACATCTTTAAATCTTTTCAAAAAGCTGCCTCCTCATGCTCTGGAGATCAGATTGCCAGACAAGAGATAGGAAAGCATCAGGAACAAAGGCAAGCTGGCTGCACAGGTTTGAAAGGTTTTTTTGGCATTGCAGTAAAAGGGTTTGTCAGAAATTTGAGATGGAGGATTATAAATGTCATGGAGCTGAATATGTCCTTTATAAATCAAGTGTGGGGTTTTTTTGCCTTTTTTATTTTTTTGCTTTATTCTAAGGGGCATGGCTGTTAAGTTTTTTGTATTTTTCTTTAGCATATTAGAAAAAAAAAGTCATTGCTGGGTTTCATTTCTTGCTGTGACATTTCTTTATCAAAGGTATGTTATGTTTGTTGGTACTGAAAGACGATTGCTGAGTTGATTAATCGGTTTGATGATGCTCATTTCTGAAAGTCCTTAAAAGAAAGGCTTGCTCTGAAGGTTGTCTTACAATTCCTTATCTGTCCTAGACTGATGCAGAGAAGCACTCCCAGGTTGAGCGGAATTCCTTATGGTCTGGTGATGAAGTCAAGAAATCAGACGGAGGATCCGATAGCGGCATAAAAATGGAGCCAGGATCTAAATGGAGGCGGAATCCCTCTGATGTGTCGGATGAATCTGATAAAAGCACTTCTGGTAGGAAGAACACTGTTATTTCACAGACGGGCTCCTGGCGACGGGGCATGTCAGCTCAGGTTGGCATTACCACACCAAGGACTAAACCTTCAACCACCTCAGGCACGTTAAAGACACCTGGAACAGGTGAGAAAAGGTGTAAGATATAAACAAGGCAAAAAGTGTGTTCGGTATGAAAACAGTTTAAATACTTTCCAGAGGCAGAACCTGAACTTCAGGTAATCCTGTCTTTATTTTTAGGTATTGTTTTAACCTATGCAGCATCTCGTATGTCCGCATTTCTTTTTCTGTTCATTTCAAAATGCATATTTTGGATTAGTACACTGTGAAAGTTGTTTTCATGACAACTGTAGCCTTAAGCCAAGCTATTTATTGCGCGCAGTATTGCCGTATGAAGAATAAATAATATAATTTCAGCTTTTGAAGTCACGGTCAACTTTAAGAACATACTGTATGTGTGGTTGAGGAGACTTTTTTTTCCCCCCCCTCATACTAAACCAGCATGTTAATTTATACTAAACACTATTTAGTTCTGGATTTTGCATATGTATGTACTAGTGATTTTAGCACTTGCAGATGCGTGAATGAAAATTAATTGAATGTCCATAATGAATAATATAAGTTAATACCTCTCTTATTTGGTCGTGTACGCGATTGTACGTAAAAAGTTGAAGTTAGGTACTTTCCTGAACAATGCCTTTTAGGAGAATTATACTAATGACCTAACACTACGTCTGTCTAATGATAAAAAAGGATCAATTGGTGGCAGCTGCAGAGGGAAACTTTTTTTTTTTCTTATCTGTCACTATTACATAAGGCTGTTCTGCTTTTCATATTCTGGAGGGCAAACACACCGCATACTTTCTCTGGCAAGTCTGCATGTATAACTCACTAGAGTGGCATGTACATTTGGTGCAGACTAGATCATAATTTCTAACCACACTCTGGTGGCTAACGCGCTTTTGCTTTTCATGCTGCTTTGAGTTTCATCATTTGCTTGATGTTTTCAAGTCATTAAATATTAGAATTCTTTTTCTATTTTTGTAGGGAAAACTGATGACGCCAAGGTATCAGAAAAGGGTAGACTATCTCCTAAAGCTGGACATGTTAAACGTTCCCCATCAGATGCAGGACGCAGCAGTGGTGATGAATCCAAAAAGCTTCCCACAAGTAACTCTAGAACAGCTGCTGCTAATGCTAATACATTTGGATTTAAGAAACAGAGCGGGTCAGCCGTAGGCATGACTATAATCACTGCCAGTGGGGCAACTATCACCAGTAGATCGGCTACTCTGGGAAAAATCCCAAAGTCATCTGGACTCATGGGTAGGACCACTGGTCGGAAGACTAGTGTTGATGGCTCACAGAACCAGGATGATGGCTACTTAGCACTTAGCGCCCGAACTAATCTTCAGTATCGTAGCTTACCCCGGCCCAGTAAATCCAGTAGCAGAAGTGGAGCTGGGAATAGATCTAGCACAAGTAGCATAGACTCCAACATAAGCAGCAAGTCAGCCGGGTTGCCTGTCCCTAAAATGAGAGAGCCCGCCAAGGTAATCCTTGGAAACTCTCTGCCAGGATTAGTCAATCAGACTGATAAAGAGAAAGGGATTTCGTCTGACAACGAAAGCGTGGCCTCATGTAATTCTGTTAAAGTGAACCCTGCATCACAGACTGCTTCTAGTGGAGCTCAAAGTACTCACCAGCAAGGAGCCAAGTACCCCGATGTGGCCTCTCCCACTTTGCGCAGGTAGGCAATACATTCCTTGGTTGTGCAATGATGTTAGTCGGAGCTGAATGATCAGGACTCTTCGAGCCAGGCCTGGCTGTGTTTTGTGGAGCACTTACTATTTAGCGTCCTACATCAAGGTCTTTGTATTTACATTTAACTTCACACAAACAGGTTGGCCAGCGTTGCAAATACTCAGTGCATTGTGTGACAGCAGCAAAAATTTAACATTCGGGGGGGAAAAAACCCAAACCCGTCTGGCAGAAAGTTTGGCAATTGTGATATGAGCCTCTGTTAACAAATATCACACCTAAAGGCTTTATCCATGCACATATCGCAGGAATAAGAATTCTCTTATGTGAAGGTTACTGAAGAGTTCTTGCGCCAATGTGTATGTAACAAGCCTGGAAATATTCCCAATGGTCGATCAACTCATAAAACAGGAGCGTTTTTTCAGATGTTCATCATGACAACGGCATAATTTGACCTGCCATACGTAGGTTCACGTGCCTAACCCAACTGGATCCTTCAGTTGTGTGGAGCAGGCCGGTGTGCTGCGAGACTCGCAACACCAGGCTATTCGACTGTGTGGAAATTACCCTAAGTAAAGTTACTGTCCAAGCTGGGTTGAATTTTCTTATTTTAATGATATTTTTTTAAACAAAAATCCCACCTCTCTTCTGTTTCTCCAGCACTACTCCACACGTTATTTTAGCGTTAACACCGGGTTGGTCAGGAGTTAATTTGTTGATGCAGCCTGCATCAAAGCCTTGACATCGGTGGAAGGTTCTGTTAATATTATTTTTCAATTTATTTTGACATTGAGTAGCTTGTCTGTTTCAAGTTGCGGTGTTTTGCATTTCATTTTGTCTTGATGCCCATAATACCCATACAGTTACGCTGCATCATCCTGCTTCCAGTGATGTGAGAAAGCCACATTCCATCTGAAGCACCAGCGCAAGCATAATGGCTGTGATGGCAGCTTAGGCTAACGCTGTAGAGTTGCAAACTGTTTCTTTTTAGATGTGTGGTTTTATTTGAAGAGCCTATGCGAGGATAATTCAAGATATTTCATTTATTTTATTCCTGGTTATCATTAGATAAGCCTTGTCTTTTAGAACATTTAATTTTCATCAATGACTACTTAAAAAGAAAACCTCCAACAGGCCTTTAATTTCTGTAGCATAGAAATGCAGATTTTCAGTGCTGCGAATTAATATTGAAATTTGATTGGAAATTTTTTTTTGATTGCTAGAAAGTCACGTTGCTGGCCATGTAATTGAAACACGACATGATACAATGATACGACATAGCAATACATGAAACTTCAAAGAGAAGACACTGAGGCTCCATTTAACTATTCCCTCATTTTTATTGACAATTTCGCTCTTGAATTTTCACCCGACTGTCTAAAAAGTCATGTATTGAAATGCATGAGTTGAATTTGACCTTGTCTGCTTCTTACTGATTCCTAGAATGACAATTAAGAAGATTTTGAGCTTGATTTTCATAGTCAGTCGAGATGAGTTGCGCACGTTGGCTTTTTGTGTGTTTCTTCTCAGACCTGTAATTTTTTTTAAATATTACAGAATAAATTAGAATCCAATTATTGTTATGCAATAGATTAGAAACCTTTGCAATGATATAGATTGCCCTGTAAGTCTGAGAACATCCGTAACTTCTACAGTGTCATAAGCAGTGAAATTCTATAATTCCGCAATGAGGGCCATCACTGTGTCTGTTCTCTCAGTATTCCCTCAGTATTCCCTTTAGCTCCCGTATTATGTATCCGGCATGTCCCTTCAGTGAAGCCATTGTTTCTCTTGATACGTTTCATTGTTAAATTGGGCCTTCATGCTTTGCAGTGTATAATACACTGGTTTTCTGTTAATGGGAGACATGCATGACTCGAGCCATCTAAGACACGTCGTCCCCTTGCCAATGATAGTAGACAGGAGTAAATCGATGTCCTTCCCTGTAGGGTAGGGCCTTCCTTGTAGGATATGGCCTTCCAGAGTTAATCTCTGTATTGATACGAGCGTCTTGCTGGCTTGGGTTTTCCCCGGACTGAAAGGAATGCTCTCCAGACCACATCCTCTTCTGAAGGCATTCGTTAGGAGGTTGTGGTTCAACCAGACGCTGCCTTTGGCAGCAAGATGCTTCTGTTTGTGCCGCAGAGGAGCATCCTTTCAGTTGTATTCAAGGTGCTGTGAAAGACCGCGTAGCTTCAAAACAGCTTGTAAAACTGTTGTGTGGGTGGTTGGGGTTTTTTTTAAGCTGTAGTGTCCTACGTCAAAGAGCGCAGTTCCCCCAGCAGATCTGAGGAGGTGGCACGCGATGGTATAGGAGCAGGAATACCCTAAGGTGGTACTGCTGCCAAAGGCCGCGTATCGGTGCAGTACGGTTTGATGTTTTTCTTCATACTCCCTCTAATAACATGAACTCTAAATAAAACCTAGGCTCTAAATGCCTCTAAATCCCTGTAGGGAATGGGTTTTGTCATTCATACTGCCTTGTCTAAGTCAGTATCTCCCAACCAGTGAGGTGTGGTGTCCGGGTGAACCAAGTTTGCCAGATCTATGCTGGTTTGTGAGTATCTGTGTGCATCAGATGCCGAGAGGGTCGTGACGCAGAGCAGTGCTGGATTATGAGGCAGATGCAGGTTGGCATCTTAGCCTGATCCAGCAGTGTTGCCCAGGTGCTTTGTGGCAAGTATGCCACAGCAACAAGCCACTGAGATGTGCTCCAGGCATCTTACACAGGTACACTGCAGCTGCAGGTGGCACCCGTGCAGTATGTGCGGTGCTTCTGGGCACCACTGCCCTTACTGCATGGGTGTTGTAGGGTGCCCAGCTCTCTTACACAGCCTGTGTTTCTGGGAGGTGGTGGACAAAGTGACTGAGTGTGCACGTGGTCTACCGATGACCTGGGCATACTCAAGCAGAGAAAGTTCTCTTGGTGCATACCCACCCGTAAGTCTTTAGAAGCTCTTGTATAGAAGTGCTGTCCTCTATTCTGAGGACTATGGTCCAATAGATACCCACTTTGAAAGATTTCATCCCCCAATACTCCACACTGTTGACAGGAAAAAAGGAAATCCATATAGGTACATGTGAGGAAAACTAAGGTTCCAAAGGCAGTTACAGGAGCTCAGTGGCAGAAATAGAAGCAATGTTTCGGGGTAGATGGTTGGAGTTGGAGTCAAAAGCTACGCTTCCTTCAGAATTTTGAGGATCAGTTTTAGAATGATTGGTAATCTCGTCTTAGGCACATTTACTTCTAAGACACCTTTGCACTTTTGGCAAAAGGGGTGCAAATTGGAGAAGCTGCGGTCGTCTTCCTCCAACCATGCTTTTACATCCCCTCCCTTGCACGAGGTCTGGTGCTCAGCTAGTCTTTACTGAGCCAGTTTCAGGTGCCAAACCAGGTGAAATCTCGTTCTGCCCTCCAAAAAAATAGTTTCCAGCCAGTTTGGCTCCTGAAATGAGACAAACCTACATTTGAAACCAGTAAATATTTTTCCTGTTACATCCCAGCAAATGCTGCTTCTGTGCAGAGCGTTCGGTGATTGGCACGGAACTTACCCGGACAGCAAGCTTCCAACCTCTAATAATCCATGCTTCAGATTAGTCAGTGCTGTGTTTCTCTAATATCCTTGTTTCTTAAGGAGCAGGAGACAATATGGCTATATTTTAGTTCTGGGAAGCTGTATTTCAGCTTTGTGAAAGTATTCTTTGGTGACTCAGAGAAGAAACACCTCAGGTAGATTTGGAGTTATCATAATTGTCTCTGGACTCTGTTGAAGGGGGCATGGACACAAGGAGATTCATAAATTCATAGTTCTGTATGTCCAGTCTAGGATCATTTACTTAACATTGGTTTTCTGAAGCTAAGATGATATGTGGTCTAGATATTAAATAACCTCGCATTTCATATTCCGTTTTACATATTTTTAATGTTGTCTTTTTTCACAGACTTTTTGGTGGCAAGCCTAGTAAACAAGTTCCCATCACAACAGCTGAAAATATGAAAAATTCTGTAGTCATCTCCAATCCTCACGCTACTATGAACCAGCAGGGTAATCTCGATTCGCCGTCTGGCAGTGGTATGCTGAGCAGTGGGGGCAGCAGCCCTCTGTATAGTAAAAACACAGATATGAACCAGTCTCCGCTAGCTTCTAGTCCCAGTTCAGCACATTCCGCTCCTTCCAACAGTTTAACATGGGGTACCAACGCAAGTAGCTCTTCTGCTGTCAGCAAGGATGGCATTGGATACCAGTCTGTCAGCAGTCTGCATACCAGCTGTGAATCCATTGATATCTCTCTGAGCAGTGGAGGTGGGCTCAGCCATAACTCCTCCACTGGCTTGATTCCAGCCTCTAAAGATGATTCTCTGACTCCCTTTGTCCGAACCAACAGTGTTAAGACTACGTTGTCCGAAAGGTTAGTCGGTTTTTCTCTCGTTTTTCCATTAAGCTTGTATGTATCTCAAATGCAAACGAAGTTCTGGCAGCAGTAGCCACCGCTGCAGGTAGAAATCAAGCTGTGCTTCTCGCAAGATAGTGCTGGATGGGATTACTAGAACATACAAAGAAGCCATTCCAGGCAAGGAAGTTCAGAGCAAGAGGATGGGTTCGGGTACGGTAGCCCATGTGACGGCTTTTCTTGCTACCATACTGTACCTAATATTTGAATTTTGCGTCATGTATTATCCTTCCAAAGTTAATCTGATAGTGATATTAAAAAAACCCCTCCAGCGTGGTTATCGTTGTGATTTGAGAAGCCAACTGTTTCTTGTTAGACTTAATTGTTTCTAACATTTGACAAGCTTTTAAAGTGGGGGTCATGCTGAAAAGAGAAGTCCCTGTCCTCCCTAGTCACTTGATCCCTCCTCGACTTCTCCCTGCTGCCCTGTCCCATCTCCAGCTGCTCCCTACAGTGTTTTGGATACAGGCACTTGTGTGAATGCTCAGTGAACCCGACTGGGAGATGGATCCAACTGGAAAATGATGACCTGAATTGTATTTCAGACTGTATTTCAGTTACCCAGCTCCTTACAGGCTGAGATTCAGCGCTACCTGTGTGGATGCAGAGTAGGAGCTGGGAACAGGCCAGGGAGGAGGGAAGGGGGCTGGTTTTAGCATCAGAGCGGTATGAATGGCACATTGAGCTGACATGGGGATAAATCAGACAATGATTTGCAGTGCATGCTCTCTGAGTGGCCTTTTGTAGAAGGCAGTAGTGCCGCTGCGAGCATTGGAAATAGCTGGATCCTGCCGTGTAATTCTGTAGTCAGGCAGCAAAATTTTAGTAGTTGCATCTCAATGGAGAAAATAACCACGGAATGTAATGCTCTGACAGTTTGGGTTTCTGTTTGTGTTTTATTGTAACTCCTTTCCGTTCTCTCCTCTTTTCATTCTAATATTCCTTCTCTTGTTTTCTGTCTCGTTGGACTGGTTCTTCTAGCCCTCTTTCCTCCCCTGCTGCTAGCCCCAAATTCTGCCGAAATACTTTGCCCAGGAGGCAGGACAGGTAACGCTGTCTCAGGACAAGGCTGTAGGTTTTGTTGCCCATCTCGGTGAAGCAAATTGTTTTGTGCCGGGCTGTGCTCAGTCGAGTCCTCTGCTGTGTTCGTTGTTCAGGTGTGGACTGACCCAAAGACATGCCAGTGAGAGTCCCCTCAAACACCCCGTCTCTCTACCTAAATCAATCTGGAGAGTGGCATTCGGCAGAGCTGGCGTGGTTTGGGTGTTGCTCTTGTTACTGGGAACATCTTTTGGTTTATGGGGGTATTATTTTTTTTCTCCCTTCATTTCTTTACCAAAGGCAATTTGAAATTCTTGCCCTTTTTTTTTTTTTTCACCGATCTAAACTCTCACTAGCATTTCAGCATTCCTCTGGCATGCTGCTTTTCCCACTGCCTTTCAGGCCTGTCCTTTTTGTCGTGAAGTCCCCGTGTCATTCAGTGTCGTCAGTCTTTTATTGCGGTTTGGCTCCTGAGTGCTTTGCAGGGACTTGGGTACATCCGTCTTTGTAGAGACGAATGCTAAAGTTGGAAAAAGATTACCCCGAATCTAAACATTCTAGCTCACTGCTCTAATTTTAGTCACTCCCACGCTGTAATTTAGCTTTTTAGCTAAATATAATAATTTTAGGTTAAATTTAATAATAATAATTTTAGGTTTGTCATTTAATTAATTCATTTAAGCACGTGGATATTTTCTTTAAAAACAAATTCGCAGACTCTGCTCAGTTCCAAGCTCATCAGTTGTAAAAACGAAAACTTAAATATTTGGGGTTTGGATGGCTAATAGATTCATTTTACTTTGCTAACGGAATTTAAGCGAAGATCTGAAAATTTAAACAGTCTGGGTTCTCAATACTTTCACTGCTCTAGATTGCAGCTGTGTAACAGTAATTGGCTGCATTCCCTAAATGGTGTCTGCTGAAAGAGATGACTGGAAGGTGGTTTGGCTGTGAAGATTCTCATCGGTTTTCACCAATAGTCTGCCTCACGCCTGCCAAAAAGCGTATTTTTAAGCATCCATTTGCCATTTAAAGAGCCTTTTTTGTTCATTGTGGGCAGGAGAAATAGCCAAACCCCGCTGTGAACAGATGAGATGCGTTGGCATGGTACCAGATGCATGTTTGTGCAAATCCACACCTCGGCGAGGAGGTTTCTGCATGCTCCCTTAGGAAGGCCCCAGCACCTTTTCCTCTGAAAAGGCGATGCAGATGTTTGTACGTCCTTCTTCGTCCTGATCTTAATTCCTTCCCTTGTGTTCTTCTCTGAAGTTCTTCTCTTTTAACTTTTCTGCAGCGACCCACATCTTGATAGGAACACTTTGCCTAAGAAGGGACTCAGGTATTGGTGTTTCCACACGGTTTAACAGCTTTTGTTGTGGCTTTGGAGTTTGCTTTGTGTCTCTGTTGTGGCTGGTGGTGATGGTCGCAGTTTGCAAGAGGTGGCAACAATCTATCTTTCTTTCTTTCCTTTTTTCTTTCTTTCTTTCACTCTTTTTTTCTTTCTTTCTTTCTTTCCACCATTGACCACTGTGCTTTTTTTCATCCAGTGGCTTCTCCGCTTGAGCAAGAACTGTGGCTTTTGCTGGCTGAATTGCTGAAAAGCATCTCATAAACCATCACTGGGCTTGAATTGAAAATAATAATTGTGCAGCTTCCGTGGCTGTTACATGGAATGATTTGAGATCATCTTCACCCCCGGGAACCTTGGTGTTGATACACAAATAGAACAGATTTTCAATATCATGCCAGACCTTTTAGGATGAGATTGGACATATTAATTAAAAAAAAGTTTTGCTTCAGAATACCTAAATACGTAGGACTCTTAGGGATAATGTCTACTCTTTTAGGAAAGAACAAAAAAATTTCCCAAACAAACTTCTGGCAACAGTGTTCTCATATATTTTGTATATTTGTAAGGTCATGATTTTTATAACGTAAAAAAACTATACCAAAAAAGATTTTTCCATTGATACAAGCAATTCCAGCAAGATAATTAGCATTAGGTGTATTAATTAAGCGCATTAAGTGTTCCGGAATTCACAGAAGATATCTTAAGACAATCGTGCAGCTTCAGAAGTGCTTCATGCAGCTTCTGGGATCACTGGGCTGATGCCTTGAAATTGCAGCTGCAGTTTTTCTCTCTTATGCACATTGTTCTTCACAGCAGCTTTGTCCTGTGAAGTGCTAAAAGCCTTTCCTAAATTGGCATTTTGTTTAAAATGTTTCTGTGGTTCTCAAGCATGTCTCTAACAAAGACAGACTCTTTTAAGACCAAAAATATTTGAGTGCTGAAGAGGTGGGTATTAATGCTGCAAAGAAAATAAATCCTTAGCGTGTTAAAGTGACTTAATAAGGTGATAATATGCGAAGCTGAAGAGAGTCAGGGACTGTTGCTTAAGTGCTGAGGCATAAGCAGAAGAATTAATGTGTTTTTTGAAAGCAGTTTGAGGTTTTGCTATGTTAATTATTGTAGTGCTCACATAGATTTGAAATAGTCTTAATAAGTGATATCTTACTGGACAGTATTTAGTTGGAGGGAATCTAATTAATTAAATAGATGATATCGACTAATAATAGTATTTAGTATTTGAGAGGAGAGCTGGTAGCTCGTAACTGTTTCTCAGAAGCAGATGGCATAGCGTGACAGATGCTGAAATCCATCAGCAGACAAATGTTTCCGTGATGCTTTTTCTGTTGATCCCTGTACCCTATCACGTATTTCACATAACACCTGTGGTAACATACGTATTTTTTAGGCATATATACACGAGCAGATTTAAAACTTTACTTAAGCTGAAGCGGGCAGGTGTATCGCCATTGATGTTGGCACAGACAACGTTTCCGCTATTTTATTTGCCTTCAGAAAAGGCTAAACATAGTCTCCTTTATGATCATTTAATTTATTGGTTTTATAACTATATGTTATACTGTATATATTTTATATATATAGTGTATATGTATATATTATACTATAGTGTAAGCTATTAGTTTTGAACTAAATGGGATACACCTCCACAGACCCTTATATTAATGTGTCTGGAATATGAATTATTGGGTCACAACTTGCTTAAAAATCGGATAATAGCTCTGTCGACTTGAACTTGGTTGCACTATGACAAAAAGCCAGCTAAGCTTAGTGATGCGCCAACATACAAAATAATGCAAGAATTTTGGCATAACCTAAGGAAAAGCAAGGATAGGACTTCCAAATTATGGTCTTATTTTCCAATTGTTTACATGACACGCACTGTGTTTTATTCTACAGTACATAACTTCTATCTGTAGCTTTTTGTTTACTGCTAGTTTGGTTACTACTGAAGCTGTAGGAGAGGAAGTTTGGGTTGGTTTTTTTTCCTCAAACAGAAGTGAAATGAATTAGGAACAGCTTGGAACAGCTCCTTAATTAGAATTGTGTTGGGTTTATATCATTTTAATCCTTAAATGTCATATGAGGGTTCTTCCATCTTTCTTTCTCTCTCTCCCTTCCCGAGTCTTGTGACGTTTCATGGTTGGATTTTTTTTAAATTTTAAATAAATGTCAAGGTTCATTTTGGAAAGAAAAACATCTGTTTTTGCAGGTATACTCCATCTTCCCAGCTCCGTAATCAAGAAGATGCAAAAGAATGGCTACGGTCCCATTCAGCAGGAGGGCTTCAGGATACTGCTGGCAATTCCCCGTTTTCATCTGGATCCAGCATAACATCACCCTCTGGAACTAGATTTAACTTCTCACAGCTCGGTGAATAATTATCTGTTGGGATAATCATAGCAATCCACCGTGTGTCTGGAAAATAGCATATTACACAATATAATTCTCTTTTAGCAGCTCCGAGTCCCAGATTCGACCTCAGGAAGCACGTTCATTGAAATGAGTGGGACTAATTAGCATTATTATCTCGTGTGCCCAAAGGTGGCATACTTCAGTAACTCTTTGAAACTACTTCTCTGGGAGTAATCAGATCCTTTAATATAAATTGTGAGCTATTCAGTAGAGCTTTACACACACTGGTGTATTTAAAGGATTTAAGACATTGCCTACTGGTTTAGTGATACTGCTTTAAAATCCAAGCGTATTACTAGATGTGCCAGTCTTTATCAGACTAAGATATTTTATATTTAGTTGCATTTTTCAAGTGGTTCACTGGAAAATTGTACAAAGCTCAGTCATAATAATTTCACGGTCAGAAATAATATATAAAAGTCAGAAGAATTTTAAGTCAGAAAAAAGGCCGTTCCTTCTCTTAATTACCTTCACAAAAGTAAAGACTTTTTAAATGATGGAGACAGTAAAAGTTGATTGACGGGATACATAAAGCATTGGAGATTTTAGCTGACTATATCAGCAGTTGAAACAACTTAATGTAAAGTGCTAATAGTGCTCATCTCTGGTGTGAAGATTAAATATTACTCAGTGGCCTTTGCAATTTGTTTAGGTGTGGAAATCAATCCTAGCAGTATATACATATTATCTTTTAAGTTAAGTGACATTTGGAAAGTACTATGTCGAACAGATGCTGCCTGTTTCTTTTTGATTTTCAGAAACCCCTGAAATTTATTTTTTTTAATCTTTATTGTTTCTAGAACAATAAAGAAATAATATGCAAAAGAGTTAAGCCGATACTTGTGAACTTCTGGTGTTGAGTGAATTTGCAGCAGTTACACGGTCACATGTTTCTGGTGCAGTTTTGAGTTGCAGCAGCCACATTTTAGAGCCTCTCTTTGTTCTGAAAAGAAACAGATTGAATAAACAGCTTTAAATAAACCAACACTTAACAACATTTCAGCTGAATATACGCGCAGTGTAATTACATTGCCAACAGCTAACAAACTGTCATGAAAGTTCATGAAATAGTCCAAAAAAAAAAAAAAAGTGTAAGCATAGGCCCAGAAAGTTAACTCTTTATGGAGAATATTGAAGATTATTTACATTAATAAGCTTCAAAAGCTATTTGGCCACAAGCAATTAACAACAAAAAAATAGAAGCTATTTTTCTGTGCTCTTTAGAAAAGAGCTTAGAGATAGTGGAGTCAAGAGAGGCCACTGCATTTAATTTAATACCAAATGTTAATAGGAAAGTTGAGCACCTTTAAACTGAATTATTGTGTCTTCTATAATAGTCTGCATCAGTTGATGGTGTATGTAGAAACAGGCGATGTCAGCACACCAAAAGGAACCTGCCAGTTAAACAGCAAGTTTGTTGTTCTCTTTTTTTCCACAAAGAACTAGTTCTTGGTAAATAGCAGGTGTATTTTTAGCACAAAAGTTCTTTAAAAAAAGCCCAACAAACTGAAGTAGACATTTTGTACTCTAAATGTTTGCTGGGAGACTGTTGGCTTTTGAGGCAAAATTGGTATTTTGTAATTCTTAGGACCTAATAATGGAAAGAAACGATACTGTAGTCTACAACTGTTAGAACGAAAGCTTTTAAAATTTGTGACTTAAATACATAGAAAAATCTCGTTTTCCGAGCGCTTGAAGGCTTTGAAGGAAATCGTTCATAAAGCCTGTTCTGTACAGGCAAAATAGTAATTTAAATTCCTTCGGGCATTTTTGTCCTTTTTGAGGAAGGACTGTTCCAAATTAAATGAGGGTTAATTAGTTCATGCCTACAAGGTGTTAGTGAGTTGACTGAGCTTGTCTGTAGAAGCATAGAAGTATCACACGGTGTTTAAAATGACCTTATTTACTTGAGTTTTCTTACTCATTAGCTTGCTTGGCATACCTCTTGCTTGAATCCATTGAATTTAGAAAAATAATGAAGCCTGGAGAAGAAGACATTAAAAATTCGTGTCTTAAAGAAAAAAAAAAAAAAAAGTTTTTTGGTAGTTGCACAAAAGTTAGGTATGAAAATTTGTGGTCACGCAAGTACATTGGTTTTTATTCTTCACTTTTGTAGCAAGTCCAACCACTGCAGCCCAGATGAGCCTGTCAAATCCCACCATGCTACGGACCCACAGCCTTTCCAACGCAGATGGTCCGTATGACCCCTATAGTGATACGCGCCTCAGGAACAGCTCCATGTCCCTGGACGAGAAAAGCAGAACGATGAGCCGGTCTGGCTCGTTCCGCGATGGCTTTGAAGAAGGTCAGTAAAGCAGGTGATGGTGCTGGAAAGGATCAGAAGATGGCATTCTCGCGTAAACCAAGTATAAATGTGGTGCTTTTCAGTTCAGTGTAGGGGTCATTTCAGAGCACGGTTCTCTCTGTGTGGAGCTCTCAGTGTTAGATAAAACTTTAGTCCCAGTCATCATTGTTCTGATGACATTAGGAAAAATTTCTTCACAAAAGGGGTTGTCGAGCATTGGAACAGGCTGCCCGGGGAAGTGGTGGAGTCACCATCCCTGGAAATACTTAAAAGGCGGTTAGACGTGGTCCTGAGGGACATGGCTTGATGGTGAATTTGGTAGTGTTAGGTTTATGATTGGACATGGTGATCTTAAAGGTCTCTTCCAACCTGGGTGATTCTATGATTTGTTCGGTGATCCTTCTGGCCAGACATAGGAAAGTATGTAAGTGTTGTGCCTAGACTGTCACTGTTGGGGAAATGATTTAAACACATCCTGTGCTTCATTTTTAGTGATCTCAGAATGACCCTAGTTCCTGCTTTGGGATAGCGTATTAAAGTGTTTCCTTGAACAGGACTGTTTTCCTCAACCTGGGCCCCCACACTTCTGTTTGTAGTATAAATAATTGATATCGGTCAGGCTGTTTTTTCTATCCTAGTTAGTTTTTCAAGTGTTTAATCAGTATTCAAATCGTCTTTACTTTTTATTTCAGCTCAGTGTCCTGGGTTGATAGCACACAACTTCCACAGAAGGAACCTGAGTAGTTCTTCAAAACATCTGGGCTCTTCTTCTTAATTCCTTGTCAATCTTTTCGAATATGTAATCGTACCTGATAAGAGAAGCCCATGTAAATTTAAGAAGAAAAAGCCATTTACCTATAAATAAATATTTAATTTGGTTGTTACTGATCAAGCAACCTTATGGCTGTCGCAGGAGTAGCTATGAGCACACGTTAAAGCTCTCAAATCTCGCACTTTGGGAAGGCAAGCGTGGGCTGAGCTCTGGGAGCGGTTCACAGGAAGGTCATAGGAAGCTCTTTCAGCGTTAGCTCTTTGAGTCGTAAATCTCCTTTCTGGCAAGGACTGGGAGCTTGGTTGGCTATGAAGTACTTCACTACAGGTCACACAAGCCTTTGCTGGCTTGCTTCCTCCACTGCTGAAGACATGCACTTACTCTGGAGTGTTAATACCAATGCCCCACTGTTGCTGCTCCCCTAGAGACAGGCATCCATGGAAGCCATGCTTGAGTGTTTGTTAGGAGCCACAAGGTACCTGCCTGGAGATACTGGTTATCCCATCAGTTTTCTGCCATTGGAAGAGGTAGAAAATGCATACTGGATATGGCTCCAGAAAGATTCAGGGCTAATTCATTATTGAATTTAGCCGATCTAACTCCATTACGTTAATCGTATTTTAGAAGCCTGTGGCTGAGGATCTTCATTAGGGGTTGAAAATTATCAGAATAATGCTGTAGGGCTGAAAACTGTGTCGTTGCAGGAATTAACCTTTGTTTGTGCCATGCTCTTAGAAAGCTACATGATCGTGAACAGTCAAAGGTTGCGGGATACTTTGTCAGTTGAATTCCATTCTGTGATCAACAGTCCTGCTCTTACTAAAGAGTTCTTTAATATAATCCTTGAAGGAATTTAAATCGCTGCCATCTGTGTTATACTTAGGTGGTTTATTAAAAGAGCTACTACAGCAAAACTTACTCGGGTTTTATTGAAGACATCCTCCAAAAAAATCCTAACCTTAGTCTTTTAAGTGTCCTTAAGATTGCAGCTAATCCATTGTGGCATGTTGGAGGTTAAACTGTCTCTCATAATTCCGAAACTCTTGTCCAGGAGAGGGGCGATATTGGAAGAATATTTAGTAAGTGTTATATGTTTGAGGACAAACCATTTAAAAAAGAAAGAAAAGGAAAAGGGACGAGTTAGGCGAAAAGTCCCACAAAGTGCTTTTCATTCATTTAAAAAAAGTAATAAAAATGCAGTCCAAGGAAACTCTAACAAGTTATGGACTTGAAAGCAGTGGGAAAAGATTGCTTTTGTATATGAGGAAGGAATTGGACCCTACAGTGGACGCACTGAAGAAGTCCCTTTCAGATTTTCCTAAAGTTTTGGCACCTAAAAGGATGATAATATTTTACCAGATGGGATGAATCGTTCGGTGCAGTCTCCGTAGTTTTGTGTTCAGGTTAAAGGTCTTCTGTCACTTCTCCGGCCATACAGAAAGCAGGAATAGCCTGCTTATTAGCTCCTGCTTATTTCTTACAGAATCACAAGTTATAAGTGAGCAAGTGGTTCTGAATATGGCATTATGTTCTCCTGTGCTTCCAGATCTGTGGATCCAATTGCCCTTCACCTTGAGAGAACAGATCAAAAAGTATTAGAGAAATTAAATCTGTAGTTAATGAACAAATTGATTTTATACAATCAGCCAGTGTCAACGAAGCGTAAATCCAGGTCTTAAATCAAGCTTGCCAACCTACTTCTTAATTATTTATTAGCGCATAGGATTGCTAGACATTTGTTTCTTATCAACTTCAGCAGGGCCAGGATTTATTCTTAAAAGCCTTTTTTTTTTTTCTTTTGTCCCCGTAGTGTGAAGTACGGTCACGTTCTCTCGCAGCGCAGCGTGTAGGTCGAAACGTTAGTCAGCCTTTGCAATGCATAATTCTTTTGATAGAAAGGGTTTCAGGGCTGGGGAGATGCCAGCAGGAACAGCCTCCAAACTATCCAGAACTTCAGGGGAAAAACCACAGCCTAAAATTTAAGTGGTCTCTTGGCTCTCCAGTTTCCCCGCTTCCCTGGCCGTGAGTCTTCTTCAGGAGCTGTGCTGCCTAGAGGGAAAGGAATTAAATTCATTGTGGTCAGGATATAAATTTTTATTCCTTTTTGGACTACTGACTGCAATACCTGTTGCTCTTTCTACTCTTTGGGCAGTTGATCACGGCTAGACCTTTTCTAACATTAAAAATTATACATGCTTGCTTATGCATTTATAGGGCTTTAAAATAATAGCTCCAAAACAATTTGGGTTTGTAGCCTGCATGCAGATGCACGTTAACTGCAAAAACCAGGAATCACATCAAGAACATAACTGCCTTCAGGCTCCTAATTAAATAGCCTTAAAGTAGCCATCTGCAGATACTTTAAAAAGAAATTGCGCAAAAATATTAACTCCTTAGTTGCCCTTGAAACTAGAATTAAATCAATTTTTATATATTGCAATAATCTCAAATTATATACACATTCAAACAATGCAGTGGTGATGTTTTACAAGGCAGGAGTATGATTCCCAGATTCTTTTCCTTTTTTCATTTTGAGTCTTCTTTCCTCCTTAAAGTCCCAATGTGATCTCAAAAACTCCAGTTGATGTTAGCTCGAAAATGCATGTGCCCCAATCCATTGTAAGGAGATCTGTTTCTTCCCTGGCCAGTTGGTATGGTTGCATTTTTGAAGACATCCCTATTAGTAAAAACTGCATAAAGGAAGAGTAGAGAGAAGCAAACTAGAAAATAATAGTGTATTCTATGTATGAATCTATTGGTAGCCTGCACTTCGGGCTTTCCATCTTGAAAGAGGCGGCCCTAAGGGTAAAATGCAGGTTAAAAAAAAAAAAGCAACAGGGAGATCTGAAGTGCATAGCCTCTGTGATATGAAGAGAGTTAAAATAGATTAGGAATCTTCAGCTTGGAAAAATGATGAGGGAGGTGTTAATACACAATTTAGTGCATTATAAAAAGGTCGATTATCCATTCCTTCTCGCAGGGGTGTGGGGACACTTGAGGAGCTTCCTGACTGATTCAGCAGCAGGTCTAAAACAACTGCAAAGAGTTCTATTTCTAAACACAAGAAGCGTTTTTTGTTACAAAATGTGTCCGTGGATTCTGAAGCAGTTACGCAAGTTAAGGGTAGAGAGGTCACAGCGACTATGAAAAATAATGGGCTGACTGCAGTTTCCATCTCAGGAATTTCCATCTCTGCTGATTCCCAGAAGATGCAAAGGTGTACCTGGGGAAAAATCACCGGGTATCTGCCTCCTCCTTGCATTCTTTTCCCTAAACATGTGCTGCGGTTGCAGCCAGAGATGGAGCGCGCGATCAGCCAGACCTTGGACCTGACTCACACTAGTTATTTTTATGTTCTTAATTCAGTACAGTCCTTAACATCTGTCTATAAAGATCTTGAAAATATGATTAACTAGAAAAAGCAAAAGGGTGTGAGCTTTTTTTACTTTCTTGTGGGTTTTTTAGATTGTCTTAAATTCCTCCAGAAGCCAACTTAGACTTTGTTTACTTCTCTTTCCATCCTTGCCTTAGGATATAATGTCAATGGGAAAGCAGAACCCATTTATTATGAACGTAGGAGAATTGCAGGAGGTAATTAGAGCAAAATGGCAGCTTTTCTAAACTTTTTTCTCTGGAGGATTTAGATGAAAGAGAAAGTGATTTCACACGATTTTATATGATTTGTATGAAGTTACCTGAGACTTGAATGGAAGATTCAGTTAAAGGTATTTTGTTTCTAAAAATAAAACTAAAGGAAAGGTAATTTTGCGTGCTTCAGTGGCAGAAAGAATAGCTTCAGGTAGCTTTTTTTTAATAACATAATCAAAAATTATATTATATGTAAATGCTAACACTGGGGTGATGATAACAGCCTTGAGAATCAATGTATACGTATATCTTTTACTGAGTGAATATTTAAATGCAAAAACGGCTCGAAATGGGTTCTTTTCCAGAAGAAAAGAATTTTCTTCACTCCGGTAATTCTTCTATGAGAGAATGAACTTTGCCATCTTAAAGAAGTGTCATTGCTTTAAAGAAAGACCGAAAAACCCTGCAGGGATAGGGAATGTTCAGCTCGTCCGTGCCCGTGGTCGATGTAGGCAGCAGAAGGGAGGTAGAGCTGCATTCAGAGGGCGGTTCAGAACCCCACAATTAGGCAGTGGTTTCTGCCCTGGGTGCTCCACATCATCTCCTGGAGCATCTGGTTACGTACCGGCGCTGGGTATTGTGGCCTTCTCGGGACACCTCCAGCTTGGTCTGTTGCTTAAAAAAACCCCAACCTGCCTCAATCTCGTCTAAAGCTGAAGTAGTTAGATTTGCTTTTGTAAACTCTTCTGCATTTCAGTTAATTCGTTGCTTTTTTAAGTCTTGAGTAAGCCCCTTTTGCAAGAGTCTTAAGATAAGCTGTCTGTAGAAATACTTATTTCTGCAAAAATCTCCACCAAAACTTTTTCTTTTTAATCCTCTTGACCACACCTCGTTTTCCAAAAAAACCCCAAGTATTATTAAATTGTTAAAACAGCTTTACTTAGTCTAAGTTTATGCATCGTGTTACCTGGCCATGCATTCTTCAAAGTGTACGTTACTGCTGCGATAATACAATTATGTTTATGATGGATGATGAAATTTGTGCAAGTGTTTCTTCAGTAGGCTGGTCGTTGGCACTGGATGATCCATGATCATTCTGCTGTGGGGTTACTGTATATTCATTGTGTTTTATTTTCTTCCCTTCAGTGCATGGTTCTTCTCTCTCTTTGGTATCCAGTACATCATCTATTTATTCGACAGTGAGTATAATGAAATGAACAATTTGGGTTTACTAATCAAAATTATTGAATTGACTGGTCTTACTGTGCTACCTATTTTTGCCATTCAAGGAAGAAGGGAAAAAAAAGTGGTTTTCATTTGACTGTGTTGTGAATGCTAGCTATGAAAGAAATGTTTACGATCACAAAGATGTCTGTGGATATTTAGCAGTATCCTCATTAAACACGTGTTAATGGCCTAAAAGCAGCAATTTACTTTTTGAATCAGTATTTTACAACTACCCTAATTTAAAGTTTTGCTACAAAGGACCTCAGTAGATCTGAAATTTGAACTTCATTACCTAAAACACCCCACAACGTGCTGAATAAAGTCATTCCAGCCTTGTATTAATGATCCAAGTTTGGGTAAGTTTTTTAATGCACGGATTTCAATAATTCTAAAGAAGCCATTTGTTCGCTGTGCCAGTAATATTTTCTCCAAAAGCATGTATTCATTTAGATTATCTGATCCTAAAATAAGGCTTACAGGAGTTTGAAAATACAGTGTGGGGTTTTTTTAAATCCTTGTTGCATTTGCTTATTTTCTTCTAATAGTCTTACAAAGGATTTCTCATTTAAGCATATGCTATGGAAGACCTTGTAGGTTAAGACTACACCTGTGCTGTAGTGGAGAGGTGAGGTGGCAACGTGCAGACCTTCTCCCACCTGGCTTTTTAGCTGGTTGCGGTGTTAATTGTAGTGAGCCAGGGGCACAGCAGGTTCCAGCCCACGCAAGACTCTCCAGAAGCGTTTGGCACTGATGGTTAAATCCCAGTGGCTTCACTGCTGTTAACATCCAAGCTGGCCAGATTAAAGGTGGATCGCATATTCCTGGCGTGCTGCGATCACTGTTTTGAGGGGTTCTTAAAGCACAACTCTTTAAAAAAAAAAAAAAAAAGTGGATAGTAATTACTTCAGTAAGACGTGTGAATTGAGCAAGGTCTTCAGTTTCAAATTGTTAATGCAAGTATGATGCAGCTTCACGCTTACTGCATCATCCACGGCTGAAACAAGCGCGTGTGATACAAGAGTACGTGGAAGAACTTGCTCTTGGCAGGTCATGTATAACTGTCTGTGAAGTCTGCCAAGCCAGCATGGTGTTATTTAGCATTATTTCACATCCATGTTTCACTGTTAGGAAGCTACATGTGTAACATGGCCTTAAGACCCCCACAATAAATTGAAAATACGGCCATTCGTTATTGACCTTGCCTCAAGCAAGGTCCATCTGAAGCCAAAGCAGATAACGTATCGGAAGGATGGAAAACAGACCTTTCCCTCTGGGCTGTCTTTTATAACCATGGGAGCCACAAGGAGCGCGCTCAGCAGCGGCTGTCTACGCTTCGGGTTTATGTGTTTTGCTGCCCACTCACCAGTGGCTCTTAACAGTGTGGTTCCATGGGTATAATTTTTGTGGTGGCTGGTAGTGGACGTGTTTACATAAGGACAGTGGAGTGTGTAACTTCCTACCATATACTTCTCTTTCGCTGATAACTTTGGTTAGAAACAAGCCGTAGTAGCCACAATTTTATCATGCAGACCACAGCGGATGGTCACTTTGTACCCTCGGATAACTACTTGTGTGTCCTCAGTTTTTTCGTCACCGCAGTGCTTAGACACTCGCAAATGGGAGTAATTTTGTATTTTTTTTTTTTTTCCGCATTATTTTGGAATGCAAGAAGGTTATCTCCATCCCATAGAGAGCTGGGTATGGGAGGAAGGGAATTGCCTAGGATCAGCCATGTTCTGTGACGGTCCTGGCTCTTTGGAGCCTCGTGCAATCCTTTATGCACGGAGCCAGGACTTCCCCCTTCCACCGGTCACACTCAGAGGTGCGCTGGTCAGTAGGCTGGGAAGCGGAGCCCAAATTCCTTCCTGCCGGAAAAAGTAATGTACAAGCAGCGTGTTTTCCTAAGAAGTAAATAAATTAGGAGATTATCTTAGATTGAATATGGATGTGGGAATCCAAAATCGGGAATTCGCATTAGAGTTTTTGAAACGCAAAAAAAAAAAAAAAAA
>VZSF01004568.1:984930-1000561 GCA_013398295.1 Chionis minor
AAAAAAAAAAAAAAAAAAAAGAAAAATTTGATAAATTTCTCAGACTGGTTGTGTTGCAATATCCTCATGTATTTTCCTCTGTTTTTATCTTCCAGCCTGAAGAGAAGTGCCAGTCAGAGGTAAGAGCACACCGTGTTTGACAGGCATGAATGTTCTGTCAAGACACTCTGCATTTCGTGTCTTGCTGTTTTGTTTCTCCATATTTTCAGTGTAGTAAAGTGCTCTCTTAACCTATATAGATCCGCAAGCTACGAAGAGAGTTGGACGCGTCCCAAGAAAAAGTGTCAGCTCTGACAACTCAGTTGACTGCAAATGTGAGTACAACTCTGAGAACAAACACGAACAGGGAATGCATTTAATGCACCAGCTACCACCCCAGTTTTTCTAGGTGACCAAAAGATTTCAGGTGTCTTAACATCAGTCTCACATTACCTATGTGTTTAAAAAAATAACTGCATGCATATGGGACCTTTCCAAAAATAACATCCTCTGTCCTACTGAATTCTCTTAGGCATTTCTGAATTACAATATTCATTTGGCTTTAAATGCATGCAAGCCACCTTCAGATCTTGAGAAAATAATTGACAATGGTGTCTTTTTTTTTCGCATCTTGCTTTTTAGCATCTTGTTGTTTAGGTGGGATGAGGTACAGATGAAGCTTGTAATTGGTAGGAGTAAAAATTGATGGAAACGTGGATTGAAATGAATTATACTTTGCTGTTGCATAAAGGTTTGGGCTAATGGCATGATAGGTAACAGTGCCATAAGGGGCTCTGGGAACTGATTTACAGTTACAGAGTGGACGTGCCTGATTTTTACCAGTATGGGCAATACTTCTGATTGTTCCTCTGAGGAATTTGATGAGTAAGTAATGTAAAACACTTGTTTAAAAAAAATATATATATTTGGAAGCCAGGAGGTGTTGAGGCAATACAGTGTATGACCCTGAGCAAGTTTATTTGTGTGTTCTGCGCTGTAGTCAGATAGCAGAAATCTGCGAAACAGAAGCTTGCTAGAAAAATAAGCAATTCTAGAGTAAATAAGCTACAGCTGAACAGTCATCAAATCGGATCATACTGACATCCTAGTTTGTGGGAATGAATAAACATCAGAACACATGCTACTGAAGAGGACATTCCTGTCCGTCAGCTCCCTGAATAGGTGGCATAGGAAACTTGGCACCGTAAAGGGCAGCTTTCCTCTGCGCAGTAACACCTATCCCAGGAGGGATTCCAGGGGAAATCCGCTGCCGTGTTCACCGCGGGCGTCGCAGTGCTTCATCCAGCTTGCAAAATGGAAAAGGGAAAGCCAAGAATACAGCTAATAGGGAAATCGGGTAAAAGGGCTTTGACTGCATGTAACCGTGCGATCTCTTTCCCAAGAGGAAAAGAAAAAATTTTAAAAATCTTTCAAAAATTAAATCTTATGTTTGCCTTTCAAATACAAAGGGCACTGGATACATGAGATGGTTTTCATCCAGAAGCTTCTTTTACATGTGAGAAAGGAAGAACCAGATTCTCTTGCATACGTTTTTTTCTGTCTTGTTGTTAAATAACTCAGCTTTGTGTCCTTCGAACGAAGAACTTGTCAGCTGTGCAACTCGTTTAGCTCTGCCACGGCTTGGTCACGTTCTTCTTCATACGGGGTTTGCATTTGGTAGGCTGTTCCTCGACGTGGGAGCTAGTAGCCCGGCTCCACTAGTAGTTCATTTGCCCAAGAATTTGTGCGTGGTTACTACAACTCTCTTTGCAGAGAATAGTTTATAACATGATTTGTTTTTAATAGTTTATTTCAGGGTCATTTGGTTTGGGGTGGCGGGTGGGTTCCCCCCCAGCCCCCAAAAAAATTTAGCATCGTTTTTTTTTTTTTGCTAATATTCCATTTTTGCTTCATTCGCTTTGCTAAAATTTTGGTGGTTTTTATTCATGCTATTTAAATTTCGTAGACTTCGACCTGCCCCTTACTTGTCCATAAATCAGCTACAGTGTACTATGGAAATCTTGCTATTACTGTCTTAGAATGTATTTCACTCTTTAGTCACCGCTTTCCAGAAGACATACTCTTCTTCTGTGTAAAAGACCTAGGTCCGTTCCCAAAAAAGTTGAGGCTAGAAAGTGCTGTTTGTTAAGACACTGCTTTATGGACATTTCCTTCACCCAAGACTTTTTTTTTAAAAAATGCCGTTCACTTAGGCAGTTTGAATAAATCTGTTTATTTGATTTCTTAACTTTTCTCTGAATTTTCCTGTATAGACGCTGCAGCTTTTGATGCTTCTCAAGCCATGAGGGGCAAGAATTTTGAAAAGGTTTCACTCCAGCTAGGAAGTGAAAATAACTCGTCCATAGCTCCCTGAACAGTTTCCAGATAAGGAATAATTTAAAGGTGCCTGACCTGGTTTTAAAAGAGCAACTTTTTCTTAAGGTTCAGGTCAAAACATTAAGGGCTTCTATCCCATTATTAGTCCATGCAGTCCCACTTGTGCTTTTTATTTTTTGTTTTTGCAGAGTATTGCTGAGGATTCCTGGGTATCGGTTTTGTTGTTCCCTGTCCATCCTCCCCAACAGAAACTTCGCAGTCTGTGTTTTTAAAATAAATATTTAGATTTTCAAACATGTGTAGCGTGAGGGTTTAAATTACTTTTTGCTGTTTTCTCACAGTCTCAGCTCTGCTTATTTTCATAGAGGCTGATGGGAATGAGAGATGCACATCCCGGTGTTATTGTACTGCTCATGTTTGTTTTCATTGCGAATGTGAGAACAGTTATTTGGGATAAGTCAGCTGTGTACTGATGATGAATAAGTCTGGATTAGCTCTGTGAAAGGTTTTGCTATTCTGTATATATTTAGGTGAGAGAATGTCCTTTTCCGCTTGGAAAGCTTTTGCACAATTCTGTTTCTCGTTGTGCATATAGAATTATTTTTAATAGACCAATAAAAGATTATTTGCTCTGGTTATTGTGAATGGTTATGGCTAATGAGACAGAGATGTATTGAACTATGCCTTTGTTCAGTTGCATAGGTAACTGCATATAGACATGTATATTTATAGATATGCATGTATATCTGTAAATGGATAGATAGATATACGTGTATATTTATAAAACAATGCCATATCATGGCACTAGAAACATAGTACCCTTTTATCAAGTTTCTTTCCATCTTCTCAGTCTACTTTTCCTTCCTTTTACTTCTCAGTCATTTTCAATTCTTAGCTGAGGTCCTTAATATAAATGACACTGGGTTCTCAGTGCTTCAGGGGAAAAGAAGAAAGGGTAAATTGGCTGAGCACCAGGAAGTTTTGGCTGATATTTAGCATGTGGACCTTGTTTGCAAGCAAGGTGCACTCAAAGACTGGAGAAGTCTTTGGTTTAGATGCAGGAATATCAACTGATAAAGCATCCAACAGACTGGCCACAATGCTGCAGTAGCTCCGTCTCCATCCTTATCGTTCTCTGCAGAGAAGGCATCTCTGGACTGAACTGACCGTCTTGGCTTTCTGCGTCCTTCCGTTGAGTAACACGGTGAAAATCTCTAACTTTCTGACTTCCAGCATCTTTTGCCTTAAATATCCACAAGGAAAACAGTGATCTACTCGAAGGGAAGTTTCTGCCTGGCTTTCCTCTATCTGAAAACTTGCTTTATATTTCATTTACTGTTCTCTATTTTATTTTACTTTTTGGGGTATCCTCCTAAAACTTAGGAGTGATATTTTGGGGTTTTTTCTATATTTTTGGGGAGAAGATTTAAACTATTTGTGAAAAGCTTTGTGGGAAGAGTTATCTCAGCTGTATGAGGGTGCCTGAAAACCATCACTAAGTAACCTTATACTTGCTAATAGTGGCCCACACAAAAAGTCAAAGATTAAGTCTGATTTTAAAAATGAACAGCAGGAGACGTTTAGAAATATAGATGGATTTTTCTCTTTTTCCTCTCTACGTATTGTGATAGGAGTTCATTTCATGTTGTTGCTTGCAATAGACTGGGGATGTGGCTGGATAACCAAGGACATCCTTCGGTGCCTGTTTTGGTGTGAGAAGTCCTTTCAGGGAACAAGGTGTATTCCCTAAAGAGTCTCTTAAAAGCTTCAGTCACTTCAGTCACTGTGAGACATTTAAAAAAATTGAGTCTAATATGTCTTTCTGTTTCAACAAAGCAGCAAAATGTCTTTTCCATTTATCTTTAAACATCTGAGAAAAGTACGTGAACTGGCTTAGTCTGAGACGCAGCTCTTCAAAGGACCTTAACTCCTAGGGACTCAGGAAGTCTTTTTGTTCTCAGAGGTATTGTGGATGTAGGATTGCACATTTTACAGAATAAGTGAGAATTGCGAACCGGAAAGAAGTCCCACTTTGCCGCTCTGTTAGAATATGTCTGAGATAAGTGCCCTGGCTATTGAAATCATGGTAGCAATCAAAGAAGTGGATGTAGCAGCTGACTGAGGAGCCACCTCCAGGAAATCTCCTCCTGATGGGCCAGGTCACAGCGTCACTCCTACGTCTGGGTTTCCTCAGGCGTTTGGTAGCAGCTGTTGCCGAGCAGGGCAAGGTTTATACCCTAAAACCGCATCATTTCACAGCGTGCTGTGGTTTTACATGAAAGGGCTGTCATTTTCTAAAATGCTGAAATTGGCCTGTCACCGGTGGCATTTCTAATTTTCCACAATTTAATTCTTCCAGGCAATCTGTTTGCAGGCATTTTCACAGTGTTTTCTCTGCTCGTTTGACCTTTTCTAATCAGCGTTCTTTTCCTCCATCTCATTTACACAGCAAACAACGCAGCGCAGGAGGTGGTCCCTTTAAACACCTACAGAAATCTGGGTGTTTTGAGGGGAGAGAACAAACTGCTTGTGTGTGGTTGAACTTTCAGGCTCACCTGGTGGCAGCATTTGAGCAGAGCCTGGGGAACATGACGATCAGACTGCAGAGCCTGACGATGACAGCGGAACAAAAGGCAAGCTTGAAAAATATTTGGGGAAGTCTTCTGTTTCTAGCGTTGTTGCTCATGTTCCTTCTTCAGTTGTGCAGGGGAAAAAAAACCACATACACTGTTGGCCTTAGTTTCCTCAATTGTGGTGATGGAGTAAATAGTGATAAAATTTTTTTATAAAATACTTATTTTCCTCACTGGGATGTTGTGACAACCGATTAAGTTATTATTGTACACTGTTGCTTTGGACACAAGTCTTCAGCGTTGCATGTTTTTGTAATAAATTCCTTCCCAATGCATCAACGTGTGTGCATGTTCAAGAGAAGCACCAAGAAAAATCCTTGCAAGACCACCAACATTGGGGCTTTGGACAGTATACTTGAATATACGTTATTTTCTGTATTAGAGAGCATGTACATTTTTTTTATGTCGTAATAACCAAGCTATTTTGCAGCCTATTGAGGGTGTGCTTCCCCTGGTATACCAAACCTCATTTTCATCTCATATATATTCTATAAATCCTCTACCAACTACCAACGCTCAGAATGAAATGTGGCTTCTTTGGAGAAGTTAGCAACCACCTGCCTTTTCCAACGTATCACCGTGTTTTTTTTATTTTTTATTTCTTATTCAAGGACTCAGAACTGAACGAGTTGAGGAAGACAATTGAGCTACTGAAGAAGCAAAACGCCGCTGCCCAGGCTGCCATCAACGGGGTCATCAACACACCTGAGCTCAACTGCAAAGGTGAGAAGCCGGCGCCACGTATAGCAACTGCGCAGGGCTCATGGGGCTTCAGACCTCTTGGTAATAGCTGATGTAACCGTTGGAGATCAGCCTTGTCTCATGACCGTGCTCTGGTTCCTTGGCTTGGCGTCCCATGGGGATTTGAAATGGGTATCTGTGTAAATAGTGCCGTCAGTTCTACAGAAGGAATTGGATGTTTTAGGCAGGCGAGAAGGCATTTCAACAAAGCTTTTCCACCTTCAGAGTGACCTCACTGTGAATTTGCTGGGAGCGTTTAGTAATTCGCCCGTCTAGACACCGACGTGAAGCAGCAGAGGAGCAGAGATCCCCATTTCAGCGCTCTCAGGCACTTGGCTTTATTTTCTCTGGTGTTTTCAGTGATTTCCAACATAAAATCTGAACGCGGCCCTGTCTCTTCTCGCTTCTCTTACTTATCCCAGTAATTTACATGTATATCAGATTTCATACATAATTTTGACGCCTCCTCCATTCATATCCAGGACCTGCAGCCGCTCAACCCACCGACCTGCGGATCCGGAGGCAGCACTCTTCGGATAGCGTCTCCAGTATTAACAGTGCTACCAGTCACTCCAGCGTGGGAAGCAACATCGAGAGCGATTCAAAGAAAAAGAAGAGGAAGAACTGGGTGAGTGCGTTTGAGCAGATCGCGTGAGGTTTGTGTAAAATTGTCAGAACATGCACGGGGAAATGTAGCCGCTCAGCTCCTCCTTCCTCCCCTCGTGCAACAGGTCAGCACAAGGACTGTGCGCTGTTTAAATCCTGTGTAAACTCTCTTTTGAAGGCTTAATTGAGTCGTAAGTGATGTATATGCTTGTGTTGACTCTGCCTAGGATTGAATTTGAGCTTAACAGCCAAAAGGCCAGTCTTAAATTCAAAATAGCTGTCAAAGATCAATTCTGGCTCAAAGTAATACGGTGTCCAACCCCTTAGGGAAAACTCGACGTCTGTCATTGAAGTAAAACAAATCCACAATGAGAGATCGTTCTTACTTTTTTTAAAAAAAAAATTTGGCTCATAAATAAACATGTTAAACACTTTAAGAACTCTCTTTTGAACCTTACTGTGGAGTACTACAACAAAAAAACCACCAATCTTTAAAAATTTGTTGTGATGGACATTTATTTTGCAAGATTTCGCAATACTTACCTTTCATTTCCCATTTTTCCTTCTTTGCTCATCATGTACTGTGTACAAGGTACCCTGTACTGGAGGAAAGGTACATTATATTAAACTCCATTTTGAATTAGACCATAACTGCCTTAGTGACCTAGTCTGATTGTAGTTTGGACTAAAGCCTCTAGATCCTTTATTGTAGCCAGTAAAGCAATCCACCCCTTCCTTCCCACTGAGTTTAAATTTCCCTGGATCGTTTGGATGTACCGGTAAATCCGTATAGCTACAAAATGTGGTATGAGCTGGTAAAAGACTGGTTTGTATTTGCACAATATCCTCTCGGAGAAATGTTTATGAAACTCCTGATCTGTAAGAAACAGCTTCCTGCGCAGGTTCTTGGTTTTATTTCTCTCTTATCCCAGAGGTTTCATTTGGATATCTTGCCAGCTCCGTCGTAACATCAGTATTTCCATTCTGCCCCTTAAATTATTGATTCAATGGAAACAATGTCATCTCCAAATCCTCATGCTGGGTTATACATTAGTTATAGACAAAGTAAATTGCTGTAACTTTTAAATTGCTAGTGACTCTTAATTCGTGACACAAACCTATTGTAATCATTAAGCTTAAGTTAAGATAAACACTTTAAATTTTTGCTTCAGCTTGTACTCTTTGTTATTGTAACCTAGTAGATACTATCCTACATCAGCCTACACTTCTTACTCGTCAGATGACTATTTTTAAAGAAGGTTAAGGAAACATCTCCTTATTATAAAGAGAAACAAATAAAGTTTTCATGACGTAGAAGAAACAGGACAGTGTTTTTATGTTGTTTTAAAAATGAGTACGTCATTGCTGTAAAATGAGAATTAAAAATTAAATCAGTAATTTGCTGAGAAGGTGCATAAGTTGAGTCTGATTCACACATTGTTTATTCCACAAATACTGAGGAAGTTCTCAACCAAGATCTTTTTGTTATGTATAGAAACAATATAGCTCTCTCCATTCAGGGCTGAAACACCAGATTTCCAACATTTCTTCGCTATAGGAGTCTTTGTCCAGTTTAAAAACAACTTTCAGCTCATATTAAGCCAGCCTGTTTACAGTGTGTAATTTGTGATAGCGTTAAGCAATGTTCATGGGGTGCCCATGGAAGGTCCCTTCCATGAGTTGGAAGGGACCCGTGAGGACCGTCAAGTCCAAACCCTGACTCCACACAGCGCAACCTAAAAGTTGTACCAGGTATCTAAGAGCATTGTCCAAATGCTGCTCGAACACTAACTGTTGAACTGTAACTTCGGGATAACATCAGTTTTATCACGTGAATATTCATTCTTTTTGTTGTTTGGAAAATGGCAGTCACGTTAAAAAAGGTTATTTCCGTTACAGATAGGTAGAGAAGATCCAGGTTTTTTCACCTGGTGAAATACCGGTTCCTGTGAGGAAAAATACGATATTAACCTGTCTGTTAGCCAAATCGTTCTGTCTGAGCTAAGGAGAAAATATAATTTAAATAGTTAAGAGATTTAGGTCCAGTGTCTCCCTCAGGTTATGCAAAAAATGACTGTATGTTGTTTGAAACACCTGGTTTTGGGAAATACAGGCATCCGGTTTTAAAGTAACTGTTGGTCTTGGTTGATCATTGGTCGTGTTTGTCTTAGAAATCCAAAGCTTTCCTTGTCACTGGCTTAGTCTGTTAAAACATGTCTTTTTTCCTTCCCCTACTTCCTTTTGCTTGTGCTTCTTCCGGCAGGTCAATGAGGTAAGGAAGACCTACTTTAAACTACGAGATACAAAGCTAACCCATCCATTTACATCACTAACCCTTCCAGCATCATTAACCTGGGCTGAGCCTCCTTGCATTATAGCTGCAAGTTGCTACACCATCGCTGTAAAGCTTGTTGCACTGAACAGAATTTGCTGTAATACCATTATCTTAGGAAGCATTGATATCCAGTCCTGTTGACCTTATTAATCTCATAAAATAGCTAAGGAGAAAAAGGCTTTTTTATTCTTTTTTACCCGTATTAAAGTGTATGAGTATGGCTGTATCGTTTGGAGTATTTGCATGCTAGAGTTTTTACTCTGTGGCTTTTTTTGCCTGCTTTCATTCTTAATGATGTGCCTCCTGTTGTCATCTTGTTTTTTTCAGTTACGCAGCTCCTTCAAGCAAGCTTTTGGTAAAAAGAAATCTCCCAAGTCAGCGTCTTCTCATTCAGATATTGAGGAGATGACTGACTCTTCGTTACCTTCTTCACCAAAGCTACCCCACCATAACTCCACTGTTTCAACGCCGCTGCTGAGAGCTTCCCATTCCAATTCTCTGTAAGTGATTTTTAAATTTTTTCAACAGGAGACGGAGTGGAAGGCATAGAATCTTAGAATGGTTAGAGTTGGAAGGGACCTTAAAGACCATCAAGTTCCAACCCCCCTGCCATGGGCAGGGACACCTCTCACTACAGCAGGTTGCTCAAAGCCCCATCCAGCCTGGCCTTACACACTTCCAGGGATGGGGCCTCCACAACTTCCCTGGGTAACCTGTTCCAGTGCCTCACCACCCTCACAGTAAAGAACTTCTTCCTAATATCTAATCTAAATCTCCCCTCTTCCAATTTAAAACCATTACCCCTTGTCCTGTCACTAGACTTCCTGACAAAGAGTCCCTCTCCAGCTCTCCTGTAGGCTCCCTTCAGATACTGAAAGGCTGCTATCAGGTCTCCCCGGAGCCTTCTCTTCTCCAGGCTGAACAGCCCCAGCTCTCTCAGCCTGTCCTCATAGGAGAGGTGCTCCATCCCTCTAATCATATTGGTGGCCCTTCGCTGGACCTGTTCCAACAGTTCCATGTCCTTTCTATGTTGAGGACTCAGAACTGGACACAGTACTCCAGGTGGGGTCTCACAAGCGTAGAGTAGAGGGGGAGAATCACCTCCTGTGACCTGCTGGTCACGCTTTTGAAAGAAGCATCTTGCTGTATTCATAGAGGAAAAGAGAACTATCATGCTTTGGAGACATCCGATGCTTTCCATGCTAGCTTTACGGGACATCTCTAGGCCACTAGAGACATAAGACAGAAACAAGTAGAGGCAAAACGTACCCTACACCATCCTGTCCGCTTTGGTTCCTCTGTCTAAGAATTTGGACATCTGTATGAGCACCACAAGAGTCCGAGAGCTGTTCAGCCTCGTGCACTCCTAAAACCAGCTGTTGACCAGGAGGCCACAGCAGAAGACACAGTGGGCCAGACGGGATTGTCCTGTAGATGGGGGCTGGTCTGTTGCCACGGATGAGTCCCACTCCCAAGCATCACTTGCATTGTCTCCTAGAGGGGGTTCTGTGTTTTGGGTACAATCCTTAACCCTGTCACAATGGCAGAAGAATGAGCAAAGATCATGCTTTCAGCTAGTGCCTATTTCGAATGTTCTGTACTCAAAGGGAAATTACAGGCAGAGGCCAGAAAAGCTGGATTTATATATTCAGGGAATGAAAGCTATTTAAGCTGATTCCCAACCCAGCACCTTTGCATTACTGTCCAGGAAGCCAAAAATCATTGCATCGTTTTACTGTATATGATGTAATACTTCACTGGGGTGCTCCCTCAGGAGAACATATTGAGTATGAAGGGTATTTATAACCAGGGTGACCTTGGAGTGCAGAATTAATTGGATCTGTTGCTGTTAATGAAACAAGCCAGGCCGAGTCTGGGGTTTTGTTTTCTCTGTTGGCACATACTGTACTAATCTGCAGCGATGAGTTCCCAATTAAGTTGACAAATTCAGGTGAAGGTAAGGATTTACTGGAAATCGGACAGCATGGTTGAGTGATAGAGCTGGACTCATCTGAGGGCTCGTGCCTGATGAACGCAGATGATCCACTCCTCGTTTCTTCCGTCCCTCTCCAGCCACCTGTGCCTGGTCCTTCCCTGGCACTGGCTCTGCTCCTTCTCGGACAACTCCACTGAGCCGATGCAACATGCTAAATTCTGTGAAAAACAATTTGATAGAAACGTGCGGTTTTTTTCCCCCGGGTTGCTGGGTTGGATCAGCTCAGGTAGCTGAGCAGGCTCTGGTGAGACCCGGAGCTGGCAGCACAGCCAGGGGCAGGCTGGGGAAGAGGAGCGAGAAACAAATGTGCTCCTTTTGGTAGCAGCAAGCTGTCGTGTAGCCTCATCTGCAGGACCAAACCATACCCTTCTGCTCTTGTTTGTGTGAGAATGAGGTGGGGACTTCCAAGTCCCCATCGTCCAAGGACTTCTGCTCTGCTGCTCAACTCACTTTACGTTCATGGGAAGGTCACAGGCAGTCTTGACGCTTCATTTTGGCCACCTGTGAAATAAAATTAAATAATTGCCTTACCGCACTGTTCTGAGCCTAAACTCACATTTCAGAATGTGCTTGGAAAACTAGGTAAAACAGATTTTCTGTTAATTCTCTCGCTAGCTTCGTCACTTGAGCGTAGGATAAATAAATACAGAAAGTTGTAATAGGCAGTACTGTGAAACATGTAATTACCCGACAGCCTTATGACCTTGTAGATGTCATGCAAAGCCTCCAGCCTGATTTCGGCTCAAACGCATTTGAGTAAGTACCCAGACTTGAAGTTTTGCCCATCGCTTGTTTTCACATGAAGAGGTGAAAACAATAGCAATAGTTTCCAGCCGTATAATAGGGATGAAATGTTCGTAGCAGAAGATAATCCCCCGTGCATTTTTTTTTAAAGCTTCTCCAGTCTCTGGAGTCTTAGCTCAGTGAGTTTCTGGTGACTGCAGCAAATTGCGCTTTAGAAATCTAAAGCCAGAAAATTGTCAAACGATGATCCTGTCTCTCGTCAGTCACAATGCTGTGTGCATATGTCTCGTCTTGACATGAAAGCCAAAAGGCTAAACATGAGAAAAGAGTAAATACGCGAACTGAGGGAAGGCTAGAGCACAAGTAAAACTTGTGTATTTTGGCTTGTTGGCTTTTTGGTGGGGGAAAACATCTCTTATTAACCTGATTTAGGGAGAGACATTTTAAATGAAATCTCCCTCAAAGCGTGCAGCTGTGTAGTTGATCTTTATGTAGATACACTTATGAATGTGCTGAAATGTTACTCACCCGAAATCTTTTTTTTTTTTTTTTTTCTTTTTTTTTGTGGGAGGAGGGAAGAAAAATGCCACCAAAAATTTTTTAAGCATGAGTGCTTTAAAGCGAGCAGGAATTTATCACGCTTGAATAGGTGTAGAGTTCCAAAGCCCTCCAGAACAGTTCAGGGAAACCCAGCTGTGCACACCTGGTGAGCTTTAAATCTGTCTGTAAACTCATCAATCTCCAACCAACTGCTGTTACTGCTTGCACCCCTTCAACTTATTTAGATTCTGGCTTTAGAAGTTTTCCTTTATGGCAACTACCAAGGCAAAAAATGAAGACTGTCCAATAGTAGGTGACTTCCAGGATTCTGTTTCAGATGCTGATTAAAGAAAAATAACCCTCAGACACATTTGTTTCACTAGTCTCTAATGTTTCCATGATCTATTTGATATCTGATTTATGGTATCGCTAATCCAATGAGCCAAAAGTGTTGCCTGCTTCCTGCAGAATAATTTTCTTTTCCTTCTTTACTAATAAAGGATTAAGTAGCACTATCTGAAGAGTGACAAATGGTCTCGTTGAATGCCTGTTTTTCAATCTTCTCCAGTATTTCTGAATGCACTGACAGTGAAGCTGAAACGGTCATGCAGTTACGAAACGAGCTGAGAGACAAGGAGATGAAGCTGACTGATATCCGTCTGGAAGCCCTTAGCTCTGCTCATCAGCTTGACCAGCTTCGGGAGGCCATGAACAGAATGCAGGTAAGGGATTACCACACCACATACTGCAATCTATGTTGATGTGTTAAAGATTGGCCCACCTGCCACGCAAGTAAAGATCTGAAAGAAGGGAAATTGGAAGTTTTTTGAATGTTTGCAAAAAGTTGTGTCTAGCTTCATGCCGGTGCTAAACCTTATACCTTCAATAAAAGTCCACTTGAAGATGTGAATTCTGCTGCCCTCAACTCGGCGGTTGTAGCTGTTTCGACCCGACAAACCTGTGGGGAGATCATTTTGTTGACTGTCAGCACCCTCTTAAAATGTTCCCGTGCTGTCAGCCTTAAAGTAGCTGCATTTCAGTGTTTAGTGAATTCCCACATGTTTATGTTTTCTAGGATACTTGGAAAAGTTTCATGGAAGGGACACTGTAATAATTAAAATCACTAATTTATTGAAATAAATTAAAATGTTACGAAAATGGCATTTCTGCTAAACTGGTATTTATTCTTAAGTTACCTATTTTTGCTCTCTTTTAAGTACGTCTTTTCACTGTGCCGTCTAACTCCTGACTTGTCTTTTCAAGAGTGAAATAGAAAAATTAAAAGCAGAAAACGATCGGCTGAAATCTGAAAACCACGGCAGCTGTAGCAGGGCTCAGTCTCAGGTTTCCATTTCGTCCTCTCCGAGACATTCAGTGGGTCTCTCTCAACACAGTTTGAACCTCACGGAGTCAACCAGTCTCGGTGAGTTTAATGAGAAAGGCGGTGGGCAGGTTTTATCCTGCACTTGGAAGATTTGGTTTGGTTAGCCATGGAAAAATGAAAGCGTGAAAATTAGTTAACAGTTGAGGTGTGGAAATGTGTCAGGAGCTGGCACAAAGCCTTCTTTTAAAATGTCGCCATAGGTCTCCTACACCTAGATCGGGGTTGTCCAATTATGACCTCAGCTGCAGAGTCATGTTTAAGACCATTTAATGGGGTTTTTTTCCACGTTTGCCAGGGGATATCATAGGAAGGGAAATAAGGAGTCACTAACTAATAATTTTCAATGGCCTTCGCTTTTGAAGAGCGATACTGGTATTTGGTAGGGAAGTCAGTAAACCTGGTACTTGTATTTTACCTTGGGGCACGTGAGGCCCAAATGTGTTGTGTTTGACTACAATAAACGTGTTGGCTAAACCAGAATTATCTTCATTGTTATTAAGATACAGCTGTGAAGCTGTTGGTGTTTTCTGTTCACAGACATGCTGTTAGACGACACTGGAGATGGCTCTGCCCGGAAAGAAGGAGGCAGGCACGTCAAAATAGTTGTCAACTTTCAGGATGAGATGAAATGGAAGGAGGTGAGTTGTGTTTTGTCCCCAGCTTTGAAGTATAAACGACTTTGGAATGTGCCAGGGAATTCAAATCCAATTTGGTTTGGAGGCTTGCATTTGCAAAAGAATTTTCTCAGCGAAATAGTTGCTTGGTGTAACACAAAGCGATAGCCGAGGCACGTGTCTCCCTCCCACTTCCTTGGAACTGCTGAGAGACAGCCCGGCCAGTTCAGGTTGTCTCATGGTGTCACCTACGATGGCTTTTGATTTGGCAGTTTCTTGTTGGTGCCGTCAGCGCTGGCCGCAAGCAGGTCGGTAACACAGGACCACTGGACTCGACCATGTGTCAGCGGTGTAGGTGATACCGTTACAATTCAAACCTTTCGGTAGGATCCCTGAAAACCACTTCTTTTGGCATCAAGGAGATGAGCAGACTAATCTGTACCTTGGGATAGCATCTGTTTTAAGACTCGCATCGTAAAAGCTGCACAACCCTCCTGGGCCTTTCTATTAAACTTCCATAAAATTTTAACTAATAACAAAGATGATCCAATGTGTCAATAGAAGGTGCACCAAAATGCTAGAAACACCGATATTCTGGAAGAACCTAATGGATCTGAACTGGGAGATCTATACCTTATCGTTCAAGTTGTCCTCTCTGGTACAAGCATCCCATTTTGAATTGCATCTTCCAGGTGTTCTCCTTTCACAAGTAATTGAAGGAGTCCAAAATACCCAAATACATTTCAGATATTGTGAAATTGCAGCCCCCCCCTCACATGTGTAATGCATGCAGGAATGTATCACAGTCTTTACCAAGCACTGACTTTGCTATCTCACGTTAAAAACAACGCTTAAGAGTGTATTTAAGAAATAATTTGACGTCTTTTTTAAAGGGGGGACAAAAATTTGAATAATCAGAAATTAATTTGACACAGCAGATCTTTCCATACTAATTTTGCGTTAATAAATTACAGCCCTGGATAAGCAAATTAACAGTAAAACCATATTGCTAATTCTGTTGGCCTTCACTGTGCTCACAGTCCAAAAAGTTACCACGTGGAAATGGTTCCTTACATTTTATTTGAACTTGAAGTCTTATGATAGAAATTAGTTTTTCTTCAATGAATGTCTCATAGTAAGCACAGCTATAGAAGAGTAGGAAAATGAGGTGTGTTCTGATTTTTTTTTTTAATCTGGAAAAGCAATTGGAAGCAAAATTATCAACTAAAATGTCGTGATATACCAAACTTAACACAGAAGTTATATGTAAATATATATATTAAAACCTCTGTCTCTATAGCAATGTTTATACGTATAACCGTGTATAATTTCTATATAGGTATTTAGATTTCTACGTCCGTGGCAGCATTTCTAGAAGTAAATAGGATAAACTTTGCAAATGCAACGTATTTGATTGTGTAGTCATGGCAAAATGAACATGCCGTGAACTTTTCTGCCTAGAATTCTCCTGAGAGTCTTCCTGTCTTTTTGCTAAGCTGTATGTAATCCTCTCAGAGTTTTTTGAATTGTTCATGGATTGATTAATAAATACCTTTTACTTTCAGTGTCACGTAAGTATCCTTTAGATTTGTGGCTCCGACATTGTAGAAAGAAGGATTTCTTATAGCGTTCAGAATTCACTATATGGAGTAGTAAAGATGCACCATAATGTAAAAAAAAAAAGGGGGGGGGGGGGGGGGGGACCCCCCCGGTTTTTATTTA
>VZSF01004568.1:1000770-1030173 GCA_013398295.1 Chionis minor
CTTTTTATTGTGTTGCTTTTTCCCCATCCCTGCCTTTTATTTACTGTTTTCTGTTTTCTTTTGATAAAGACAGCACTTAGAGTATAAATACTATGAATTTATAGTTTTGTAAATATATATAATGATACATTATTACTATATTTATTATTATAAATTTATAGTTATATTTGCTGAATTTATAAATTCAGCAAATTTTCAGCCTGTAACGGCAGGAATAATTACACACACAGCCGTTTTCTCCACATATCTTGAACTGGTGCTTGGAGTGGTCCTGGAGAAGACCTCACACCACAAGGGATGTAATGAAGTTGCTTGAGCAGCAAAGTACCTTCCAGAGGAATAAAGCCTCAGAATTTTCGTTAACTCTTTGTAACAGCTATAGTTGCTATTTTCTTCACGCAGAGTAACAAAATTCTGGATTTGACTTGCTTAATTGGTCTCGCTGAAGAGTCCCTCCTTAGGCACCAGTAAGGAGGGATCCCAGAACTCACGGGACACATTAAAATATGATTTTTTTTTTCCCCAAAGTGTACGGTTTTCAGAATTCTCATCAATTTCGTTATGTCATACCGATAAGAATTTAATGGTTATTTTTCTCACATGGTTTCTCAGGGCACCATTTTTATATGAAAACTCCCAAGAATCTAGGTTTGAGGGGAAAATCCCCAACCACTGCATTTTAAATGTACGTCAGCTTGCTCGACGTTACACCAGTGAAATCTTGTGCCTAGGTCTGTGCAGAGCAGCAGAGTATTTGAGAGCATCGCCTACAGCTCAACTTCAAAGCCTGACTGTGGCATTGGACTGAAAGAAGTTTGATTTTTGAACATCGGTGTAAAAATTCAATTACCTCGGGGAGCATATCAGTGGGCAGGAAGACAAAATACGCCATGAAATATCTCAATGTACCGAGGCTTGGTGTGAACCCAGGGTATTCTGCTTACTTGGAATACGTTGTCCAATCGTTATTCCCAATTGAAATATTGCTTCAGGACTAGCNCCAGCGTTTTAATTACATTAAACAGACTTGTCTGATAGAGTTCGGATTTATTTATTTATTAACTTAAATTCACATTTCTATGCATTTAGGATTCGAGGCCTCGCACGTTCCTCATCGGCTGCATCGGAGTCAGTGGCAAGACCAAATGGGATGTTCTGGACGGGGTGGTGAGACGGTTGTTTAAGGTTAGTGAGTACAATTTGCTGCGTGCTTGAATTCTCCCGTTAGATTCTGATGGTGCCCAGCAGGATTTAACTTGCTGCGGTTATTACTGTTACAGCATAGAACGAAGTCACAGAGATTTCAAAGCTGCCTAACTTTTGGTGGCCCTTTTTCCCCCTAGGAGTATATTATTCACGTGGATCCCGTGAGCCAGCTGGGGCTGAACTCAGACAGTGTTCTGGGCTACAGCATCGGAGAAATCAAACGCACAAATAGTGCAGAGACACCTGAGCTGTTGCCCTGTGGCTACCTAGTTGGAGAAAACAACACTATTTCAGTTACCATCAAAGGTAATTATGCTTGACCTTCCTCTTGTAGTTCTCACTAATTACAGTCTTATCAAAGCTCGCTGTGTCAAGAAACTCAGAGGAGTAGAAACTTTTTATTGTGTTGCTTTTTCCCCATCCCTGCCTTTTATTTACTGTTTTCTGTTTTCTTTTGATAAAGACAGCACTTAGAGTATAAATACTATGAATTTATAGTTTTGTAAATATATATAATGATACATTATTACTATATTTATTATTATAAATTTATAGTTATATTTGCTGAATTTATAAATTCAGCAAATTTTCAGCCTGTAACGGCAGGAATAATTACACACACAGCCGTTTTCTCCACATATCTTGAACTGGTGCTTGGAGTGGTCCTGGAGAAGACCTCACACCACAAGGGATGTAATGAAGTTGCTTGAGCAGCAAAGTACCTTCCAGAGGAATAAAGCCTCAGAATTTTCGTTAACTCTTTGTAACAGCTATAGTTGCTATTTTCTTCACGCAGAGTAACAAAATTCTGGATTTGACTTGCTTAATTGGTCTCGCTGAAGAGTCCCTCCTTAGGCACCAGTAAGGAGGGATCCCAGAACTCACGGGACACATTAAAATATGATTTTTTTTTTCCCCAAAGTGTACGGTTTTCAGAATTCTCATCAATTTCGTTATGTCATACCGATAAGAATTTAATGGTTATTTTTCTCACATGGTTTCTCAGGGCACCATTTTTATATGAAAACTCCCAAGAATCTAGGTTTGAGGGGAAAATCCCCAACCACTGCATTTTAAATGTACGTCAGCTTGCTCGACGTTACACCAGTGAAATCTTGTGCCTAGGTCTGTGCAGAGCAGCAGAGTATTTGAGAGCATCGCCTACAGCTCAACTTCAAAGCCTGACTGTGGCATTGGACTGAAAGAAGTTTGATTTTTGAACATCGGTGTAAAAATTCAATTACCTCGGGGAGCATATCAGTGGGCAGGAAGACAAAATACGCCATGAAATATCTCAATGTACCGAGGCTTGGTGTGAACCCAGGGTATTCTGCTTACTTGGAATACGTTGTCCAATCGTTATTCCCAATTGAAATATTGCTTCAGGACTAGCGATATCTATAAAGCTGCGATCTGATTTTATATTTAACTTGCGTTGGCTTGACTTGTACTTTGAAGGTTCCTATGCGATAACAGTTTTCAATAAAATAGAAATGTATTTAATCAATTTATGGAAAATCACTTCCATGTACCTTTGAGATATAAAGCTGCCTGTATAAATATTTAATATTCCAAGTAACCATTGAGGTGCAAACATTTCGGTGTGTGATCTGCCAACTTCCCTTTCTGCTGTTTATTTTGAAGCACTGTGTATTTTCCCTGAGCCAATTCTGCCTAAAGTGACTGCTGACATTGCGTAAATGCTTATCAGCAGGAGTTTTATGTTAGAAGAGATAACTATCAGCATACAGAGAAGGAGTTTAATTACAGGCATTTGGGAAAGTAGGGGGAGTTGATGATAGCTGAGGGTTTTTTTTGTCTAGTGATTCAAAAGTAAACAAGTAAATTCTGGATGAATGCGTACCGTACATGGCGTAATACTGCAAAATGGGATGGTTTGTGTGTGAAAAACGTGGCCTGGAATCACTTGTATGTCAACTTTCATAGGGCTTTAGACGCTGCAGGATGCAGGTGAGTACTTTGAAAACTGGGAGAGCTAAAGGAGGATCCAGGCTAAGCCCACAGGTCGCTTCCGCACTTGTTTTACCAACTTTACGTGTGCTCCTCTTGACCATGGGGGATGCCAGAGTGGGGAAGGGGTTTATCTCTGAAGTGAGAAGCAGCCTGGTCGGGTCAGATCTAAGTCTGTTGTTTCTAAGTGTTGTTTTGGGGTTTTCCCCTGCTATTACTGAGCCCAGGTACATTCAAAAAATCACGTTTTTCAGTTCTTCAGGATGACTATCTAGTCAACTAATCTTGATTTTTTCCAACTCCATAACAGGATTGCTTTGCAGCATTACAACTACTTAGTTAAAAAAAACCCCACAACCAACCAACCTACCTTTTAAAAATGCAGGTAATTTGGATAAAAATTGGGAATCCCTCTAAATGAGGAATCTTCTCCTGTTGCAGGTATCTGCGAGAACAGTTTGGATGGGCTGGTGTTTGAATCGCTGATCCCAAAGCCTATACTGCAGCGGTACGTCTCTCTCCTGATGGAACACAGGCGGATTATCTTGTCTGGCCCCAGTGGCACTGGTAAAACATACCTAGCAAACCGTCTGTCGGAGTATATGGTCCTTCGAGAGGGCAGGGAGTTGGCCGATGGCATTATTGCAACCTTCAACGTGGACCATAAATCCAGCAAGGTGAGGAGACGGAAGTCATCCTTGCACAATCCGCGCTACCGTATATCAAAAATGAGAGACTCCTCCTTTATTAATCCATCAAAAGCTGATTTTGAGCTGATTTTTCTTTTTAAAGCGTTGCGTTAATCCCGAAGGGAGTAATATTTAAGGTCTGCAGGACTGCAGGTTCACCTGACCGTGCGCCTGAAATAGCAGGCTTCCAGCTGTATATTCAAACACCTAAAGGTGTCATGATTTTCCAGTGGTTGAGAGCCTGAGAATTGCTGAGGAAGTCAAACACCTGCGTAAAATTCCCAGCAACTTAAGCAATCCCTACTGCACGTGGGCGTTTTTCCAAAAACCCTCAAATGCATCTCCAGGCTGTCGAGGGTTTCTGCAGCTGCAAGTAGCAGCAGCTGTAATCTGCATGTGCTGGGGTTGGAGGGACTGTTGTCCAGACACATTCCTGCACCAGTAAGGGATGTCTTGGCTTTTTTTTTTTTCATGTGCTGCTGGTTTTGCTGAATATACCTCCAGTGAACATCTAGATTAAAGGAGAAAAAAAAAAGGGGGGGAAAAAAAAAACAGCGCTGTATATTTGATGGCCTTAGGCACATTTTCCTCTGGAGGAAAGGGGTGGTTGGAATTGTGGTTGTAGGGCGCTGGTATAATTTGAGACATGCCGCGGAATAAATGCTCTAAAGCTGCTGAGAGCATTTCAAGCACTCCCAGTCAGCCGGTGGCAGCCCCGCGAGCTCGTCCTGCTTTCATGGTGTTACTGAAGGCATCCGAATTTGGCCTCTGCTGAGGGATGCTTTATTGCAGATTAATTGTATCAGCTGTATTTCAATAGACACACATTGCAAGAAGATAGAACAAACCTAGCTGGGCTGCAAAGTTTGCTTTGGTGTGTGGAGAGTTGGACACGTTCCTGGAAAGAAAGAAAAAATACATTTCAGGCCTCCCGAGTGTCAGGTCAGGACAGCACGAATGAAAAAACACAAACCAAATGACAAAATCTTACCCCGCTTTTAGGCCCCTGTCTCACACAGGATTTCTGATATAGTCTTTGAGTCTTCAGCATAACCTACAAAAGAGAAGGTGAAGAGTATTCTTCTGTTTTCTCATGGAAAATGGGTGCGTTTGTGAGATGTCAGGCTCTTTTGCTTTAGATTTCATTGCAAAGGCAGTAGCTTACTTAACTGGATTTTCAAGGAATATGAAGAAACGTCTTTTTTTTTTGTTTTTCTTCCCCTTTTCTTTCTATACGCTTTGCAGGAACTCCGCCAATACCTGTCCAACCTAGCAGACCAGTGTAACAGTGAAAATAACGCTGTGGATATGCCTCTTGTAATCATCTTGGATAATTTGCATCACGTGAGCTCCCTGGGAGAGATTTTTAATGGACTTCTAAACTGCAAGTACCACAAATGGTAAAGAAATAACATCAGAACACATTGCAAATTTCAATACTGCAGTCAGGCCACTGCCCTTGCAAAATGCTGTCACAAAATCAAACTCTAAATTAATTTGATACCGTGGACTGAGATGGCCAGACCGTCCATATTATGGACAGCACTTCAGAGGGGCTTTTTCTTCTGATCAGTTCCTCTGAAATCAGTAATAAAAAAAGGTAGTAGAGGGATTGGGTAATTTGCATTCACTTCATGCTTTAGATCTTCCATACTAAACCCCCATTTTTAGCGAAAGATCCTGCTTTGAGATTTCTGTTTGGCTTTTAGAATTTGATGTTCTCAGAAGTCAGATTCTCAGTAGAGAATTTGGTCATAAGTAACTACAAAAACCTTCGTTGACAAAAGAGGTTTGAATAACCTTTTTTAATGTTGACAGCTTTCTAAAAAGTTGTTTTTCAAAATTTACAAGTTTGATTTGCTTGATTTTTTTAAATTTTTTTTTTTTATAGTCCGTATATTATTGGCACAATGAACCAAGCCACCTCCTCAACACCTAATCTTCAACTTCACCATAATTTCAGGTACTGTTTATTCATGTTTCTCATTTGTGTTTGTGGGCTGGCAAAGGAGTAATGGCTACTGAGTCATCTGAAATTGTTCTTATCAGCTGAAACAGCAAACAGAGAGAGAAATACCATTTGCTACTAGTTGCTGCCCTGACATGTGCAGCGTTGTTATGATGCTGTTATTAAAGTAACTGCAGTTCATAAAACTTGGACTGTTCAGAGGATTGTTAAGATACTTGATCTTCTAACAAATTTTAAATAAGACAATATTTAGGCAAAGCAGAAAGGAGAAATAAGCTGAAACAATGCACAATGTAAATGGTTTCATCTAGTGAACTCATCATTCCACATAATTTTTGCTAAAAAAGGGATATGGCTGGGATAACCTGTTTTGATTGTGACGATCACCTGGGAATAACAGGCGAAATTTATCCCAGAAAAGCTATGTTCAGTGGCACGAAAGAGAAATAATGGGCATTTCTGCTGTTCTGCCATAGATGGGTGCTATGTGCTAACCACACTGAGCCGGTCAAAGGCTTTCTCGGCCGTTTCTTGAGAAGAAAACTAATTGAAACAGAGATCAGTGGCAGGATGAGAAACGCAGAGCTGGTTAAAATTATCGATTGGATTCCCAAGGTCTGGCAACATCTGAACAAATTCTTGGAGGCTCATAGCTCCTCTGATGTGACCATTGGTAAGTGCTCTGCCCGCATGCCCAGGCATATGTAAATGTATGTATTTTATTTCCTTGTATATCGGGTGCATCCTTGTACGTTTCCTTGTGCTATATCAGGTAAAAAGGCCTCTTGAAAACTTTGCTTTTCCATGAAATTGTACTCTCAGGGAAACTGTTCAAGAAGTTGCTAAACTGCTTTTTTTTTCCTTTTTCTGAGAAAAAAGGACTTCTTTCTACGTCCTGCATACAAACCGTGTTATGAAATCTGGTTAATTGTTTTCACCCTGAAGGCTGTGGTTTTTCAAGTTGTTTCAGAGGATTTTTGAGCTCTCAGGAAGAGCAATTTGCCAGCTAGCTACTTATGTTCTCTCATCCTTGGCTTCTTTCTCCAAAGAACTGTATATTGTTGTTTGATCCTATTTTTCATGCATATCATGATTTGTGTGTGATATCTGAATTTCCCTCTCCAGGTCCCCGGCTCTTCCTCTCCTGTCCGATAGATGTAGATGGTTCTAGAGTTTGGTTTACTGACTTGTGGAACTACTCCATCATCCCGTACCTGCTGGAGGCCGTTAGAGAAGGGCTACAGGTGAGCAGGCAACAGTGAAAAATCAGAGGTCTTGAGTGGTGTCTATTCAAAAGGCAACACAGCATTGGACAAAACTCAGTAACAGCAACGTTTTCTGTAGACAGAACTTTGCACACTGAATACCTGCATGTCTGTGAAAATGTAGCCTAAATTGTCATTAATTTCAGGCAGAATTATTCTCTTCAAATGATTTTGAGCACTAAAAGTCCAGATCGGATTTTTCTGAAAAGTGTTTTAGATTCCCAACTACTGACGTTTTCAGGGTGGGGGTTAGACACCCAAATATCTTTCAATGATCTGTTCCAGAAGCACACCTGAAAAATTGTACTGTGCATCTGAAAAATGTGTTTGTGGTCATTAGCTCAGTTACGCGGGACGTTCCTTTGTAAATCAAACCTTTCAACAGAGGAGGAACAAAGCTGTGTATGGAGAGAAATGTATTAACGAGTGACAGGATCGGTATCAGTGACATTTTGATTACTTCTCAGTCTACAGGATGGATTTTTTAGTAGATTCCTTCATAATTCTTTCAGAGGCCATAGTGAAATCATCATTGATTGCCTGTACTTAGTAACTGATTCATACTTCAGCAATTTGGATAGTTTTAAGCATTACCACACAGTTCTTAGCGTCTCTGTGACAATAAAGCTTGTTGGAATTGGGAGGAGGGTCCAACAGCGGATTGCTGTGGACTTGACACGCAACGATGGAAAAAACAACTATTTTTTACTCTTCAGTCTTCTGTCCACAGAATAAGCATGGCAGCACAGCAGTAAAAAGACAGTTTTGGAGATGGCAGAATCAAATACCAGTAAATTCTCGGCATTCCATGCATGAAAACTAACCATGAGATCACACATACAGAAATATAAAGGTGGATCACAGTGAGAGTCTAGAAGATTGAAAAAGGGCTAAAGGCAGATGGAGAATAGGAAATTATGGCAAAGTGTTGGGAGCTTGTGTTTTGGTAAGAGGATAAATGCCGTTTTGAGGGCATGGGCTGTAATTACATCTGATAGAGGTAGAAAGGGAATAGTACTTCTGTATGTAAAAAGATGTGAGAAAGATAAAGTGGGAAGGGTTCAGAAAAGAATGGGTATTATTAAGATACAGGCAGCATTGTTCAATGAGAGAGATGAGAAGCTCGAACTATTCATTTCATCGAAGAGGAAGCCAAAGTATTACGTGGTCTGTGGGAGTCTTCTGCATTGGTCTTGCAGGGAAAAAAGTCTAGTGGATGTTTGACCAGTTTGGACGGGAAAAATTCAAACTATAAGCAAGAACGTGGCTTGTTGTTAGTAAGAATAATTAACAGTTATGAAATTTTATATAAATAAGTAATAGGGTCTCCCTCACATATGTCTCTGTGTCTGAAGTCTTTCTGAAACATGAAATAACTGCACTTGCAGTTATTACGAGCTCCATGCAGAGCCAGTCGCGCTGCAGAATGGTTCCTTCATGTTTGTGAAAAACAGTTCTCTCCATTCTGCTACTTGCTTAGGGCTCACCATTGCAGTATGCGTCGGCATGCCTTGCCATTAAGATACGTGAGAAAAGCGTCAAAGATTTCTTCTGGAAAATACTGGGATTTTGTTTTGATTGGCTGGTTTGTTACATTTCATTTCTGTGCGATACTATTTCTGTATTAGAGGTTCAGTTCTCGTCTGCATGGGAGTACTCTGCAGAGAATGGAGAAATCATGAAGATACACCACTCTGAGTACTTGAAGAAGTACTAAAAAAACGCCTAAACAATAGGATCTTACATCATCCAGTTAGCAACTACCCCGGATTTCATTTACTATCTATACAGCAGAGATTTATAGATATTGACAGAGAGACAGAAGACAACCCTGTGGTAGAAAACAGCTTTTACTAATGACTTTTTACAAGCCTATGAAATACATGAACTGTCCAACAAGTTTGGTCAGAATTTGCTCAAAGCGTATTTACCATGTGAAATTTAGAGGTGAGGAATGTGATAGATCCTGAAGTACAACACACACAGAGGAACTTTGCTGCTAGTAGAACAGGAGAACCATTTTACGTAAAACTTCCTATGAAGGAAGGTAATGGGAGCCAATAATCTTTTTGACCTAAAACAAATGACAGGAGAGCGTGTTTGTTTTGTTCTGGAAGGGACAAAACTGATGCAGTGATGCTTGGGCTCCTTGTCCTGTGTTGTGGAGCTCACCTGTCAACTGATCAGTAGGTGGGGAAAGCAGTGAAAAATCAGTAACAGAAATTAAGAGGAACAACAACAATTAATAAAACCATCTTTTCGCTTGCTTGTTTTGCCTGATAGCTGTATCTTTACTTAGGTTATTTGAATAGCTTGCCTTCCAAAAGTAAAAATTTCAGTTTCTTGCTTTCTGCTGTAGATTCTGTATCCACTTCAGTCCCATTTCCCCAAATTCCACTGATTCATTTCTATTTAAATAATTTCTCAATTTAACCTAGTATTTCTTTTTTGTTGAATCTCTGGATAAGAGTAAGACTTCGGTAGTTGAAGAGTAGCCAGAGTTGTGCTAATTAACGTGCTAATGCTAGAAACGTGTGTTTCATTTTGGGATATTTTCTGGCCTCCACACCCATGAAGGCTCCTGCGAGAACACCTCTTCTGTCATGAAGTGGCCTGCCAGAAAGGAAGGGTGGACTGCTGATTTCACTCTGATCTCTGTGGATCTACACTGAACTATTTTTATAGATCTGTTTCTCATTTAGAGAACTATTTTGGGTCAAAGACAAGCAAGCCAAATGGGTCCTTACAATAATTCCTCCCATTGGAGCTGTTTTTTTTTTTGCTCTTCAAAACAGGGATGTGAAAATTAGAGGCTTATATAAAACCCCGGTTCTTCCTGCTTGGTGAATCGATACAGAATGCAGCACCAGCAAAAAGAGGACCTAAAATCCCTGTGGGTTCCTGCCACCATCACTCGTACTCCAGTCGTTTCTCTGTGGTGCTTTGTGAAGCAACCTGTTGGACTCTTGCCCCCTTAATTGCTCGCTAGAAAACGTGCGCGTGCGGAATTGGTTGCTGTGGAAGGGAGTAGCGAGTTAGTCATTCAATCTCTCATCTACTGAAGATACGTGGTGATTTCGTAGATTGAAATGGGAGTTTTACTTATTAGCTAATTTTCAGAAATGAGCGAGGATCCACACGGACCTTCTAGCTAGCAAAGACGTGAAAAATATAAAATCCTCTCCACTAGCGGCTGACATGTATTGCTGTAAATTCAAGAACAAGATTAAAATAGAAGATCTGGTTTACCACAGCTTGAAGACGTTATGCAGAGGAAATAACGCAGTACAGCTCAAGGATGAAGAGTATTTGGGTTGTAGAAGAGGCTGTGTTTAAGACTGGCTAGCACCATCTGCTGGGCACCTCTGCTCCGGGCTGGGACTCTCTCGGTTCTGCTTCAGAATAAAACAGATGATGGTATTTAGAGCAACTTCATACTTTGTGCCTGCAAAATATAAAACCACAAAAAACCCAAGAAGAAATAGCAACGAGGAAAGTGGGATAGTCTGGGATCCGTCAGAGAGCTGCTGAATTTCTAAGTTAGACCACTGCTTGTCCCCCGGTGTGTTGTCCAGGAAAGGGGGAGTTCTCTGAATTCAAGAATGCCAGTGACAAACTCCAGTAGCTGAAGGATGATTAGGCTGAAACTTATTAAGCAGAAGTTACATTTATGCTTTTGAAAGTCATGCAGCATTAAAATGATTTTATTATCTAATTGAGGCAAACTTAACTGAATATAACAAGAAGAATATGTTGGGATTCAGTAACCCAGACTGTTCAAAACAAGAAAAGTTTGTGAAATAGGGCTTGCTTACTTGAAATAGGAACAGGATCCTGGCCAAATCCTACTGGTACTTTTTCTTGTTGTACAAAGGAATTGCCCTGACTGGAAAACCTTTTGCTATGACATCCAGCATTATTGCCTGATGACAGGTCTCACGTTTCCTCCTACACCTTCCAGTGGCGGTGACAACAGCAAATGTAGATAAGGCAGCCGCTGGAGTGATCTAGATGTCAAAATCGATGGCCTCTCTCGTGCATTGACTTTATTTAAGTTTATCAAATGAGGTTATTTTCAGGTCTCCCTTTCTTCAGCTGGTGCCAAGAGAAGGACGCTGCAGTCTCAAAGGAGGTGGTCAGCCTCTTCCAAATCAGTTGCCATTAAAAAATCCTAAAACTCTGTATGTCATTAGGGTAAGGCAGATCTCACTTGTTTGTGTTCAGCCCTTCTTGCAAGTGTTTTCTGCAATCCAAGGCTCCCGGCGCGTTCATTTTGGTTAGGTAGGCACTGAGTGAAGGGTAGACTAACAGAAATGTTTTGTGCTTTTCCAGTTGTACGGGAGGAGAGCGCCCTGGGAGGATCCTGCCAAATGGGTAATGGACACCTACCCCTGGGCGGCCACCCCACAGCACCACGAGTGGCCTCCTCTGCTCCAGCTGCGGCCTGAAGACGTGGGCTTTGATGGCTACTCGATGTCACGGGAAGGCTCCACCAGCAAACAAGTTCCTGTGAGCGATGCTGAAGGAGATCCTTTGGTAAGCTCTCATTTTTGAAACGGCAGAACCGCTTCCTTTCCCTAGTTTCTAGGGATTAGAAACAGGAATAAAAAAGCAAAGGACAGTGGAGTCCTTTAATCACAGAGGAGTGATTAAAAGTTTTATAACGAGGAGGTGATGTTTCTGGGGAAGTCATCACGTTGACTTGGGGAATGCATTCGCACGGAGAGCCCGTACAGTTGTGCAAGAAACCGCGACAGGAGATTTTCGGATTCATTTGTTGAGGCTATTTTGAGGATTCCTTTTTTTGAGGAGAGACTGAGGACGTGTGTAATAAACTTAATTTCTACACTGTGGAATTAAACGTGTGGTCTTGACTACGCATACCTGAATAACACAGAGGAACCATTTCATCTTACCTGTTTTGCCACAGTCACAAAATAGGCTTCTTGCTTTACTTCACATGGTTTTTAAAGCTATATTCTTGACAACAAATGAAAAATGAGATTTTCAAAGGCTACATGAACTAATAGTCTCCATGAGTGGTGTCTAATTTACTAATCAGAAGTCCCAAGCAAGCATATAGGGAAATATTCACGTGTTTGTACAGGACATATAAATTGTATTTGAAGGTAACGCTAAATACAGATTTTCTTCCAATGGGAAACAGTTACTGAAGCTGCTGTGCAAGCTCTGGATGCCCTGAAGCTGTCCTTTTGAGGTCTACATTTGTCTGGACCGTCGGGAGTACAGAACATGTGTTACACCTTTCACTAGCACATATATACATACACAATTATCAAGCTAGATATTAGGACATTCCGATTTACCTCTTTTGACTGATCTGTCCGTATTTCCATGGGTCAGTGCAAGAGAGGGGTGGGATGCTTGCAGAATCCTGTCGAGTATGGCTGTGGATTAATCCCTTCAGTCTTCTCATTTTCACTTTTACTGGAAAAGCATGCTTTTCACGACTAACTTGTAGGCTGCTATAACGTGTTCTACACTTAGTATCTCTTTACAGAGGCTCGGTGTTCATTACCCCAGTTGTCTCTTCCTTTCCTTTGTTTACCCATTGGCAAAATGAATGCAACCGTAGCTTTCCTATGGAGTTTCTTTCTATTTCTACCTCCGAATACAAATAACCGTGAACTCCTGTGCCTTTGCAGATGAACATGCTGATGAGACTGCAAGAAGCGGCCAACTACTCAAGTCCCCAGAGTTACGACAGTGACTCCAACAGCAACAGCCATCACGATGACATCCTCGACTCGTCTCTGGAGTCGACGTTGTGATCTTCCGCGGATAGGAACAGGTCGTTTCCATTAGTGCTCTCCCACTTGGCAAGAACCCAGATCACAGACTCATGAAAAAAACCCCCACGTTCCTGGGCTGGGATCTCAGTATTATTAGAGCTGCAAGAACAACAAGACACTTGGCGTCAGTCTTGAGCCTGGGTGCAGGCAACCCAAGCAACCTTTGTATTGTTTTTCTTTTGACGATGATGAGAACTGCACTATTCCTTTGTTTTCTTCTGTTTAGTTGCTGTAAGCTCTCATGCCTAAGATACTGAAGATGTTAAAAACAATCATCATTACTAAAAGTTAAAGGGAAGGGGGGGGGGGAACTTCACAGCTATGAAGCAAACAGCTTTGTGCCATGTACTGTCCGGAAGGAGAGGGGGAGAGGAAATTTTTTGCCTATGCTGCTTCTGACCAAACACATTTAGGTGAGGGCTGGACTTTTACCGATCAGCTTTGCGGATTAAACTCAGCTTCATAGAATTCTGGTGCTATAACACTGTCGCTTGCCTTGGTAATAATACTCAATAAAGGCAAAGCTGCAAAACAGGGAAGTTTGAATAAATTGTAGAAAAGAGAAAAGAAAAAAAAAAAGCGCTGCTCTCCTTGCCAGTCTGAGACCTTGGCTTTCTTTCATTGTGTGTTTATAAAGATATATATATAAATAGGAATATATAAAAATATATATACAGTCTGAACAAATCAGGTTTTTTCAAACACTGTGTAACGATCAACCCTACCACAAGTGAAAGCCCAGGCGGCCCTTTGCTAGTCAGGGCCTGATTCTCTTCCCGCTTACGTCCACGTAACCAACTCGGTCGACTTCAGTTACAACCCGATTTATTTGCGCTGACGCGGGTGAGTTTCCCTCCTCCGCAGAAGCCAGCGGAAGGGCCGTCCGTGCCCCGTGAAGCCCTGCAGCTCCAAAGGACCTTCGGCAGCCCACGGGCGGTGCGAGCCCTGTCCGCGGAGGTGAGCTGCGCCCCTGGAAAGGGATTCATCAGACTTTCAGCTTTTCATTCCTGCCGTGCAACGTTAACGGCTGTTTTCTAAAAACTTTGGGGTTTTGTTCCGAGTTTTTTTGGTTCCGATCAGCACAACCGTAAATGGCTTAATCAAAACTCAGCTCTGTGACAGTTCCAGTGCTACTCTGGTGACAACGTTTACTTCCATGGCTTTTTTTTTTAATGGCAAAAATAAATAAATACATCTAAAAGTTAGTATTTTAGAGGTATTCAGATCTGGAAAAAAAAGGAGGGAAGGTACCGTGTCTTTTTTTATAGCTGGGCCATGCTTTTGAGTTTTGGCAGAGCTGTGAACCTGGTTTGATTTCTCCTCCTCTCCAAACGCGCACACTTACACTATCAGTGTTAAGGCTTGTACTTCTCTTGGGGAACAAGAACACCTCCCAAAGAATTGCACTTTTCCTTTTTTACGGAAGCAAACGCTTCCGCCACCATCACCACCACGTCAGCTGTACCTCAGCAAACTCGTCGCTCCTCAATATTGATTTGTACTAGGCTTTCCAGCTATCTTTTGGTGCTGACTTTTAAAGCGATGCCTTATTTTGTACGAATTGTGTTTGATTAAATTAGTGCTGTATATTATGGGATTTTATTTAAGGAAACAGGGCTAAAGTCATCTCTTGGAATATCATAAGTTGCTGTGAATATCGTTTGTATGAGATTCGAGAATTTGTTTAAATGTGACAAAAAAAAGGAGGGAAATGAGATAACTTTTCAGGTTCATATCAATCCGCAGCTAATAAATCACTGAAGAGCTGTTTTATCCATGCAGGAGGAAAAAAAAAACAAAACAACTTTTCAACTATAATAAATGCTGTCATTAATAAATCACAGGAATATGCTGTTTTTTCAATGTACAGAAAGAAAACTTACTACAAACACTTTTTTAAGAGCTTGTGGGTTTAAAGTAATGTAACGGACAAGTTCATGCTTCTGTGACTCAGCTTGAGAGGATCGTTTTATTATACCTCATGACTTTCTGTAACATAAACTGTACTTTGTCTTACTGAGCTGGTCTTGAATCTGCTCCTGTTACAACTTTTAAGTGCTGATGACTTTTTTTTTTTAAAGAAAAATATTGTAAAAGAAAAATTTAAATATTTTAATGATGGGGGGGAAGAGCTTGGTGTTGTTACTCTTTTAACCTTATGAACTCTATTTCGTTATTTCACTGAATGAAATACCAAGGGTTACTCAGCCAATGTTCCTAATCCAGTTCTTGGTACTGTAAAAATGGGATAAATCTGTATGGAATCAAATACGTAGCATGCTGATAATAGTTTGAGAGAGGTTAGTTTTTCCAGTAGTCTTGACAATTCTGCTTCCCAGCACTGACTTTACCTGCTACTACTGTGAATTTTGGTACCTAATCCCCCAACTGAATCCATGCAGATAGAGCATGTGCCTGTAAAAAAAAATCCAGTTGCAGGGCTAGGGCTTGAAATGGACTTAATATCCTAGAAAACGTCTCAGTTAACCTTTAACAGAGTGCTGTAAGACATGTTTAAAATGGTGTTTTATTTGTGGGAAACGGGGTATTTTTTTTTTTCTTCTCATTTTTAATCCTGTGCTTGAGCTCAGGAAGGAATTTCTGTTATCTATTCTTTTTTATTGACACTAGCTTGGATTACAGTGAGTGAGGCAATTTTGCATAGGCTAGTCATTCTAAGCGTCACAATATTCCGTGTCTTTTCTGAAACTTCGGGAAGCAGGGTTACCTGTTGTGCACACGTCTTAGTTTTTATCAAGACTTTTCATCAATTAAGTCTTTCTTTAAGTGACTTTGTTCTCATTTAAGGCTTTTTCAAAACACTTCCTTTTTTTTTTTTTTTTGCCTTTTTTTCCTTACAAAGTTGGCTTGTTTAAAAAAAAAAAATCAACAAGAAAGAAATGCAAGATTCTATGCAACATTCACGTTGAGTTATAAATTGAAAGTATAAACCATTTTCTTTCCTTCAGAACTGACAAGAATGATACAGGCCATAAATGAGATGTGGTTTATCTGGGGAAGGGGAGGGAGGGGCTTGGTTAGCCTTTTTGTACATTTTGGAAGAAGCAAATTGATATTTCATTGTTGATGCTTAACTTCGATATTATGTGTATGAAAACTTGTCTAAATGTGGCGATTTTCTTTCAAGAAAAAAAATCTAAAAAGCAAAAAAAAAATCTTTCTTTGTCGATATTAAATGGGAGGTTGCTGTTTTGATCTAGTTGTTTCCAGTGGAACAGTTTATGAAATATGTTCTATAAGATGTACATTTTTTCATTGTAACATAGAAATGTAAATATTTGATTAAAAGTGCTGCATTTTGATGAATTTTTTCTAGCCATTTTTAAAGAGAAAAACTAGGAATTGAGTATTTTGTGTACGTTTATGATGTTTTCCATTTGCTCCTCTCCCTATTTAATTTTCAGTTCTCATTTAGGATTGGAATTTGTGAATGGTCTGTTTGAGATCATGCCTCCCCTTTCTCACCCTCCCCATTTCTCTCCCTTCCCCGCCCCCTGTGTCATGGAGAATAAAGCTGATGATTGTACCAGTCTTAAATTATTCATGATTCAATAAAATTGATGCTTATTTATTCAGATTTGTGGCTTCCCAGAACTTTTTGTCCCTTCTTCATCAACTTTTTTTTTTTTTTTTTTTAACACTGTGTAGTTCAGTTCTTGTTTTTATTGGCTTCTCATAAGTACTTGTGAAAAGATGCCAACAGCCCTTACCCCACATCTAGGAGGAAATTTAGCAGGAGGACTACACCAATACGATTCTCCCATAGCTAATGATTGCACATGGTATCCATCAAGAGTTGCTCAAGACAAGACTGGTCCATTCATTTGGAGTACCTTTGCATAAAGCTGACCGTCAGTCCTATGTGGCCAGCAGGCTGGACGTATCCCAATAATACCAGTTGGTGCCATCTTCTTCTTCAAGGGAAGTCCCTGTTGGTCACAAAGGGTACGTGACAGTCAATGTTAGGCGTATTCTGAACATGCTTTGCAGAATGAACTTCATAGAATCACAGAATGGGTTGGGTTGGAAAAGACCTTTAGAGGTCATCTAGTCCAAGCCCCCTCCCTGAGCAGGGACATCTTCAACTAGAGCAGGTTGCTCAGAGCCCCGTCCAACCTGGCCTTGAATGTTTCCAGGGATGGGGCATCCACCACCTCTCTGGGCAAGCTGCACATTCCACACATTACAATTTCCTCTTGCCCCATTTGATAGCGATGCTGTGATTATACAGTAATATAAATTTATGGTGGTCAGTAAGTACATGTAGGGATCTCTTCTCCTCCTTTCTTTCAAACAAGTGCTCTGCCCTAACTTGGAAAAAAATAGTATTCTCTTTCCAGAAAGGATAAATCCAAAAACTTATGCACTTAAAAGTGTAAGGGATAATTCTCAACAGTAGTAATTTTTTTCCTGGATGCTATTTTCTATTAACTTTTTGGGGTTTTTTGACAGTTCCTTGTAGTTAGCTTGTCCTCTACTCACTGATGTGCACTATTAATATTGGTAGGACGGATTCATCTATAGCAAAGAAAAAGTTTCGGAAGAGAAGAAACTCTGCTGAAAATCAGTGATCGGCATTCAAATTAGTTTAAGAGGAGTCCTCACTTTTCATTTAATAATGCAGCAGTGAAAACTGAAACTCGGAGCTGATCTTCCATAATGTGGTCGTCTTCTGTCCCTCCACAGCAATTTTCCAGAGGCAGAAGAGTTGTGGACATGCTCAGGCAGGTTTTTCAGTGTTCTGTAAACTCACTTTGATTCACAGAATTGTGTGGTTTAGAATTAGCCCTGGAAAACACTCCAGCCCTTATCTTGGACAATGGCTGAATCAATACTAGACTGGCACCAAAATGCTTAGTGTCTCTGAGGAACTCTTCTTCCCCTTCTTTCCTTTTTTGGCCTCCCCATCCCTTCCTCATGTCCTTTGTTCTGTGCACACTGTCTTGTACACTCATGTCTACTTTTTTTTTTTCCTTTACCTCATCTTCTTTTTAACTTTTATTGCCCTGCTTTTCTGTTTCTAACATCCTATTTTATATCCTTCCTGGATCTACCTCATCATTTCTCAGTGCTGTAGGATCAGTGCCAACTTCCTTTCTGCAGTCAAAGGGGAAATTCCTGGAGTAATTTTATGAGCTCAGTCCGCAACCAGTGGCATGTACTTATACCCTTCGCTTTCCACAGATCTCTTCCACTGGTATCTTGAGGTCGCCGCTTCAAGAACCAGAGAGGAAATAACCTCCGGATGCCCTTCAGGCTCCCATCCTCAATTCTGCACTGGCAGAAGCACGGCCTCGTTTTACCATTTTACGGATGCTGACGATTCTGACGTTGATCTCTATGTTAGGTGTGATACCCGAGGGCTTGTGGTGTGGAGACACCTACTCTTCACTGGTTTCTAGCTTTAAATGTGAACAGTCCGTTTCTCTCTGCTTTGTAGTTTATAGCCCCCACTTGTCACTGGGAGGACCCAGGTGAGGTTGCTTTTCATATGACACGTTTGCAGTATGTCAGCAAGAGAGGAGCTCCTAGACTCCTGCTCACAGACCCTAAAAGCTCATCATCATTCCTGCCCCCTCCTTGTTTATCGGGACAAGAATTTTGGGGGTTAGAGCAGAGCACAGCAACTGAGGACCACTTCCGTATCTGCAAATGGCAATGGGATTGGCCTTAGGTAAATGCTTCCCCATCAACATCTCCATTTGCTTAGCCGCACAAAGAAATCGGTGTTCCTCTCTCCTTCCTTGATCATAGAATCATAGAATGGTTTGGGTTGAAAGGGATCTTTAAAGGTCATCTAGTCCAACCCTCTGCAGTGAGCAGGGACATCTCCAACTAGATGAGGTTGTTCAGGTACACAGATACTTTTGATTTGCTCTTTTTCTGGAGACTAAAGGAGACCGAGCTAGTTACGAGGCACGAAGACCATGCTCTGGCTAAGCACGGGTAGTTCCTCCTCCTGCTCCTGTAAGAAGTTCACCAGTGTGGGGCTGGGCAATTAGAAGGTCTGAAGGAAATTAACATAAGATGGGATCCACAGGCCGATGGGAGGAGGATGCTTCCAGTGAGCTCTTGTACTAAACCTTACTGAAAGACCATTGTATATCAAGGACTTGGTGATCCATGTAACAGTGAATCTGAGTACGCCCAAGCCCGTGCTGTGCTGCCCCATGCTGCAAGACCAGCCTGGCCTTCAGGCCTGTGTTGTGCTGGACAAACTCCTTGTCCACGGGATAAACACGGCCAACTCATTCTAACAGGACCCTACAGGCAGGGCCTGCTGGGTAACAGGGATTAAGCCGTCTGTGTGTCCTTGCCTTTATCTAGCCATGCAGCAAGAAGTTCTCATGAATACATCCTTTCTGTTTGACAGCAGAAATGACGAGTAGAGCTGTTTTGGCATCAGAAAAAAATCCAATAATAGCATGAATGACTGCACCCGTGGATGGGGTGTGTCCAGCGTGCTGTGTGTGGATCGGAGACCCCTTCTCTGCTACACCACTCGGCATTCCCACTGCCTAAAGGAACACAAGGTTATCTATGCTATCTATGCTATCTATTTCATCTTACAGTGTTAGCTCTAATAAACAGCACTTTGATACCTCACTGAGTCCTAGTGCCTTTCTTACTGGGATCATAATGAACCAGCACCACCCAGCGCAAAACAGATGTTAGGAGACAAAGCCCAAGCCAGGTGAGAGAGGAACAACCTCGTAAATTCAGGTCTGTGCGAGCCACAAAACCTCATCCACAACATTAGTTCTGGCAACATTATTTTAGGGGTGGTTTTGGCATAGGTTTATGGTTGGACTTGATGATCTTGAAGGTCTCTTCCAACCCAAGTGATTCTATGATTCCACCATTTTCAGCTTCCCACTCTCTGCCTGCCCCTCTCCCCATCAGTCTTGGCTGTTACATCAATCTATTTCTGCACAGCAGCGCACAAGTCATCCATCAGGTTCCTGGAAGGCGTTGAGGACTGCTTCCTGCTGCAGATGCTGGACATGCTGACTCGGAACAGGGCATTGCTAGATTAATTATTAACATAATTAATTATGTTAACATTAACATAATGTTGTAGAGTTGAAGATCCTTCTGAGCACGCTGAAGACAAGTGGTAGGACAAAGACCCTGGACTTCAAAAGGGCCAACTTCAATACACCCAGAGTCCAGCTGTGAGGAAGCCAACGGGAAACATCTGTGGGAGAAAAGGAGCATATGAATGCTTGGTATTACTTAAGAACAGCCTCCTGGAAGCACAAGAACAGGCCATCCCCTACAAAAGGAAAGAAAGGAGGCAGAACAAGAGACCACCTTGGCTTAGCAATGAGTTTTTGGGTGTCCTTAAACACACACATGCAAAAAGACCTGTACTGGCTATGGAAAGATAGCCAAATATCCATTGAGGACTACAAGAATCTTGCTGGGGCATGCAGAGCTGCAGTCAGGAAGGTTAAGGCTCAGATAGAACTGAAATGGGCCAAAGACATCAAGGACAACAAGAACAGGTTCTTCAGCTGTGTGAGCGGTAAGCAGAAGCACAAGGAAGACCTAAGTCCATTGCTAAACAGGGTAGGGAACCCAGTTACAAATAATGCCGACATGGCAGGGGTTCTCAAAACCATTTTTGCCTCTATTTTTACCAGTGTAGCTGAACCCCAACTCACGGCCTCATGTCGCTAAAACAACGTTGTGTGTCAACCCACCAGCACTGGCGGGAGAGCTGGTCTGCATCCTCTTGCAAAGGCTCAACTGACATATATCTATGGCCTGGGCAGAACCCACCCCAGGGTGTTAGGAGAAGTGGCTGACATTGTTGCAAGGTCACTGTCCATAATATTTGAAAAGTTGTGGAGATTAGGAGATGTCCCTCATGACTGGAAGAGGACAAACATCAAACCCATCTACAGGAAGGGCCCAAAAGAAGATCCAGGAAACTGCAGGCCCATTAGTCTTACTTCAGTCCTTGGGAAAGTAATGGAACGAGTTCTCCTAGAAAGTATTACAAACCAAATCAAGCAGGTGATTGGGAAAAGCCAGCATGGATTTTACCAAAGGCAAATCATGCCAGACTTACAGGATCACCTCCTACAACAAAATAACATCTTCTGTCTGCTTGGGGAGCACAGTAGATTGGTGTTTACCTGGACTTCAGCAAAGCATTTGACTCTGTTTTCCACAGCCCTCTCCTGGACAAACTGGGAAAATACAGATTGGTTGGGTGATGAATTAGGAAAACAGCGAATAGGCAGCGCTCAGGGGGTGATGGTCAGCAGGTTTTACTCAAGCTGGCCGGCAGCCTATCACAAGTCGCATCCTCCAAGGATCAATACTGCTGTTCAACACCTTCTGGATGACGGGATTGAATGCCCCCTCAACAAGTGGTGACACTAAGCTGGGTGGTGAGGTGGATACGTCAGAAAAGAGAGCCATCTTGCAGAGAGAACTGGACAGGCTGGAAGAGCGGGCTAGCAAGATCAGTGTGGGGTTTAACAAAGAGAACTGCAAGGTCCTGCACCTGGGACAACATAACCAAAGAGCCCAGTACAGATTAGGAACTGTGTGGCTGGGGAAACAGCAGGAAGTGTGTGTAGAAAGGGACCTGGAGGTCCTGAACAACAAGCTGAACATCAGGCAGCAGTGCAACGAAGGCAGATTGGACCTCGGGCTGCATCCACAGGGGCTTTGCTAACAGAAACAAGAGACATGATCATCCCACTCTACATGGCACTTGTCGGGCCACACCTGGAGTACTGATTCCAGCTCTCGTCCCTACAGTTAAAAAATAATGTGGACAGATTGGAAAGGGTCCAAAGGCGGGCCATAAAGATGGCCAAAGTGCTACAAAGATGATAAAAGGGCCAGAAAACCTGCCCTATGAGGAATGACTGAAGAAATTAGGTATGTTCTCATGGAGAAGAGAAGGCTCTCGGAGGACTTCATCATAGTATTCCAGTACTTAAAGGGCAGCTACAAAAAGGGTGGAGGCTCTTTTACACAAGGAGCCACACGGAGAAGACAAGGGCCAATGGGTACAAGTTGCACTGGGAGAGGTTTTATCTCAATATAAAAAAGACATTTTTTACAGTGAGAACAAGTGTTCACTGGAACAGCCTCCCCAGGGACATGGTAGAATCCCCATCACTGGAGGTTTTTCAAGATGTGATTGAGCAGGGTAATATTTCTCATCCAGGCTCCCTGACCCATGAAAGATTGGACTAGGGGATCTTTCCAAATCACTTCCAACCTGGGCTGCTCTGCGATTCTATGAAGTGTTTTAACCCTTTGATGATCACAAGAGAGGTAAAACTAGGTAACAGCAGCACACCTAGCACTTGTGCATGTTCAGTAAAGGCACTTCTGTGAGGTCCTGGCTACTCTGCTGGGCTTTCCCTGGTGTTATATCCCTGTCATGTGAGTTAGGAAAGTGATGCTGATACAGTTTTTGGAGTTTGAAGGATTTTATTTATTTAGATCAGGTTCAATCCTGATTAAAAAATACAACAGCCCTGAAGATGTACATCTAAGATCTTTTCACACCAAGGGCTGGCAGAAGGGATGATCTTCTACACCTCTTTCTCATCCTCGCTGAGCGTTTCTGCCGTGTGCACTTCTGATGCACTGGTGAGGCAGTTCCAGGTGCTAGACCAGCTGAGATCAAAAAGAATCAAGAAAACTGACCAGTATTCTGCTCCTCAAACTGATCGCTTTGGGCCCAGATATGTGCCAACGCATAAGCATGGGTTGGGAAGGAGAAGAGGAAACTCAACCAGGAGTGAGACCCTGTCTTCTTCCTCTTGACAGTAGTAGAGCCCGCAGCTGTTGTGTCAAACTCTACCTTAAACTTTCTGGGCAAAGATTTTTAAAAGCCATCAGTGTTTTTGAGGACTGAATTTGGGTCTTTTCAAAGAAGTCTGCTTGTCCTTAGTGTGGGGGTTTAGCACTGGTGGTTGCCTGCCTTTCGTGAGCCTCAGTCTGCACTGTTTGCTTCTGGAAACTACGGCCTTGCGTCTTGGGCTCTGCTTCTTTAAGATGATTGTAATGTTCAAACTTTCCTGGAGGACAGGTGTTCTTCAAAAGAGGCGATTTAAATGACTTTTTTGTAATTCTTTTTTTTTGGAGGGGGGCTCAACTGTGACGTTCTCAAGCTCAAGGATGTTTTGCTTACTGTTGTTAGGAAACACAGTGTTTCATACAGATGGAATAAACATGTTTTCCTGCATGTAGTGTTACTATTTGTGGCTTATTACATGATTTCTACACATACAGATAAGTGTTTTTTCAGTGGGTGTACGGCAGTATCGGCACCGAGCTCCCAGTGCAGGGCTGTGCAGGAGGCTGCCGTCCCTGTCTGCCCCAGCTGTGGCACAGGTGAAAACCCTTCCAGCTCCCCCATTTGTGTGGGGTGTTAATTGAGCACCAGGAGGGGGACTGGAGGGGTGCCACTATGGAGCCCAACGCATCCCAGGTGCGGAGCATGTTGCTGTACAGCTCTGCAGGTGACAACAGCACAGACTCCCTGAGAAAGTGATTTATTTTCTTTTCTCCCTCTGTCCAAAAGCCACTCTCCCACGCTGGGGGAGATCAGAGTTACAGCAGGCACAGATGTTGAACCAGCTGGTTTCTTAAGGGATAAAATAATTGAGAATTTGCTGCCCTGAGCTCACAATCACCAAAGATAAATCCCTCTCTCTGCCTTTCCCATTCCCCAGTGTCAGATATTTCCATCCTGGCTGTGAGAAGGAAGACTAGACATACATGACCCTACAAAGGGCCACCAGGTCTTTGTAAAGAGCGCTTTAATATCATAAAGCAGCAGTTGTTATGGGTGTGCATGACATGTAGGATTACTTTGTTCCAGAGTTGCAAAAACTATGGATGCTACTAGTCAATAGAGCAAACTTTCCATCCCTGTGAAGACAGGAAAGGCTTCTTAGCGCCTTTTGCAAAGCACACAGAGAGTTGCATAAAAAGTGCATAGACTGAAAAAATAACGGTTTTGTGTTAGCCTCACTCGGATTAACTAGCTTCAGGGAACGGGGGGAAGGGGCCTCTGACACTCTTTATGTTAACAGTAAATTATGAAACGCTTTGCTTTTAGAAATACACCCAAGCTGAACTCCCGGCATCCTGCACAGCAGGAACAAGCCCAATTGTCATCAGGTCCTCCTAAAGCAGCTGGAATCTCTCCACGTTTAAATTAGACTAACAAGGGGATGCCTGTAAGGTAAGAGCTCAGAAAGGCCGGCTTCTTCTACAGGGCTTCCCTTGGCACAGGTGTCCTGCATGAGCCGTTGCATGGTGGTCCTGAGCCCTGGCTTCTCCGCCCAGAGTATAAAAGGGAAGCCTTTGGGGGGGGGGAGAGCTCTTTTCCTGCAAGCTATGGATGCAGTCTGGCTGCTGTTGGTAAGTTAGAAAGAAAAAACTCTTTAATTTCTTGTTAAGGTATTCCTGAATTTCATATGGTTGTGCTTTGTGGTCGTACAATGCTCTTTTTGCTGTATAAAGGACGCTTAAAAGGAAGGGGAAGGGTGTGGGAAGAGTAAGATTGATAAATATCACATTTCAGGTAAAGGTTTTCCCCTCTTAAAGGGCAATTCCAGATTATTTTTGCTTTAGTAAGGCGCTATTTGTCTAGCAGAATAAGATGTAATAGCACTCATGCTGAAAGGGGTAGTCCAAAATAATTATTTTTGGTAGCATTCCAAGTGCAGGCAAGCTGTAAAGAGCAGAGGGTGTAAGATGATGAGTGGCTTCTGCTGAACACCGAATCAGAAGCGATTATGTATAAGTGATACTTATTCTCATTTTGAATGCTCTCCTTTCTTGAGTATTGTTCTATGTGTGGTGGTGCCTGTGGTCTCTGGAGTAGCCTATGAATTTTAAAACAAAATATGTGGTTTGCATTAGATCTGTCTTTAGAGGTTACTTAACTATAGTCTTATGCTTATGGGACTAGTAAAATCTGAATTATAAATAATTGTCGTGGGGGGCCACCTGTCACTTAAAGAGTGGATGGACGGATGACAGTACATCTTCCAGTATGTGCACTGTTGACAATGCACGTAACAGCTCTTTTATCCAACCCTGGGTGAGCACTCGGGAAGATTTTGCTGGTTGTTTTTTAATGCACTTCTGTGTGATGTTTTAGGTATGCTTGGGAGATGAGCTGCTTTTTTGGAAAAGTGGGATGTTTTTGGTTTTTTTGGTTTTTTTAATTCAAACACACACATACCCTTGATGCTGTTTCACTTTCTTTTATGTTTTGTGGGATAAATAATGCCCTGTCTTAGGTGTATGTTATCAATTGCTAATGGCTGTAAGATGCTAGAGGGGTAGAAGGTGATTAAAGTGGCAATGTGTCCTGGCTTAGGTGTGTCCAATAACTGAGAGTGGCTGGAGACCCTCATCAGGCTTCCTAGAGGGGTGGTTGATGCCCCGTGCCTGACAGTGTTTAAGAGGCATTTGGACAACGTCCTTAGTTATATGTTTTATCTTGTGGTCAGGCAGTTGGACTAGGTGGCTGTTGGAGGTGCCTTCCAACTGGGTTCGTTCTCGGCTCCCTCTCCTGCCTTTCCTTGTGGCTGTGGCAGCATAGCGAGGTGGATCATGCAGGGATAGTGGCGTTCGGGTGACACCTGCTGCGTTGATTTCTTTTGTCTCGGCACGTCATGAGTGGTGGGCACGAGTCAGAGTCTGTGGAGCAGAAAATAACTTTGTAATGAAATCTCTGTTTCAGCAGAACTCTGCTACTTGTATGCAAGGAGGAAAACATTGATGTTTCTGTAGTGTGTATTTGCATCTCAAAAAAACCCCAAAAAAATGCAGGTAGTTATGGATTTGCTTGCATTGTAGAAGTGATCCTTGGCTGGACTTAGGGCTGAAGAGTTGTCTTAAGTCTCTCTCTTTCATTCTGTTTCTCTACCCCGTAAGAATATTCTAATTACACACTCCCAGTCTACAAAGTGTTGTACCTTGGCACGGTGCAGCTGGGCAAGTGTCCTCGCCCTGACCTACCTGGGCAAAAACTGGAAGGAAGGAGGGGAGTCAGAAGGGCTTTAGAGGGGAGCACGGGGCAACATCAGCAGAAATTAAGTTGCATTTAAATGCAAGGAGGGAGAACCTGTATTCATTTTAACCACAGAAAAATCTTTAATCCTTTGGTTGAGTTGCTCCCTACTTAGAAGGCAGGTAGATATTCTTGTAAGGTTTTTTAATTTGAAGCTGATAAATTCTAATTGAATCATTATACTGTTGATAAAATATAGTTTTCTTTCCTTTCCTGGTTTGGCTCCAGACACAACTTACAACAACCTGTAGGCAGGAATCGAGTATTACTGAATGATCAAACTTGGAAATCTACTTTGTTTTTATTTGGCAGTCATTTGCTTTATTATATATACATATTTAAAGTCTGTACATGGTAAAATACAAAATTAAAGTGTTTCTTTATAAGTTACATGATTAAACAACTACATCTGTCTGTAGTTTAGCCATCATTTAATTAAAAAAAGGAGAGAGATCTTGTTGAGCCGTCGTTATATTCATTCACAATAACCTTGGTATAAAACATCCATACAGGGTAAGTGTACAAAATAGTGTACAGTTCATATAAGCTGTGCAAAGACAGCAAAGTTCAGTCAAAAATCAAAGAGGCTTATCCACTTTCCTCTGTCCACACCATGGATAGCAGAAGCAAAGTGGAAAATAAGCACAAGGCTGTGGGCAAAAAGGTGGGTGAGGCAGTGCTTCCGATCTAATATTGATGCATAAATTAAAATGAAAAAACTTATATAAGGTCTCCATTACACAAGGCACACTTGCATTATACCTCAGAAGTCATGTCAGGGATTTCAGTGGGTCTGCTGCACAAATACCATGCTATTTGGGGTGAGGAGGGAGGCAGCGTTTGGTCTGTGTCCCTCAATGACGTTATTTACTTTTGGAGGGAAGGGTTGCTAGATCAGACCAGTCTTCAGGGTTTTGAAATCTTAATAGTAGCTGGAAATTCACTTGAGAGGTAGTAAAAATGGCCACAGCATCTGTATTGTATTTTTCTGTTGTGTCTTAGCTGGGGAAAAAAGCTTCCCTCTCCACAGGCTATACTTTCCTCCCTGCCACAAAGCAAGGAGCTGCCTGTGGCTTGCTTTCAGGAGAAGGTAGCTGATTGAGCAAACGTAAATTTTTCAGCAGAGAGTGTGATGAAGAGTTTAGCAAATGCTATGAATGTGAAAACCTCCACATGGGGCAGAAAAACAAGGAATACCTATAAGTAGAAAGTCTTGCAGCTATGTGGTAAAGAACCTGCACTGGAGAAGCATGTGGACATTTGGGTGGGACATCACCTCTTCAATTTATAGCACTCTTGTTTTATTTACATCTTTGCAATGTCCCCATGTGACGGCAGGGGCAGGCAGGGTGATCTAAGAGACTGTTATTTCCTCCTCTTCCTCTTCCCCTTCATCATCCTCTTCCTCTGAGTCTGAGAAGTCTGAAGGTTTGCTGGGGCTGCTAGAATGGGATGGAGAAGGAGACATCTGGGAGTCCAGTCTGTCCCTCAAGTGCAGATGTTCTGGCGACTGGTGGTAGGTTAAGGGATGCCGGGGGCTGGGTGGGCACACAGGGGGAACTTCCTCCTCCTCTTCCTCTCCTGAGCATTTCTTGCCTACGTCACTGAGGTCTGGGTGAGGGTTGAACTTGGTGGGTAGGGTCTGTTCTCTGCAGCCTCCAGAAGAGAGGAGCTCTCTTTCTTTGGAGTTCCTCCACTTCATCCTCCTGTTCTGGAACCAGATCTTCACCTAGGGAGGGGAAAACCATCCAGAAATGAAACAGTTCAGTAAAACAAGGACCAGGATAGGCCTTTTGGTTGCACCCTTGAAACCCTGCTTGTGCCCATACTGAAGCTAACAGGGACCAGGCCTTTCGGTTACACCTTCAAAAACCCTGCTCATGCTCATACCAAAGCCAACAGGAACCACAGAACCTGATCTTTGAGGATGTTAGGGGAGGGGACGGGGGGCAACAGGGCCATGGTCTGTCCTGCCCAACTCGCCCAGCTGGGAATCGCATGGCGCTCTGATCTGTTGATGCTTGTGGCCCTCTAAAGTGCTTTGGCCTTTCTCCTGGTCATGGGCAGTTCTCCCTGCTCCTGTCCCCTTCTCCTCCCCTTCTCTCAAGCTGCCTTCGGGGATGGGGGACCAACACCCAGCACCCCCTCCGTCCTCCCCCACCCGGTGCTCCTCTCACCTGCGAGTCCTTGAGGCCCAGCTTGGCTGCCAGCTTCTTCCTGTCGGGCTTGCTGATGTACTTCTGCTTCTGGAACATCTTCTCCAGCGCCTTGCGCTGCACGTCGGAGAAGACGGCGCGACGTAGCATGCCGCGGCGGGGCTTGCCGCGGGCAGCCAGCGGCCAGGAGAAGGTGCCAGGGATGGGGACCACGGCGGAGGTGGCTGCAGAGGGGACATAGAGCACTGAGAGGAGAGGGACCGGACCCCACCACCCCCTCCTTGCCCTTGGGGTGGGCACCCATCAACCTGGGCCTGTGAAAAGGAGCTTTAGGCTTAACTAAGTGCCCCCCTTTCAGCCAGCGATCGCTGGGATTAGATCTATCAATTCAAACGTGTAAAATGGATCAATAGTGGCTGGTTTTGTTGGGAGATTCAAAGGTCTCCGGCCTGAAAAGGCAAAGTGAGGCGTACCAGCTAAGATAGAGGTATAATAAAAAAGCTTTCCCTCCCACTCAGAAGCATTTGGGTTTTTTCGGAGGCTTTTATCATTTCAGATGCTTTATTATGCTTGAAATGAAAATGAGGACTTTTCTGATTCCGAACAAAACCGCTCCTCTTCAGATGCAGTTTTGATCAATCAGCATTCATCTTTTTATATTAATCTCTTCTCTCCCCCCTCCAAAGTTGGAGAATTCAAGCCGAAGACATGAAAAGTAACAGCTAATTAGCACATTGCCTGGTTCCCAATGGCATTGGTATGATAAAAAGGGCAGAGTTTCTCCTTAAAAAAAAAAAAAGGGGGGGGGGGGGGGAACCTCCCCAAGAGAGACAGAGATGCTAATGAAGCGTGAATGGTAATTGTGTAGTAATGAACTAACAGAAAAAGACTGAGGACAAGCAGCTAACGCCATATATTATTGGAACAAAAGAGATTTACACTTTCAAACTAAACACAACGGCATGCCAGGCTCCTCGGGAGAATACTGATGGCACAATCGTCTCTTTCCCCAAATCATTTTCATTAAATGGACATGAAAAGCTATTTATAAAGCTCAAGTTGTTTTTGTTAGGCTATTCACATGCTGGAGAAAGGAAGCAAATTCCATTATCCGAAGGATGAATGGAAGAGCTTGGGTTATTTTTTTTTTTTCGCTCTCTCCTTTCCCCTGTTTTCTTTTTAAATTAATAGCTTGTTTGTGTAATTAGATTTCTTTTTTTTCCCCCCCCTTTTTAATTGTTCTC
>VZSF01004568.1:1040516-1078389 GCA_013398295.1 Chionis minor
GGGGAGAGAAATCTTTTTAAAAAACAAGTTCCTGTGCGGGGCAATAGAAAGAATTTAGTGGTTGTCAACACGAGTTTGGTATAAGGGTGCGGTGTAAAATGTGGGTTCACTTTACATTGACCTTTGGACATAGTAGCCCAAAACATTGTTTTACTTTGTTTTGTTTTGTTTTTTTTTTTTTAAGGGTTAAGGAGAGCATGAAAGATAACAGATGTTGGTCACTGTATTGAACTAAATGCGTGCATGCACATATATAAAAATATATACACACATATATGGATGGACACGATGCTCCTATATTTTTGGGTGTTTATTGTTAGCGCCTCGAGTGCTCCGCAGCTCTGAAAGGGCAGCTTTGAATTGCAGCCCCAGCAAAACAGTATTTTTCTGCTGTTTAGTCGTCCCGGCCCCCTCCTACCCCCTACACCCTCCCCTCGCCCCGATTCCTACAAACAAAATAAAGTACCTTGTCGAATAAGGGCCATTGAGCAGGGATGATGGGTTAAGAGCGGGGGTCCGAGGTGGCAGCGTGGGTGCTTGTTTATCAGGGAGGAGTTGTCAGTTGTTGGCTGGGCTGGTGAAAGGAGGGACGCCGGAGTCTGATGGCTGGGAGAGCATTGATGTGAGGTAACGGGGTAATCGGATTGAAAGTTAGCCATGGTATTTATGTCAGTTCACATTTCGTCAAATGAATAATATGAGGTTGCTACCTAGCCCGGGCCTTGGCCCAGGGGTTGGGTTATAAAGAATCTAAGGCCTCATTTGATTCAAATATAAATTAATTCTCACTGGAGCGTTGGCTGATTAATCTATTTGCATAATAGTAGGAAAAACTGCAGTGTGGCTACTTTTGCGGGGATTTGGACAAGAAAAGCTTTAAATTCATTCGAAAGAATAGTGTGTGAGAAGTCAGGGAAGCAAAAGCACCTCTATAGGGCTCCTGAGGCCATTTCTTTTTCCCCCGACCCTCATGTGCAAAACCGAAGGCTGAACTTGTTCACGCGGAAGTCTGACGTCCTCCTGAAAGAAAATTGTGTTCCGACGTCTAGTTACACTTACATTTTTGTATTTGACGTAAATAGTGTTGCTTTCAGTAGCCAGAGCAATGGCATCCGTTAACGCTTTTGATATTTAATAGAATTGAAGCCTAAATAAAAAAGGGATACTGTGTAGGTGGAGTAAACGTTGACCTGCAGAGAAGCTGTGTGGGGAGATAGAGAACTGGGAGAATCAACTTGACCCGAAAGGTAAATGGTATCTGCGTGTAAGCCTGGTTATCATTCCCCACAGGGGAAGGGAAGTTCATGGTTCTGCTGGCCACACGTATTTTAAGAGCGTGGCGAGGGAAGGAAAGCGAGTGGGTCTCAGCGCTGCCACTGAGCAAAGGCTTGAAGAGAAAAAAAGCTTTCCCCCACCCCCAACGAGTCCCTCCAGCATTTCACTTTTGGAGATGACACCTGAAGCACACCCTTACAGAGGACACTATACGGGGGTCTGTGTGCCCACACTCATGCACACTCACACAAATATTATTCTGTCACATGCCATTTTTGCCTAAATTATCAGTTGAAATACTGCGCATCTCTATTGCCTGTATAAAATGTTATGTAGGGTTTGATTTTTTTTTTTTTTTTTTCCTTTTCTCTCACTATCCACATGACTGTAGTGTTTGACTGTTTGGCAAAGGATTGTATGTTTGCACACAGATATTAAGACTTTTGTGAATCATGTTTGGGTCCATTGAGTGGACAGAATTGTGTTAAAAAGAAAAAAATCACAGAATGCAGCAGTGAGAAGTTTAAAAAAATAATCCAAATCCTACTGTCATTGAAGTCTGTAGACATTTTGTCTGTGAGGAAAAAAACCCCCACATGCTGTAATTAAACAAAATGTAACCTTTCAGCAAGGATATTAGGATGCGGTTACAGCGGACCAGAGTGCATATGCACACTGGGAACCTCCAGGTCCATATTCTCTAGCGTTACTTGAGTATTTGCAGGAAATTTGGGCTAGTACTTGGACTCGCTTGAGTTTTGAATATCCACTAAGACTAAAGATGTGAGGGTTTTATAGCAAAGATGCCCCTACTGCAGACTACCGAAGTTTTCACTCTGAATTTTGTTGCTTCTGCCAATACCTAACAACTTCAAACACAAGCAGTGGGGATAGGAGATGTCCCACCTAATCCCTTCAGCTAAGGGCTGAGAGCGCTCACAATAGCTATTTCCAATGGAATCTTTGCATCCCGACACTTGGGAAGAAGCAGATTGACATTGCAGATTGTAGTTATGCTAAAGCAAGTGTAAAAATTGTTCGTGTCCTGGGCAGGAATATTTTAATTTGTGGATCATCTCTACGTACGTCTGTACGAGGGAAACGGGCTTTTGTAGGAGTGTTGCCAGCTGCACCTGAACTTTAATATTTGTGGCTGTCTCGGGCACGCACGATTCGGGTCAGCTCTTGTGCTGAGTCCTCCTTGATGCCAGTGGTATTTTATCAGTTTACAGGGAGGTTTCCCATCAGAGCTCTTCAGCCAGTTTGGCAGCTGGCTGTCGCTGGATGGAGAAGGTCTGGTTCCTCCTGCCTCATCCCCTTCTTGTTCCTGGCTGCATAAGCCCATGGGGTCCTCTGTCTCAGCTCTGGTGCTTAACAGATCCTGTGCCAACCTGTCTCGGTGTCCCAGCAGAAAACTAACCTGACGAAATAAAAAATAAATAGCTTTCAGCTGGTGTAGCAAGCTGTGGCTGAGTGCAGGGTGCCAGGAGGGCTAAAGTGGAGAGGGAAGGACTGCAGGACCAGCAGTGGTGGCAGGTTCACCAACTTTTTCTGTGTGCAAGATACGACCTGGGCTCAGGCTGGAATGTGTAACTTCGTATTTATATCTTAAATTTTTTGGTTACTGCTTCTAACTTTTGAGTTTTGTTTTGTTTCTTTTTATTTTTTTATTTTTTTATTTTTTCCTTTTATTTTCTTTTCTGAGTTTAGCCCGCCAATACCTCGCTTCAAGTGAAATTAGTATTTTGACCCGGCCTTTCACCCTGTTGATTGCTTTTCAGGGTAATTTGGAAAGGATGTGCTGTTCCTTAGTTGAATGCTGTCTTTTTTTCTGAGCTGGGAATTAGGAAGAGATCTTGTCAAAGTGCCATTGAAAAAGGAAAGATGGTGGTCAAAACCTCTTATTTATGTAAAAAAACCTGCTATAGTGTCTGTATGTTCACTGTTGCAAGATCAGTGTCTGAAAGCACAAAACAAATTGATCCTAGCCATGGTCATAAAGCAGCTACACTTGCAGTATTTTTGTGGTTAATTCTTGTGGAAGGGGAATGTCTGGGATCTGCAGAAGGTTGGGCCATACAAGCAAATGACATGCCTGATTAACAGAACGTTGTTACGAGATAATAGTGACTCTGCTGTCTTGCTCTGGTATTTATGAAGAATAAACAAGACCAAGAAAAAGCCAAGACATCTGCTTTCTGAACAGAAGCCCTCAGTCTGTTGACAACCTTCTAGTCCAATTACTCCATGTCTTTTACACCCAATGATTGATGTAGGTCTGATCGTTTAATCTGGGGGAAGTTGAAGGCAAATGAAATGGAGCCTCTGTGCTTGTCTGAACGACCTGGATAACACACTTGAATTAGCCATGAGCACTTAAGATAAATACAAGGCTTCTATTTACCTTGACACAGTGGAAGGAAGAGATGCCTAACGCACCGAAGAGGGTACAAGGCACCAACGCTCCCGGCTTCTTTTCGTGGTCCTATCTGCAGAGTAAAATGATGTAAATTGATTAACTTCACTGAGCCTCTATACTGCCAGACCTAATGGATGGCATAAGTGTTCAAAGTGCTTGCTTCAAAAAGTTTTCTTGGGACTTAAGACATTGATTGACTTCTTTTTCCATAATTTTCCAGAAATAGCCATTAAATTAGTTATGCTCACAGCTTAAAGGAAAGCTTTATCTTTGAATATATCTTGTTTCTCCATTGTACCTATGATGCTTGCTATAGAATTTTTGCAGTCTGGGTATTAATTGATTTTTACTTCCAGCAACTCGCGTTGCGTGAAGGGGCAACAGCAGAAAAGAAAAAAAGGCATCTTTTTCTTTCTTTCTTTCCCTACTGTCACATCAAAATCGTCAAACAATATTACATTTGAAAATAATAAGGACTAAAAAAAAAAAAGCTGTTGGATGGGCAGTACTGATTTGTCAAAGTTGTTTCATGTGTCTACAATAAACCTTTCTGTCCAGGTTGCACAACTGAGATTGAGTGTGGTGCTTAGAGGCTGTTTGGGGCTTGAACAGAAGGAATTAGTCCAGCTAGGGACATATAAATTTTTAATTTGATTCCTCTTTTCAGTTTAAATTACAGTGGGAGAGAGATGCGTGTCAGGAAATGAAAAGAAAGAATCCCTCTCCAAAGTTAGAATAGGCTGTGTCTCACCTTCTTCAACCAGACTTACCTGTCAGAAATATTTGGTCCAGGGTAAGTCTGAAAGTGGGGTTTGTGTGCTTTTATCTGGTTGTTTCTCTCCTCCCCTCCCCTTATTCTTCTCTTTATGTCTTTCTATCCCAGAGCTGTCACAGAGAGAGAGGGAGGCTAAGGTGAGTGTAATAAATCCGGAGCGAAGGGCCAGGTGGGCATTTCTGGACTGGAAAGCCATGAGTATAGGACTGCATGAAAATCCTATTTGTATGCTGTACACGCTGTTTGCTCCCAGTGGCCTTTGGTAAGGGTTTCGGGTTGGTAAGCAGGCAGGTTGGCTGATAAAACTGCAGAAGAAAAGGAATCAGGTAGGTTTTCATGCTTCCTTCTGGAGCTTTTTGAATGTAGAAACACCACTACAGGCTGTTTCAGCGCCGGTTACAAAGCCAAGCCTGTAGCCAGGCTTCCTCGCCAGTCTCTGTCTGCCCGTACTTTTATGTTTTGCATTGTTTGTTGATTGGGGTTGAACAAACCCGTGTTTGACATTTCTAGCGCAGTTCATTACTGGTAAAAAGGAAACAAGGAGCTTTTCGTGCCTGCTGGGTAAGTCAGACATATGACACGGAGAGAAATGATCTTCCTCTCAGAGCTGTAGAAAGTTGAACGGCAGAAGTAAATAACCAACAATGGGATATGCTCAACAATATTTATGTGAGCTTTGTGTTCTCAGATACACTTGGATGGCGGTGAATTGTCAGTTACTATATCAATCTGCCAAGTATGAATAGCTCTGAAAGAGCTTGAACGTTCTCAGGTTAAGGCATCTGTAAAGCTGATAGAGATCATGCATGATATTGATATGACCTCATTCTGAGGGCATATAAATTAAATCATTCCTAAGCAAGGGCATCAGCTCGCTCAGCAATGTTCACATGGAAACATGAGGTATTTTACAAACAGGCAGATACCCTGGTACTTGCCTGTCAGATCAGGCGTGCTTCAGTTTGTCTTTATCTGTTGTTTTTATACCGTGCTCGTCACCGTGGCCGACACAGCTCTAGCGTTTTCACCAAATTGTCTTTATTTGGCAGAGGATCTTTTTGGGAGGGAGTGGAATTGGCATCATACCTGTGGCATGATTTTATCTGAAATACTGTGCTGCACAAAATAGAAAAAGTGCCACTCACCACTTAAGGATGTGGAAACTAGAAAAGAGTGTAAGAGTTGTACTGATCGCGTCCCAAGAGGAGGTTTTGGCAGTGATTTTTAAATCATGGCTAAATGGGACTCTAAAGCCATATAGATTACAGATTATTTATGTAATTACAGATAATGATTTGAATTCTAGGTGGATTATAGGCTTCTCAGTTGAACCATACAGTATTCATACTTTCAATCTTTTCTGGTTGCCTTCTATGGCAGGTTGACAGCTCTTCCATATACCCATTTTAGAATCTTGGGTAGCTCTGATCATGTCAAAAGTGCTCTTGATTCTCCACCTGCCTTCAGTAAAACAGCCACAGCTGATCACACTCCCTTCTGAGAAGATCATGGAGAAGTTCAGGAAACAGGGTGCAAACTTTTCTCTTCAGTGGACAGCACCCCATCTTAGTTGTTTTTTGGTAGTTTTCTTCTCACTGACAAAAATGAAGATCCTCCATGCTCGTTATCATCTAGGGATCTCCCATGTTCTCCCTTCTAGCAAGCAGGACACTTGTGTTGCTGATGCATTCTGTGGTATCAACCTGGTAACCATCTATTGGCAATAATTTGAATCTATTTTCAAGAAAATGTTATGGGTGCAGCCCTCAGTTCGCATCTTTGTGGCACGTTAGATCTTTGCACCAGTGCAGTTGAGCACGTACTTTGTTTTTTCCCAGTAGTCTTCATGCTCGCAAGCATGAAGATAGATGATATGCATGAAGATATGCATAAACTGTGTGGTATGCTTATGGCTTGTGAGCTGGATGGGGTCCAGCAATAGGAAACTCTGGGATGGTGTATTTAGGGAAAAGGGTCTGCAGTTCCCTTCTCTGAGGCCCTGCCCTATTTTTCTGTTGTGTTGTGGAGCTAGGCCATTCTCCTTACACAGAAGGGTGTGTCTACCCTCTTGCGCTACCAGAAATTCACACAAATATCTGGCTTTGCTGCTACATGGCATTATCTCCTCGGGACTCTGTGACCTCGCATGACGAACTCCTTCCCCTGTGCAGACAGATGCTCAAAAGCTTTAGAAAAATGACCTTACAGGAGCGATATTTAGAATATTACTGCTGAATCTCATCTTCATAGGATGTCAGTTGACTGATGCCAATTTTCTCTGGGCCAAAACTAATTGGGCAAAATCTGTGATAAAATTATATTAGGGTGTCACTTATTCACTGAGACCAAAAATCATCTATTTAAGCCAGTTAAAAGTGTTGACGTAGTGATATCCTGTGAGTGTTTTTCCTGGGCAGGATGAAAGGCCTGTTTTTAATGTTGGAGAGCTCTTAAAAACCTACATTAAGGTCAGGCAAGTTGTAATTTTAGCTATCACACGTCCTTTGCTAGGGCATATCTCAACCAATCCAACCCTGTTGAAACTATACCTTTCCTCCTAGAGTATCCATGACCTGTATGGATAGGTTTTGACTTAGCTATAGTGACCAGTGACCCATTACAGCTGTGTTTCCATTAAAACTCCCAAATCCGTTAATTAGCAGCTTCTTTGTCAAACCAAGACCTGCAAAACCCTTGTGAATAAATGCACGCATCAGAGGGTATTTTTTATATTCAGGTTAATGAATGCATGTTACCTAATAAGAAACTTGCTGATAGAGGACACCAAATGGAACAATACACAACTTAGTAGCTTGGGACTACTCATATCAGCTATTAAGGAAAATTGCTGATTCTTACTGGTGTCTGCTAATTTCAGGATTTAGAAAAGAGAGAGGATGGAAAAAGAACCTGAAGTTGTAGCTCCAAACTGAATTGAGAGACTTTCTGCTTGGTTCTTACAAAGTTATACAAGACAGAAAGAAAGAGAAAGCAAAATAGGGTTTCTCCCTGTGTGTCACTCTGACATGCACAGGCTCAAGATGTACCACTGTATTGGAGATATTCTGTCGACCACCTCAGTTAGCCACTGGTCTTGACCGTCAAGGCAAATGATGCTCATCTACTTATTCTGTATCCTCAACACTTGTGTCTTAATATCGCTGTCTCCTCTGCTATGTGAGGAGCACATCAGAGGCCATGCGGTAGGTTGTGTGGCACTCAGCTGTGGGCTTCAGATGCTGTTAAAATAGGAGTTTTTCCTGTTTCCATAGGAGTAGATTTGGCCATGATTGACATGGGCATTGCAAGAAAACACGCCGTAGGAGGGTAGGTGAGAGCATAATCTTGACCAAGTGAAAATGATCAAACAAAAATGAGCGAGGGTCCCCATTCAGCTGTATCTATAAAGCACTTTGAACTTATCCCTCATACCAGTTCCTCCAGTGAACAAACACTCCATTAAATGCATTCTTGAAGAGTATTGCACTGAAAAAAAAATGTTTTAACTTACAAGGACAAGGACTGTTCATGTAACTAAAGTGCATGAGGCCAGGACTGCACTGACTGATACCACCACATCAAGTCCCACTTGTTAGAGCTGCCATTCACGGGATAAATTTCAAGCCAGAACTGGTTTGGTATGGTTGCAGGGTATTAAACCACTAACTCACGCAAAGGGAAGGATGGCTCCGAGACAGTAAGAATAACTCCGGGAGGAAGGAAGGAACCCACCTTTCACACAAGGCTGGAGAGCGGCCCATTCTGTTACACGCCAAAAACAATACTATTTGCTAGAACACACTTACCTCCCTGGCTTACAACCCCTCTGATTTGTCTGTCTAGTGTAGTTCATTGCCAAGCCCAAATTACTTGATTTGCAGTTCCTACGGCTCTGTGGTTATTCCTTTAATATTTGTGGGGAATCCTGGCTCCAATGTGCAATTAACTCATCTTTTTAAAACTCCCTCAACTCTCATTTGCTATATATTTATACAGCACCTGACGCAGTGGACTATTACCTAATTGAAGTCTCCAGACTCCTCTTTCTTTCCTTCTCTCCCTCCCCATTCATCTGTGCAATGGAAGTGGAAGGAGTTTGTTAACTCCTTTGATTTTGGTCTGGTGTTTACTGAATGTTTGACAGTTACTCTTGACTGACAGTGATATTTTTGATTCCCATCCAGTGCTAACCAGGCCAAGGCTGTGTATCTTTCTAAATTGTCTAGAAGCAGCTGCCTTTTGTTACCCTTATTTTTAGGATTAAATAGTACGGCATTTTTTTACTATCCAGAATAACACGACAAAATTAATATCCATAGGAATTAATTTTCTTGTTATAAAAAAGGATATTTTATTTTTATTAAAGGGATCTGTCTTGTTTCATTACATTTTATTACTATTTTAATATTACTAAAGGCAAAGGGAAGATGGAAATGACTTTGCTGTCACGTAGAACACAACTGCGTTTGCTGTTGGCCAATTTTCCAGTAAAATTATTTGGCAGTAGCTGTATCTAGTATAAAGCGCGTTGCCTTGCCCACCAGCAGAAAATGACTACGACATGACAGATTCTTGCATTAAATGGTTCTATCCAATTGATTTAATTACTATACGATTATAGCTGTGTTATTTCAGTGTCTTAACACAGTTGGCATCTCTCAAACTAAATCAAAGAATGACAGTTGTCCGTGGTGTTTATTTTCAGTTTACACTGGTGACGGTAATCTTTACATTACTTTTGCCTTTTCCTAAAAACAAATGATACAATATCACTAATAACTCAGCAAAGCCAATTGATTGATCTCAGAGCCTGGCTTGCCAGGAACAAATCCTGCCGTTTATTCCATTATTGTATGATCCTCTTCACTGAAGCAAACATTAAAATTAGAACTTTCTGGTGGAAGGTGGCCCACGTAATATTGGGAAGTGGGGGGTGTTTGGTGCGTATCTATTATAAATAAAGTGTGATGATAAAATGCAATTGAAAATCTAATGGCTTTGCATTAACAGCAAATAAATCGGAAAGGAGACAGGAAGATGGGTGAAGCTGTGAGGGGGTTTAGTTAATCTTTGAATTTCTTTTTTATTATTTTTTTCCCCTTTTTTTCATACACTTTAATGTGTAAAGGGTCATAACTGCTGCTTTGGAATTTGCTCCTGGTGAGCATGGCATAAATCTCAGGGCAAAAGGGTTGTCAACAGCCCATTAGGACCTTTTGGACTCTGTCCGCTCTGCAGAAACATCCTCTGAAAAGAGATGAGCCACGGTCTGCAGTAGGGCAATACTAAATTAAAACACTCAAAGTCTTGTTTGGGTAGGGATCTCTTTACTAGCAGCAGTAGCTGCTGGGTGAATAGGAGATGCTATTTCCAAACCCTTAGTTGCCCTCTCATATAAAAGAAAAAGCCCAAATACATACTAATTAAATAAGTTTCCTTTTTCCTCCAGGGAAGACGGGTGTTTTTCTGTCCTTCCAGGGCAACCAGCTAGCTAAATTTAGCTACAAACAAACAAATGAACAAACTGCAAAGGGAGACAAAACCCGGAGACATTTTCCTCTCCTCTTCCAACCCCCCCCCCCCCCCACCCCTCCAATCTCTCATTAATTGCTTGGATCTGTGCGGAAAAGGACTCCAAGCCCGAGCTTTGCACAAAACTCATCCAAGAGTGAAGAGGGCAAGCCGAACACTGAGCCTCTCCAGCTGCCTGGAAGTGAATGGCTTTCTGAGGGCTCTGAATGCGCGCTGTCTCTCCCCATACAATGTAGGTGTTACTGCTCGCGAGGAGAAAAAAACAAAACAATAATCACTCGAAGGGGGAGAGAAGGCTGTCCTGAGAGTCCGGGGAGGGGGAAGCACGCTCTCTCCTAAAGATATAAAATCCAGCCGCCTTCCTTTGGGTAAGAGGGACCGGGCACAAAAGGTGAGGCAGGGTGGTGCTCCTCGGAGGCTGGGGGAAACTTGGAAAGAAATGTTTTCTTCTGACTGAAAGGGGATAGAAAGTGTGTTTTGTGGTGAAATAGCGCAAAAAAACCCTCCTCCCAAACCACCAAAGATGGAGCAGCACATCTGAAGATGCGTGCTCTTCTGGGCACCGTTTTCATAAGCGGTTTCTTCTGGCTTTCTGCACTTGCCTACACCGTTAATGTCTCTGCGCGTGGCCTAGCAATTATTAGTTCATGAAATCATAGCCTTTACTGTTTTCCTTCGTTCATAAAATTGAACAGGAAATCCAATTGCTAGGCACTTTTCAGCTTACAGGGAGAGGAAAACAGGCTGTGGTCAGCGGGATAGCAACGCTTTGGTGCTTTCTACTGGCACTTTTGCACATGTATCTACACCTGTATGGATGGGAGAGATCTCGTTTGACGTGGAGACGCAGAGGACGTGGTGTAACAGGGCTTTTCTGCCTTCATCTTCCAGCGTTATTCCATCTGGTCTCTCTTTCTCTCTTTTTTTTTTTTTCATTTTTAAAATGTTTGTTGTGCAGCGCTCCTCTTCGTGTGTAACGTGCGCCTTTGGCAACCAGAGAAGCGAGCAAGGAAGGCAAGCTGGGTGAGATCAGATGCCTGCACTTTTGGCTCTGATCTTGTTCAGTTTGTATTTAGACCTTCTGAAGGCCTTTTGCATGAGTTACTTTTGGTCGGAGCAGACCTTTACTCTTATGTCAGCACAAAGGGGTTAGGTGCAGCGCTTTCTATGGCAAAAAGCCCTCGCTGGGGCTGAGCAAAATCTCAGCTTTTTCAGGAGCGGAGCAGCACAAAAGATTTAAGGGGGGAAATTGTTAAAAGGGAAGCCCTTTTCTCTTTGGATTGAATGCAGTGGGGAGATTAAAACTTTCATTTGAGATTTTGCTGTATTCATAGTAGCGAGGCCATGAATAGGTCTAAGTCAGAGCCCACAGTGGTTGTGGTGTGCCCTTTTATTCTCTGGCACATCTTCAGACACAGGTTGTTTTGCACTTGAAAGAGGTGAAAGAGGGGAATGTGGGATTTTGACAGCTGATATTGGCCTCTGAGCTCTTGATGGGGATTTTCTAATTAACCCCAAGGGCCCATCAGGTGGTCAAAATGGCCTTTCTGTCAGAAAGGGCAAAAAGTTGGAATTTTCTGGTGGGGTTTTTTTTTTATTTTGGACAAATACACTGGGGATAATTTTTAATGTCATATATATGATTAAACCAATTATGAGGAGGATTTTGGATTCTTTTGGGCCCAAATACCTCTAAAACTCAACATTTCTAGGTAAACTTCCTTGCTTTTGAAGATTTCTTGGACTTCATATAATAATAATAAAGAAAATAATTTAAGAAAATGCCTTTTGATCCCAATGTACTTCCCCCAGATCTGTAACACTGAGACAGTCGGAGATGGCACACTCCCATTCTGCCCTCTCCATCTTTGGGGACTGGGAGCAGCAATTCCTAATAAATTGGCTATGGCATCTTTGCTCAATGTACGCAACTGCCAAAGCTTATTAGGAAAGCAGTCATAACGCAAAAAGATTGGACGAGAAGCGTGATGTTTTGTACAATGCATGAAGCTTGCCAAACTTAAGGATTAAGTTTTAAAAGGCAAATCGTGAGCGGACCTGTGCGTGTTTGCACTGGTCTAACAGTATTGCAGGTCATACGATACATGTGAAGTTTAAAGGCAGCCGCTCTCGTTATCTAGTCTCCTTCTGAGTTGCACATTCAGGATTGTGGATCCTGAGGATGGAGGATTAAGAGGGTAGGGGAAAAAAAAAGTCGTGAGAGTTGCGATACCTGTGAGTTTGGAAAGCTAACAGAAATGCATTTGATATTAATTTGTACGCTAGTGGTACTGAAAAAAGAATGGGATTAAAGCTTCCATAATATGTGACTTTGTACAGATGTTTATATGGGATGGATAGATAGATTAGGTATAAGATCTAGCACATAAACTGGAGTGATTCGTCCCAGACAATATTAATTTACTTTTTTTCTCTTTGGGGTATTCAATAGCTGCACGGGCAAAACTATAGCAAAGGAAAGGAGAAAGAGGCAGAAGGAACGTGAAGGGAGGGTAGAAAGAATTCTACTGAATTAATTGATCTAGAAGTAATAACAGAGCTAGTTGGAATAGATGTGTTTCTCTGTTCCTCTGCTTGTCCAAGGCAAGCTGCAAATTTCTTATGAAATTGAGAGCCAAGGGCAAGAAGTTGCAATAGTTCCTCCTTCTAGTTATGGCAAAGGTCACGTGGGACATCTCTGTTTTTTCTCTCTCTTTTTCTCTTCAGACTAGGAGTATGCCTTATTCACTTTTCCACATCAGTCAAGTCCAAACTTCATATGATTCGAAACTCAGTAGAAAGTAGCACCCTGTCTTAGGTGCTAAAACCAGTCTTAGGTTTGTGCTGGGTAGGAACATAGATGAACTGAGGAAAGGAGTTAAGATAACGAAGCTGAGTATACATAAATAGTAAATTTACCAGAATACTGCTAGCAAAGGGTAGTCGTTAGGGGGAGAAAACAGAAAAGGTAAGGATTGCAGAACCAGACCAAATGTTTCAAAACAAAACTTAAAACCAAGTAAAACTTGCTCACATTTGGCCACAAGATGTTTGGTACAGGTCCAAAACCATTTTTCTGGAATTCAGTGAGTGTGTTTTGAGGGTGCAGAGCCAAAAGCTGTAGAAATGGAGCCGTTTCTAGTCTTATCTAATGCTTGGAGGCAAATAGAGGTATACATTAACTTCCATAAACTAAGAAATGCCTGGTCTTCTGCTTTTACAGAACCATAATTACTTTAGTATGATGGATGAAGTTTTGACGTAAAAGTCCGCTACATTAGGATAATACACAGGACAAGAGCAATCTAATCTGTCTAGTGAGACCCAGGTTTGTAAAACTATGCAGGGCTAGTACTTAGCAATTAAAGTAGATGCTAAATAACTGCAGGAAAACTAATATGGAATACAAAAATACATTCAGAGTGTGAGCCCTTGGTAGAGCCCGGTTCCTCTAATCATTTCTGTTAGAAAGAGGGAGCCACCCCAACGGAGACTTTGGATGTTTGGAGAATGCCTGGAGTATTATTTAATGGCCTTAAGAATATGAATGAATAGACTTGACTTGGGTCAGGAGTTTTATGCTCTACTTAGCCAGGGATTATTCTTAAGAAACCTGATGAGATACAGACATTTATCCACCTTCACTGAAGTTAAATTACTAGTATTTCTTCTTGCCTGACATATGCTGGAAATGGACAGATTTTTATTTTTTCCCCTTCAGGTCCCGATCAGCGTTGCAGTGTGGATGAACAAGACATTCATCTTGCTGACACGCCGTGTTTCAGCTGTTGCTGTGACAAATTGTTTTTGCTATAGTTCAGCTGAAGTGCTGCAGAGTTGCTGGGAGTGACTACTGTATTCCGGGGGTTGTTCATAATGCCTTTTAAAGATTTTAAATTGGTTTTTGAGGACAGCTTTAAATCAAAGCGAGCGTTAGGAAGCATTGTCAACTGCAGATGACTTTTCGCAGAGAGCGCTACTGCTAGAGCGACAAAAAAGTGCAAGGTGGTTCTCGGTCCTCATGAATCTACAAAATCTGCTTAGTTTCTCAGTGGTGTTATGCACAGTAATTTTTGCCAGAACATGTAAGAAAAGAATGTTCCCTCTTGTGGAGGAGGATTTGGCTCCTGAAACAAAATCCCGCTTCCACTGCCTATCAATAAAATGAATTGTTTGGGAACTGGCCTATATATTTTATGAACACTCCAGTGCTTCTCCACTAGTGACTCCTTCAGATTATGAGATCAAATTTCATATGTTTTGGCAGGGGTGGAGAAAATAATTCTACCGTGATGATGACAATGCCATGTGATATTAAAGACATTCACATGCTCACTCTAAACTCACCAATTCTCTTCTCACGCTAAAGAATAACGGAAAGACCGTATTTCTACTTTGATTTATTAGGATAGGATTATCACCTAGAAGCTACAAGAGCTCGCCAAGGCACTCCATGTTTACGGTTGCTTTCTTGCTGCTGGTGACCCTTGGTTCTGCCATACACTCCTCTTCCAGCTGTATTACCTTGTCACTCTTGGTAGACTCAATTCAGGTTTTAATTAGAAATCCATGAGGAAAAACATCCATCAGCTCCCAGAATAACGCCACAGTATGAAAAAGGAAAGTTTATTTTCTAGGGACCCATTGTTATAAGATTTCTTTCATCTCACAGTGAGTCTGGATAAAGCCATGGACTTGTGATCTTGGACATTTGAATGTGTCATCACCTGCCAATTAACAAGATTAATTTTCCCCCCAAAAAACTTTGTTGACTGCTTTTGAAACAAACTAGGAAGGATTGAGATGCTTTCTAATTCTTTTTCCAACTTTCTAGACCAAAAGGCTTCATCCAGTTTACTGTCTGTAGGCATCTGTTGTGTGTCTTCTCATGCGTTTGCAGAAGTGAGAGCTCTAAGAAATTACAAACTTGACAGGGAGAGCTTTTTCAATAGGGAATTTTGAAGTGGAAACTCTCCCAGTTAACTTTCTGTGTCTTTCAAGTTTTAAGCAAGGGTGGAATCAAAATGTAAATGATGTCTACCTAACGGCTTAAGAAGTAGAAGCTGTAATATTGCCTTAGTGACTATATGAAGGTTTTCTTTGCTATGCATTAGTTTTGTGTGAGGTCATAAGTTAATATGCTTTCATACCTGTTTCCTATGTGCATTTTTTTCTTGGTAAGCACAGGAGGATTGAGTGCTTATTTGCAAACAGTGTTTACTTATTTTCTTTTGTGTGTACGGAGAGAAACGCAACAGCATCTGCTCTTGAAAGGGAGGAAAATAGTTTCAATATATTGTCAGGTCGCAAGACAGATGGAGAGTGTTTTTTGTCTAGTTCTGACAACGTTATGGTTTGGGGTTTTTTTGGCTCCTCCTTTTTCTGGCACTCTGTCAGTTTAAAGCAATTATCAGTCTTTCTGAATTACTTGAATAGCTTTTAATAAGAACTAAAACCCCCCAAAAAATGAAACTGTGTTGTTTTTTTTCCTGAGCGCCACATCCTGATGCTCTTTTTGTTGCTGAAACGAAGTTTATTTTATTCTTGAATTACAGTACCTATGCCTCATGTATATTAAGCGTCTTGCTACAACGCCTTCTGATTATAAGAGCTTATCCACACTTTCTGGCTTAATCACTGAATCACCAGGAGATTAAGGCTCATCTCTGGAGTATTTAGTAAGCCAGCTAATTGCGGGTGAAACCAGCGGGCATTAGAGAAAGCTATACGGCTTTGAGGGCCTGAGCTTGAATGGCTTGGGACAAGGGAGTGTGGCAGCCACTGTATCTCCTGGGGCCCCGGCTGCTACTGGCAGTTGTCATTTACTGGTTGTGCTCTTACAGATCAGTTCTTCTGACTTTGGCAAGCTTCGTTAGCCAATCTGACTCTACTTTCAATGACTTTGCACTCGTACAGCAAAGAGGAACCTTAGTTGAGAATCTGTGGGTCTTCCCGTGGTTGGACTTGAGCTAAGGAAGCTCATTGACATCAGTAAGAGAAGCCTTTGAGTTCTCCTGCTGAGATGTAGCAGTGGAACAAAACCACAAAATACAGACAGATGTGTTTAACATGACACATAACCTAAGAATGACAGCACTGGGAGGGGTGGGATGGGGAGAGATGTGTGAAAAGCACACGGCGTGGGGAGGGTAACCCACCCTTGCTGCGTGCGGAGCAGGCAAAGTCGCGCTTTGCTGGTGTTTGGTCTGTGCTGGTGAGGACTGTGAATGGCCTGAACAATTAATCTGGCCTTCAGCTTCCCCTCCTCCTCCTCCTCCTCCTCTATCAGCAAAGAGGGGCAGGCAGCAGAGCAAGGTTCAAATGTCTCACAGGAGCCTGCAGGCTGGGAGCTGGATGCGGCTGTTTCGGGCAGGGAGCTCACTCATCACCACCTCCTTCTGTGTCAATGGACTTTCTGGTGATTAGGACTCAAATATGTAAAGTTGTTGGTGGAATTAACAGAATAAACCCCCCTGCTATAATGCATAACTCTTAGGGATAAAATGCTGGTCTTAAACTTCAAAAAAACCGTTTCTAATCACAGATGCGTCCTGATTTGGTTGAGGTGGGTCCTGCTTTTTCACCAAAGCAGCCACGAGAGGGCAACATGAGCATGAGCACAACAAAGGTGATGTTAAAGAAGACATCGGTGATGTAAAACACACAACTTGCGATTCCCGCAGGGTTTGTGCAGATCGCCTTTCCTTCAGCTTGTGTGCCGGGAGGTCAGGACAGGACTTCTCCCTCTTCGGCATTTACCTTGCGCGTTGTGGAGTTACCTAGTGCCTGGGGGAGGTACCGCCTGACTACGTTACGTGACAAAGTCTCACTCCTGCTTTTTCTAAGTGCAAAGAATCCTGTAAGACTTTGTGGTGTCGCTGCTTCTCCCAGTTTTATGGCAGACCTTGAGATGTGAGGTACATCTGCTTCTGGAGCCATCTGAATATACATGAATCTCAGCTTTTAAGAAAACAGCCCTGGTCCTCAAACCTGCCGAGAAAAGAGTTAAGAGGTGACTCTAAAAAGTGAACAAAAAGGTTTTGTGATTTTTAAAGAGTGGTAGTATGATAGCAGCTGCCAGAAAATGAGCACTACGTTAGCTTGGCTAGGAAGTTCAGGAAAATATCCCCAGCAAGGAAACCTGGGGATGTGTCAGACTCAGGTGGCTGACTCTGGTGAGCGGATGAAAGCTGGGCCAGGAAAGAGCAGCTTTTGTCACCGGGTCCATGCTTACAGATTGAACGAGAAGCCCCCTTACGGCAACCCAGGTGCTGCTGCCTGAAAACAAAACCAAATCTTAGGTTTGTCTCAGCCTACGGCAGCTAAACCCACAGGGAAATTCAGTCTCATGCATTTACTTTCACATTAATGAATATGGTCATGAGCTCCAGTGACAGAAAATCTTGCTTTCAGATACTGAAGATGAGCTTTCTAGGGTCTGGGAGAGAGGTCGGTTACTGCACTTCCCCCTCCTAAATACTTGTATACCTACTACATGGATAGGACATGTAAAAGATAAGAGTATTCTGTCTACCTGGGGGGGAAAAAAAAACCCCAAACATTTGTAGAAGCCCTGAAAACTTGAAATTCACGTAAGTTTGAAAAATTATATATAAGTAACTACAAATCATAATAATTTCGAAGAAATAGTTGGAAGCATTTCCTGTCCCACTGAATTGGACTTAGAGGATAGTTTGGAAATTGTGTTAATATCTGATTGCTTTCACATTTCCAACATGGTCACTGTGATTCTTGGTAGCCATTCAATTAAAAACAAGTTGTGCCCTTAATGGAAAGAATAATTTAAGAAAGAAAACAGGAGAGAGCAGATTTTCCCAGGGTACTCTTGGAGGAGGAGATCCTGTCCCTGGAAGCGTCAGAAATTAGTCTGATTAGTATCTTTCCACCAAAGCAATGCCATCCTTGAAGGGGTAGTATTTCTGTTGATGGCCCAGCGCTCGAGATCACTGGTCTATGTTGAAAGCTAGGTGCAGGCCAGAAGGTGACGAAGCTGTGGGCTTTGCTCTGCATTGGAGAAACACCTGCGCCCAGGGAGAGTTCGCTGCAATGTTGGGAGCGAACACATGTCCTCACACACAACTGAAGTCTACGCTCCTACGGTCACGGGAGGAAGAGCTCCTGGTGATAGGAGAGCTGAGTCGGGGACTTAACCAAGGGCTCTCCCCGATCTGAGATGATGCCGATGAGCGTTTATACCAGAGTGTTCACCTGTATTCATTCTCTCCAGTTTGCTTTCTTGTTTCATTTAACCTGGGTTTTTGCCTAGTTTTCCAGTTTTAATTTTAGCTTTCCATTTTACTGATGAAATTCTTAAGACAATTTCCTCTACGGAGGAAAATGGTAGCTGCACTTTTCAAGCGATTCGTGATTCTCTCAAGAATTGCCTAAGGTGATGTTACGTATGACCTTTGGGCTTTGTGCATTTATTTATTTAATTGCCTGGCATTATGGGGTAGCAAGGTGTGTGAAGACCCCACTGCAGCTGCAGGACCAAAGCTGGGATGTGCCAGGAGCACCCAGAAGATGGGGAACACGGGTTGGGAAGCTTCCAGATGGCCCCCGCTAGGTCATGAGGAACAGTGGAAGAGAGCTACCCTGTTAACCATACTCTGCCTTTCCTCTTTTTTTTTGGCAATAAGAAGCCCAACTCAGTCATCTTCCGTTTTTGTACAGCTTTGCCTGCGTTATCTTGTGTCAAGTTGAAAGGTGCACCTCAACAAACAAGACAGTGGAAAGCATTAACGAGCTTAATACACGGTCTCTTCATATCTTAATCATTTGTGTGACTATTTCCCTTTGACCTTTCTCCCTGGGCATCTATTTGATGTATTCATGCAAAGAGATGTTTTGCACAGAGGGAGGAAAAAATGTTCACCTGTTCAAAAAGCTGCCACCAGGACGCAGATACAAGCAGAGATTCTTTCTCTCATCAGCGTATTATTTTCCTGAACACACTGTAATTTCATCAATTTTCCATGCTTATGGTCATGAATGCTTGACATTACCATGTCTTTGCGTTAACAAAAAAGAAATTTCATGGCTTAAGTTTTCACTAGAAGAATAGGGAAAGCGTGAAAAGCCAGCCAAATTACAGAGCGCTACAGTGTCCTTTGTTCCACAGCAAGATTTTCTTGTGGAGAAATTTGTATTGTATGTTTTGGGTTGCTTATTAGTTACATGTCTATAACAAAATAGAACTCATACAGGTTTCTTCTGTTTTAACTGTTTACTGGTTTGCATCCGAGTGGTGTTTTATTGGATTTCAGGGTATCAATGGAATGAAATGTGAATTGAAAGCAATGGTTAAGGCTTTGGGTATTTGGAAGGCACATAAATATTTGTGGGACTAGATCTCTAGCCATTTTTGAATGCAGGTAGTGTTGTGTTGGTTAGTACTAGGCAGAGAGGTAACTCCAAATATTCCTAGGTTACAGTTTTCCCCAGTATATTATCTGGACTGTTTGCAAATCAAATCCTAACAAACAGGCAGGCGGGTTAGGAGGGATATGACATCCTTTACTTTAAAATGCTGATTTCACACACCAGACAGATGTGGCCATGACCTGAACCCAGAGTAAGTTAACAGGATGTTTCTGAGCGACCTTAGAAAACTTAAGACTTGTTGTAACCAAAGTTACATATTTTCTTTGCTGACCTCTGACACAGCGGTGATGATGATTCCAGAGCCATTGCACTTCCCCCTGGTGCTATGAAAGGAGTAGATTATATTGTATTTGTATTTAATGAAACACATGTCCTGGCTGGCTGGCACCTTGAATAAGTTGAGCCAGACTTGGAGAGCTTTCCTGCCTATTTATACAGAGAATGTGGAAGCCACGGTAGAGCCTATGGAGCCTTGTTTGCCAGTGGAGATGTGATAATACAAAGTTGTTTTCCCAAGTCTCCTGACTTTTTTGTGTCAAAGGATGAGGAAGCTGGCTTAAGACCTGGATAAATCCTTTTTAGAACACGTTATGGTTTTTCTTTGCTAAATACCAGGCCAGGCTGGACGGTGCTTTGAGCAACCTGGTCTAGTGGGAGGTGTCCCTGCTCATGGCAGGAGTCGGGACTACTGGTCTTTAAGTTCCCTTCCAATCCAAACCATTCTATGCTTCTATGATACTGGGGGTTTTTTTCTACCCATTTTCTACCCGTTTCATGTCTGAGATGTCTCTCAGCTAAGAGAAATGTCAGTTAAAATAATGCAGACAGGTTTAGGTTGGGGCATCTGCAGGTGCAGTGATTATGTTTTCAAGTTCCAGCTGATGCTGCAACTGCTGCACAAGGGTCCTCACTTGCCCTATCCCATCAACCTAATGGGCTGAACAACAAACACGTGAGAACGTTGGGTGTTCCTAGCAGAAATTTTATTTCATTAATGAGCTGGAGGCTGAACTGTGAAATTCTTTTAGCTGTTGATGGAAAGGATGGACTCCTCTGAGTAAGAGAGGAAGAAATGGCATCTGGCTTTTCTAAGGCAACAACACAGGCCCAGCAAATATGAGCCAGAGGCTGCTGCTCTGTTGGCTGGTAGATAGCCACATATTTCTTCCCATGGAGTGCTTTCAGCTGAGGCTGGAACAAATGGAGTTGGCCGTCTGTTCAGCTATGCTAGCGCTGTAACTTCTTCACTCAGGTCAGAAGTTACTAAAGCTGGCATAAGCGAAGCATCGCGGGACCTAACAGATGTCTCCTAAGGGAAGAATTGAGCTACCAAATTACATAGCAGTTTTACTCTCCATGAAAATGAAATTAAATCACCCTCCCATATTCATTCCTCTAGTCTGACAGCCAGGCCTTGATTCATGTACCGTTTCTTCCCTTTCCATAATCTTTCAGCAAGCTGCAGAAATGCTAATGGAAAACATAAACTCTCCAGACAGCTACTCTTGTGCTTTACTAATAATAATAATGTCACCAAAATACCATTAGACATAGTGGGAAGAGTAAACTGTTACAGATGATTGTACGTACCTCCACTAGCTGTTTCCATCTTTTACTTCAAAGTGTGCGGATACTACAGGAAAGATTCAATACTATCTCTTTAGACTAAAATGATTACTATTTCCATTTAGGCTAATATAACCACATTTACCTTAGTCTTGTAAATTTGCTTGGAATTGCTTCTTATTGGACTTGCTGGATGCAAAAGAAGATATCTAAGATCAGCAGGTGGGAACACACCTAGAAGTGCTTTATAAATGAATGTGAAGCCGTGAAGCCACGACTGCTTGTTCTCAATAAGGTTTGATATGAGTACGATGACCCACCATGGGTACAATGGAAGATGACCCACCTCCCGTCCCCTGCTCATCCTCTCCACTCCGGTGAGAGCAGTGAGGTAGGGGTTCACCTTGTGCTGGGTTTTGGGCTGCAGAAGCTAGGTGACGTAACACTAGGCTGAGACATGACTCTTCACAGAGACGAACAGGAGTTAACAACAGAGTTGCTCAGTCCCTTCTAAAAGACGACAGCTTGAATTGATAAGACATACGTTAAACAACACCACCACCACCCCTGCCTTACATTTCCCTAATCAACACAATGTCCCAATAGTTAAGACTTTCATTAATCTTTCTCAGCTCTCCAGCAACACCTATGAAAGTATGCAAGGTGCTGTGCAAAAGCCATTGTAATGTAGTAAAGTATATTAAAAATATACAACTAGACTATTTTGGATGACAGTGTGACGTGACTAGAAGGGTAGAAAAGTATTTCTTGAAAGTAATTGACTGATAATTCTCTTGAGAGTAACGGTTAGTAAGTACTATGTGCTTGTTGGACAAGCTGACACATCAAGACTCTTAAGCCACAATCATATTCTAAATTGGCATGCGTGTGAAGAGACGCTGCCAGCAAAACACAGCCAAATGAAAAATATGCCCATCAAAAAATGTTCCTGGATTTTACATTTTAGGGAGAAAAATAGAAACTTTTAGGAAAAACTAGTTCTGTCCATTAGGAGGTTGTATCGGTCAAATCTTTGGCATATTCTGATCAGCGGGGAATCGCACCACTAGCAAGTTGCTCTTTACTAGAGTAAATACTTGTTCCATGACCCACGTTTAAAGCAGAAGCCTTTTTAATCCAACTATCTATGTCGGGTGAATTCTGCTTGATTTAAAACTTCGTGTAATAGAACACTAAAGACATAATTGTATATTTAGAAATTTCTTTCAGTTATGAAGTTCACTCTTTGTTTCTAATTTATTTAGAAACTTCTACGCCTGCCTTTTTGCAGCAAGGACTGAATGTATCCTATACCATGGGTTTTTGTTTGTTCTACTATGGAAAGATATTGGTTTATTATTCTTAAGGGCATTTACAATTCCTGCAGCTAAAACATCGGGTGAATTGCTTACATTTACATGCATTATTTGCACACTCTTATTTTGTGACCTTCACTTGAACCTTACAGCTCCCATGGACCGGACGGTCCACATGGTGCTGATAATTTTTTTTAAATTTCTGGTTATTATTTTTTCCTTACTTATTTCAGCAATTTAAATTAAGAACTGGGTTTAGAATAAACTTTACATGTTGACAATTTCATACTCTGTTGCATAGAATTAGAGACCTGTTGCTGATTATCAGCTTTGTGGTCTTTATTTTCTTTTCCTTTCGTGTATTATCCCTGTACTTCATGAAAGTCCAAAAAATCAAAGCTGCAAAGAAGATGGCTTACTGCTCCCAAGTGACTTGGTCAGTCTTTTGTCTCCCGATAGGCAGAATTACATCAGTAGTGTTTGAGAAACATAAAGTTGTGTGGGTTTGGGGGGTTTTGTTTGGCTGTTGGTAGGTGTTTTTTTTTTTTAAAAAAAGCGCTTTGTGAAGTCTGTTTGTTTCTTCCCTTCTCCCAAGAAACACCAAGATATAAAAATTCCACTAAAAAGTATTAAAACCCCTCAAACCTAGAATGATCAAAATTGGATGTTTTTATTAGGCTTTTTAGTGGCTCAAACCTGTGATTTTCGGTATAAGACAGTTTTGTGCGGTTTTTCTTTAACAAATGTAGTAAGTTTAACTTAACTTACTTTCATGAATTTAATTAGATTAAGTTGAAATGAAAATTGTAAACCTCAATGCTACGGAAAAAGGCTAAAGCCCACAACCAAAGACGACCAAAGAGGTTAATCAAACCACAATGTAAATGAAGGGAACTCTGTCCCAATTGCTTGGAAAAGGGAGAAGAACCGGCGGAATTGTCCCGAACTCATTGTATTGCCTGGACAGAGGGCTCTGAAGGGGTGGTAACTATTCTGCTTATGCTGCATTTTTGTGGTGACTCGGTCGTCAAACGTTGAGCCAACCTACTGCTGCCTCCGTAATGGTAATGACAGAGTAGGGTGCTTGCTCTGGAAAATCTCCTCTCAGTTTTCCAGCACTGCTGTGTCCCCCTCTGGAGGCTGTCTTTGCCATAAAGAAGCACTATTATCAGGTCAATGTCTGCAGAATCAAATGGTCTCTCAGAAAATATAACTTTCAAAGCAGGCTCCTACCAGACCAGTAGTCCCAGTACGCGCTACAACATACTCATCTGAGTAGGAGTTTTCAGGGTATGGTGGTTGTTTTGGTAATTTGTAAAGGTTATACCATATTTTAGATGCTAAAATAATACATTTATTTGTCCTTTGATGACTGTAGAATACCCTGGGTCACATGAGTAATGCTATAATAATCGTTTGCAAACTGATCACGCTATTTTGCTCTTAGTTATAACGAGTCCAGAAGCAAAACCTGCCTTGTGTTTGAAATATTTTGAAATATATATTAAGTATTGAAATACATTCTAAGAAAGCAGAAGATAGGGTTAAAATAGAAGCTAGACGCTGGTTCTCTACTATAGTCTAAATAGTGTCTCAGTATTTTATTTGTCCCAAAGTGTTGTCATCTATGTTGCAGTGGTCTTGCTTTTGTGAAACATTAGACAGAACAACGTGAAGCTTCCTAAATTTATGTATCCCTGTTTTTACAAGCACAGCCAGCAGGAAGGGCAGCAGTCTACGCTGTGACGCTGGTAGGGCAAACCCAAAAAATATTTGCACTCATCCGCCAGTGCTTCCTAACAATTCATTAGCAGTTGACAATTATGGTGGCCTGGTACGCATGTTGTAGTAGCAGAAATCAAATCGACAGGACTGAGCTGTCTGTAATCGTAGCTGTAAGGCTGAGAAGTTCAATCTTGTATGTTGGCAAGAAATTAGCTCTGTCTACAGCTAAAAAAAATGACGGGAGCGAGATGCAGCTTTATTGCATAATTAGTTAAACAATATTTCATCTGTGGGTCTTATCAAGCTGTAAGACAGGCATATCTGTTGTAATTATATTTTACATCAGTAATGTGACACATTAATGAAATGTGTCACTACACTAGCATTAGGATACGTTTCATTAATGCAAACCACTTTTGTTGTATGCTTTACATTTGGAAACAGATTTAAGTATTAAGTGGCTAATGTCTGCAGCCAGGGAATCCTTTCCGAATTTGTAACACTGACCAGAACAGACCGCATTACACTCTCCAAATGGTGCATTTTTGCATTTGAATGTCTGAATTATCCTGGTTTCTTAGAGACGACCACAACACCAACATCTTAAATCCTCAAAATATTGTCCGCTTCATTGAATGCTCGTGATCTAAGCATATGTGTAATTATTCTGTAATTCTCCCCAAAATGTGATTCCTTGGAAATGCATACTAGATTTCCTCTATTGTAGCTGCAATGACTATTTCTTTGTGCCCGCTTCTTTAAATACGGTCACAAGGAAGTCTGTGTGCCTTGGTGCACCGCATGTGTAATGATGATTTTTTTTTTTTTTTTTTCCCCCCTCTCTCCCCCCCTCCAACTCCTAGTATGCCCATCAGGAGAGGGGAAAAAAAAAAAACCCAACCAAAAAAAAAACCCCCACAACAAAAACCTGCTTCATTTGTTTCAGGGTACAGAGCGAGGTCACGAAAAGACCATTTAAGATAGTATACATACAACAGTAATCTTTCCAACAAGAAATGGGCCTAATACCGCGTACAATGGGCTTAGAGTTAGGCAAGTATACAAAATTAGAATTTGCAAGAGTTACCAAACCTGGCTTGGATAACATATGCATGTGCACACTTTGGAAGAGGGCAAAGGGGAATCCCGTGTACCTCAAGCAGATTCAGCACACATCACGCAGCAGTGAAGATGATTTTCTTCAGAAATTGCTGCTAGAGCAAAACGCATAGACTCTTTTTAAAAAAAAAAAAAATCTCATTTTTCTGTGGGGAAAATACAGTTTTGTTCACTTAAAAAATTACAGTTTATTCAGTGATGGAAAGAAAATGTGTATGTGTTTTTCACCGAACTCTTACTTGCTTTTCAATCAAAGGAAGAAAGTTCTTTGGCAACGTGAGAATTGCAGACACCAGGCGTGCAGAGGCTGAGACCTTATCTTATTAATTGACCTAGTTCACAGGTGTCTTTATCAGCCCAGTTGTAAGGGAGCTGTAGGGAAGACTTCTGTTTCTTTTGTAGTAGTTTCTCTCGACATCTTCCATTTTAAGCAATGTTATCTGGATCTTCAGTACTTACTTGATAAAACTTGATAGTTAATCTTTTCATTTCAAAGGAGCAAAAATTCAATCAGAATTGGAAATAAGTGAAAGCAAAGCATCGATAAATAAAATCAACTTGTTACAAAATTTGCAACAAATTTTTGAGCCTGCTTTGTATAGAAATGTTCCTTGATAAATATATTTCCCCTACATTTTTCGGTTAAAAAAAAAACTTTAAAGGTGTGAAAACATTTAATGGAATAATATTGAAGGATTTTTCTGAGGAGGATTTATAAAACTATGCTTGCTAGATTTTCAAAACAGAGATGCTTTGGGATAAATACTGTGCAAAATCTTCTACAGTAGGAATGGTAGACATGCAGTTTATTTTTTTTCCTTTTATGCCAATAAACCATAAAGGTCTGAGTTGAGGAAAACAGGTTTATCTGGAGAAATAAAATAAGCACAGCTACATGTGGAAAAAATTCGTATGTGCTGAGGAAATTAAGCCTGTGTAAAATAGTTACTGCATTGATTCACTGTAATAACTCTTAGCGAGTGCTGCAATGTTTGGTCCCTTGCACTGTTTCATCTTATATTAGTACAGCATTTGAGTGTGGTAACCCATTTTTGGCTTTTCGCTGTCAGATTTTCACAAACAGAATCGAAATACAAAATCCACTTCTAAGGTTCAACCAGGAAAGAAATCATAAGATTGTGGAGCTGCAACAAACAATGTAGTATTGCTCTGTTTTCCACTCTTTAATTAAACCCTCCTGCTGATGTTTACTATTTAGCCCAAGTTGTACAGAATTTGGATGAGGTAGAATATTACAGCTCAATAATTGAGACCCAAAAATAGGTGCTAGACGGAGAGAGTAGAGTTCCCTGTGGTTGTATGCTCAGAATTCCCCAGAGAGGGGCAGGTTTCCACCTGTTTTCCTCCTGGTGGCAGTCGTCATTGCCATCCTTCAGGTTTCCACTGGGGTGGAGGAGGTATGACTTGGTGCAAAGTATGTGTAGAATTTGTAGCCCTGATGTGGGTCTTTTGAAATGCCATGGACTCATCAGGCACACGCACAAACTCCTTTTCTGCTAAAACAGGAATTTCTCCTGTATGTATCGGTGATGTGGCATCCAAATTGGCAGAAGCCAACCAAGAAATGGTCTCCGAGCATCTCCCTGCTGCATCTCCTTCCTCTGCCTAAGTGCAGGGAGAAAATTCCCAGTGCAAGCAGATAGCGAATTTCAACCCTGCCAATTTGGTTTTGGAGCTGTGGGGTAAAAGCCTGATCCAGGGAAGTGGGTGGCAAAATGCCGCGCGAGCCAAGTGGTGTATGGATTTTCCTCGTAAAACGGCTTCCTGCTGAATTAAAACGCTTGGGACTGAGAGCTCTGGGTGTGTTACAGGTCTGCAGTGCACAAACGGGAACAAATCTCTCCCTCTTTCAGTGATATAAATATTGAAATAAATATGTTAAGTGCCAGAGTGTAATTTTTTTTATATACACTGTCTATATCTGTTTTTATTATGAAGTAGTGACTGAGAAGTGGTTTTCATTTTAATAAAGCAGTTTTCTGTTGCTGCACCTGTATTCAGCCTCTCCCACTTCCCCCTCTATCCCATTATTTGCAATATTTTTTTTTTTTCTTCCTGAAACCCTGAAATGTCATCTGAATGAAAATGATCTGGACAACCAAGGGAAGTACCTATAAATAAACATTTGGCAGAGAATCTTTTGGTACTGCGTGAATGTAGATTGCAAACATTTTAATGAGGCCAGCCTTGTTGTTTTTTTCAAAAAAAAAAAAAAAAAAAGTTGATTGTGAATCAGTAAAATGTGCTGGGCTTTCTAAGCTCCGAGTTGGCAACAGCTTGTTGAGAGTAAATCCTCTCACGGAAGGTTTTGCTAATCTGAATAAATTCAATTTCAAAATCCTTCCTTGATCTAAGCTTGCTTAAGCTCTCACCAAGGCCTAAGGACCCTGCGGGTCAATTCCAACAACAAAAGATAAGAAAAATCTGCCCTTTCTCATATCTCTTTGCAATACGCTATAAGCTGTTACCTCACTGCAAAAATCTTTAGGTTTAATGAAGTCGCCTTTTGATACTTTTTGAGGATGAAGTTCAATGTTTCCCACCCTGGTGCATGTCTGCTCCGCCTGCCACCCCGGACCGATGTCAGAGGACCTGGCTGGCTCCTTCCCCTGCGCCTCGAAAAGGAGAAGTCCTTGAAATCACTGCGCTGAGCTACATAGCTCTAAAAAAAATATGATAAATGGAGTTTTATAAATAAGATTTTTCTCTTTTTTTTTTTTTGGTGGTGGTGGGGGGATAACTGACATCAGGTTAGGCAGCTTGCGCTTTTCAGCCCAGATTGATTAAACAGTCGTAAAGGAGAAAGTTTAGCTCAAAATCTGAACGGATTTTGGGGCTGGGCGGTGGTTGTGCGATTCTCCTGCTGCCGCTGTGAGGGTCTACTGCAGTTCAGACACCCGCTACTGCTGAACGCCGCACGCGTGATCTGACATGCGACAGCATTTGTGTTATTTTTCTTCCCAATGGCCCTCTGTTCCATTTTCCTTTCAGCCGAGGCTTTTTTGTGTTGAGCAGTAGTTTATGCGAAGACAGCGAGACCTCATCGTGTTGCATTAATCAGACCAAAATCACCAAAACTGGAGCTTTTGAACAGCCTCAGATACTGGGCAGCTGTAAACGGATTGCAGTCGGGCTGTGTGGTTTGTTTTTGTTGAGTTTCTTGGGCAAGCGTGCTTCCAAAATCTATTCTGCCATGATAACTAAACTTAAATAAAAGGAAGTAGCAGAAGGATTTGGTTTTATGCTCAGATATTCCGTCACAAAAAGTAACTTCAGCCAGCAGAGAAGGGAAAGATCACAGGCTACAGCAGGCAAAAGGAGGTTTTATGGGCAATGCCAAGAGTCTTGAGCTGACTGTGACCTATCTGGGAGGCAGAGGGACCTTGTGGAAGTTAAAAATCTGGCGCCGTTGGAAAACTGAGCTGGCTTCATCTGTGGTTAGCTAAAGGAAATAGATTAGAAAGCCTAGCAATTTCTGGTGATATGAAATAAAATCTTCTCCTGCTTTGTTTGGCTGGATGTGGGAGGAAGGGCTGCGCAGAGTCGAGGTGGAGCTGCGTTTATTTTATGCTACCATTATTTTGAAATAACTTCCTCCGTATTTTGAGGAGGCTGGGTTATTTTAGTTCAGTTTGATGAGACCGTGGTTGTGTTCGTTAGTCCTGTCTGATGAGCCCAACTTGAAACTCACCCCATGGCTGGTGCTGCCGCAGCACCTGGGAGCTCCTGGTGCCTCCAGCTCATGATGTGACTTTAGGACAGGCCTTTAGACACTCCCTTCCTCCTCAACTGGCAAAAAGTAGTCATAAATCTATATAGTAATGTCAAAGGATTAGTAGGAGAATTCATTATTTATCCTGCGTGAAAGAGCAAAGGGTCTTCAGGGGAAGCCCTGGAAAATTGAGGTCTGGCAAGTGAAGAGAAAGGGGGGAGGCGTAGGGCTTAAGGAGAGAACCGAGATATTTAATGGGCTCCCAAAACCCATTTAATGGGCTCCCATTAGGCTCCAGTAGGGATGTCTCTGAGGACGAGGGGTGTAAAGGCTTTTTTGATCAAGTTATTCCTTTATTAGAATTTGGGTTTTCTCCCAAACTTATCCTGCAGCCATAAGCTCCACCCTGAGCATCTCTGATGCTCTCCTGGTTCTGCCCTTCACCCTCCTTGTGCAAACTGCAGAAATCAGCTCTGTTTGCCACTGCCCTGGATGAACGAGGGGTATTTGACTCAATGTGGTGCTTCTCAGAGGGCTTCTGCACCGCTGTACGTACTCCGTTGTGTACTGGTCTTGTGTAAATGCCATTAATGCTCCTCACAGGAGCCGTGGCGAGCGCTTAGGTGAGTAAAGCTCAAGAGTGAGTAAAGCACAAGACTGGACCGTAACACCAATATTCATTGCCGGGAACGCTTTCATAAATTCACTGACAGCATCGCAGTATTACAATGAAGATTAGGGTTTTTTTGGGGAGTTTTTTTTTTGGGGGGGGGGGGTTGTTCGTTGGGGGGTTTTTTGGTGTGTTTTTTTTTTTTAAAGAATTGCGTAGTTTTCTGTGATTTCTTTCTGCCTACAAAACCTTATACAGGAAAATCTTTTATACAGAAGAGGAAGAAGTCATGCTACCCAGATAAAACTGTCTGTTTGGAAAGAATCCCATGTGTTGAATATGCAAACACAGTAGTACTTAATGGCAAAGAGCATACGGAGGCGTAACATAGGCTGTTGAGCTGATGTACTTCACCCATGTAGCAACTCAGTATATAACACCTATTTACTAGTTTGGCAAAGCGGCAACCTGACGGCAGTCTCGCAAAATCCACATTTTAATTTTAGTACTACGGATGTTTTTCTTAATCTTTATTATTTTTATTATTTCCTTTACTTATTGTTTCCTTTATTAAATGTCACGTATTAAACTGACTTCTGTCTCTGCAGATATCAACTCTAACTTACGTTTAGGTTTTAAAACAGTCCCTTGGACCTTACAAATACTTGTGTTTCAAGTTACGCAGGGTGACAGATTGTGTTACCAGTTATTACACAGTATAACCAGCTACTCTCATGGACTGGCTAATTTGTTGGAAGTGGTGGTTTGTGTCAGAGCCACAGCTCCTGGAGTCGTATCATTACATAAGAATATCAGATTTCTTTAAAAAAAAAAAAAAAAAAAAAGGAATCAGTCTCCCTGGAAGCCAAGACAAAAGATGAAAAATGGCTTAAATGCACTAGACAGATTTAGTTTTGAAAGCCAAATAAAGGATCAATTACAGATTTTAAAGCAGATTGAAAAAAAATAGGATATGACATAGGATATTTGAAAGCTTTGCAGTTGGCAATACGATTCATTCATGCTTGTATTTCTTCTAGTATTTGTTTTTCCCAGTTCCCAAATTTACCTTAAAGTCACCGTAAATAACTTGTCATACGTAGCAAAAATAACGGTTTAAGTAGGAAGGACTTTGAGGATGTTATGACAGATCACGGTGCATGTGAGTAATGCAGCTAATATGCCTTCATCCCATTTCAGTTGCCGTTTCCATTTCCATGGATTTTAGTACTATTTGTTTTAGATCCTTAAATCGGCGGTGCTTGCCCTATAGATTATACACTTGCCTCCACATTTTTTTTTTGTAGCTCAGCAGTCTGAGTGACAAATAGGGTTTTTTAAACAAATTTAATTCAGGATTTTAGATTAAACTTTTTTGATAGGATAATTACTCCCGTAGTCTCTGGTGCATGTACGTTAACGTCTTTATTTAAGAGCTTTCTTTGTGCCTCAAAATGTCTTGATGTCAGACATACAGTGCAGTTATTAGTGTGAAGCTATCCAATTCAAACTGTAACGTTCCTACAGTGTCAGTTCTGTTTTCTAATTTTGAGCTGAATGTGACTAATGAAGAAAATGATTTTGTCTTGATGTTTAACAATTCAAGGAGCATCATGGAGCTGGGTTTATACATAGCAAAAATAGCACTGTAGCTGAATCTGCTGTTATTTGCAAATTACCAGGCAAACTCGGGCAAGTGACGTACCTTTATTTATCAATCTTTATGGATGGAACCAATTTCTTTAAAAAAAAAAAAAAAAAAAAAAAAAAAATAAGTGAAGCATTAATACAGACAAACACAGATGTAGAGCTGTTCCTTGTTAGGGATATTCATAGTGTTTGGTACAGGCGTGCAGACGCAACGCAAGAAGTTCCTGAGATGGCCAGTATAAAAAGAGTGTAAATGGTAATTCAGACTTCTAAGATTATACACCTAAATCTGAGCATGGGAAAACCCCAGCAGCTTTTTGTAATTATCTGTGTGGTACAGATAATACTTCTGTACTGTGACTACTTGCAACTTTCAAAAAAAATTTAAATAAATAGATATTCAGTAATGAAATGTGAAGAATTCACTTTTTCTCATGAAATGTGAAGAATTCTCTTTTTCTCTTTCTAGGTAGGTGAGAATGTATGTTTCTATTTCTCAAACTTGTAGCATGGAGAATTAGTTGTCCAAGACATCGATCAGTAGAAAAACCTTTCCTATTGCGGGTATGGCATGTATGATTTTATCTCCTTCCATTAGTTGCTGTACTGAGCTTTGATGCAAGGGAATGGACTAACTGACCTTTCAAGGTCTGTAGTGTCAGCTCAGAAATCTGTATTTTTGTTACTGTTTTTCTAGACCCTAGCTCTTGGAGTCATATTGTTACAAAGCAGTCGCAGCCTTCTTTCTTTTTTCATTTAAATGTACGCTTTTGGCTCTCTTGAATGTGAAATAAATCTTGAAAAGATTTATTGAACATGTCTTTTAAGGGTAAAGATCAAAAGACAAAGAATAAGAACTACATTTTTTATTTTTAGAAAAATCTTAAAATTTTGAGGACACTTTTCTAATTTTCGTAATTGTTGAGTGTACAGAGTAGATGACGTTGAAACGTTTGCAAATAGATTTTCTCATGATTTTATCAGTTCTGCTTCCTGATAAAGGTAGCACAGAACAGAAGAAGAGTTTCGGCGGTTAATTAAAAATCAGCTTTTCTTCTGCAGTGAGGACTGGAGAAAGATTTGATGCAAATGGAATAGTGAAAAGAAGAGAAACGGTGACTTTGCACCTTGAGAGGTAGACCACGTTCAGTACTCATCTTCTGCTATAGAGAAACACCAAATATCAGAAAAGCCCTGCAATATTGATTGTAACGCTCAGTTGCTAAAGAATCGCTTGTTTGGGGGTGGGGTTTTTCCTTCTCTCTTTTTTTTTTTTTTTTTTTAACCGTGTAGTTTCTTATGGAAAATAATAGTTTTCCCTGTGATGGACGAAAGTCTTTGAGGTGTGCAAACAGTGAATACGGGCAGGCGGATCAACGAGCGTTGGGTGGAAGTGCTGGCATTAGAAGTGTTTATCTGGCTAAAAGAAACACACGTACTGTGGAAAGTGCTTTCATGTAATAGGTTGCCAGAAGAGGCAGAGGGAATAAGGGTTTCCTGCAAATTGCCCTGTTTCTCCATATGGTTTATAATGGCTCTTTGGCCTCTACTCAGCACACCGTTGCGCTGAACCAACACATAGCAGCCCTTCCTGGAGACTACGCGAGACAAAATGCTGCCTCTTGGGATTGAGGATGACTAATCAACAATTGGTTTTGAACCTGTTAGATAGATGAGATGAATTAAAATGCCTTTACATCAGACATTTCATCCGACAGAAAAGGGGCACAGTGAAGGCTTCTCTGATCAATTGGGACTTCTAATTTGCTGGGTTGGTTTTCCAGGTCCTTGTGTAGCTCCATCCTCCTCTGTGACAAATGAGGGTATCAACCTTCATTCACCTTTGGCCCCACTGACACAGAGCCAGTGTGTCTCCCACATAGATACTATTTACCAGCAAACTGTTGGATTATTGAATCCAGGTCTTCAATTTCCAGGATGGGGATCTGCATTCATGTACAGGCGCATATATTTATTTATGTGTTTGGCATAGCGTGCAGCTCCCTGGGACATCAGCAGATTTGGGCATGTCAAGCCAAGGTAGCGGGAATAGTGACAAGGCTTCATCAGTGAAGTTTTAGAGCCCAGTTTGTGTAGATATTCTTTGCAGATTACACACGTGTTTAAAGACTCGGAAGCTCTTAGAGGGGATTACAAACTGTCTGCAGATAATAATCTTCTACAGAAATCTCAGCCAAAACTTCATCCAAGGTCCAGGTTGAGATGGAAAACCAGCTGTCTCGCCTGTACTGCCCACCATAGTGCTGCTGCTTTCCTAAGGCTACGTCACGCTCACACCTACATACTGAGGGAAAGGGTGTGTGAATATACTGGGCTTTCTGGTGAGGGCTGCTGTCACAGCACAACATAAGCCTACAAATGAGATTTGTTATCAGCTTGAACTCACATGTTTTCTCTTCTTCCTCCACGAATTTCCCCTCAGGACCTCTTCTCCGTCATTGTAAATCCATAAATCTTTCTTCCAGACCCAAAGTACTGGCATTTTCCTTATGTATTCCTACAAAGTGTTGCTCTTTGGAAAAAACAACGGGCATGAATACTCAAAAAGAATATAAAACTTGATGTTAACCGTAGCTTTCAGTGAATCTTTGTGCCGGTTGCTCTTTGCAGCCTTCTTGGACACAGGATGTCACTTTTGCCATAACTTCTCACCATCCTTTAGCAGTTGTGGGGTTTTTTCACTATTCTTCTGAGATCCTGGGGAATAACACAAAGGCCTGATCCTCCCTAGAGGTCTCTTAATTATGCATAGCTCCCTTATTCCTCAAAACTCACCTTCTCTTCCGTCTCTAAGGAAATTTGATTCCTTCTCTGTCACATCTTCTCTCTGTGGAGATTCACGTCCCATTTCTACGTCGTGGCAAATTAATTTTACTTTTTTTTCTTATCCTATGTAAAAGGGAAGCAACAGTGTTTCCCAGCGTACAAAGTAAAAGCCTGGTGCATGCCAGGCAGCACCCAGAACCTGACCTAATCAGCTCTGCCAACCCCACGCTTGTAGCCCACTATTTTCATGGCAAGGAAGAGAGGTAGATGCTAGGAAGCTATTTTAACTGCATTAAAATTTTAACTATGCTACGCTTCGGGAAGAGTGGCTGGAAGCTGCCTGGCAGAAAAGGACCTGAAGGTGTTGGTCAACAGCTGAACGTGAGCCAGCAGTGTGCCCAGGTGGCCCAGAAGGCCAGCAGCATCCTGGCTTCTATCAGGAATAGTGTGGCCAGCAGGACTAGGACAGTGATTGTCCCCCTGTACTTGGCACTGGTGAGGCCCCACCTCAAATGCTGTGTTCAGTTTTGGGTCCCTCACTACGAGACAGACATTGAGGTGCTGAAGCGTGTCCAGAGAAGGGCAATGAAGCTGGTGAGGGGTCTGGAGCACAAGGCTTGTGAGGAGCGGCTGAGGGAACTGGGGTTGTTCAACCTGGAGAAAAGGAGGCTGAGGGGAGACATTCTCGCTCTCTACAACTACCTGAAAGGAGGGTGTAGCGAGGTGGGTGTCAGTCTCATCTCCCAAGTAACAACTGAAAGGGAAGAGGAAACAGCCTCAAGTTGGAACAGAGAAGGTTTATATTGGAAATTAGGAAAAATTTCTTCACTGAAAGGATTGTCAGGCATTGGACAGGCTGCCCAGGGAAGTGGTGGAGTCGCCATCCCTGGAGGTATTTAAAAGATGGGTAGATACCGCACTCAGGGACATGGTTTAGTGGTGGACTTGGCAGTGTTACGCTTACAGCTGGACTCAGTGATCTTAAGGGTCTTTTCCAACCTAAATGATTCTATGATTAATGAGGCCTTTCTGCACTAATTAGAAAACTTGTACTGTTAGACACTTATAACATTAATTTGACTGTCAGTAATGCAAGAAGATTTTACATGTAACATTGGTGCAGACATGAGTATCTCTACAACAAGAGCCAGAAGCATTGGGGAGCAAGGTCAAAGCTTGTTCATTGACGGTATTGTTATGGTCTGAAGAACCCACAACCATTTATTGTCGTTTAGACAATTATTCTATCACCCGATTACCCTTCCCCAAACGGGAAGGGGAATCGGGGGGAAAAAAACCCAAGGAAACCTGAGGGTGGAAATATAAACAGATTGAATAGAGTAAGACTAAATAATTAACGTTAATAGTATTACAGAACCAATATTGATTCCAATATAAAATATACAAGGGTTACACTCAGCCCATTGTATCCATAGGAAGCTGGGCACTCCCAGCAGGGGACAGCAAGTGTGGGACACTGCGAGTGCTACGGCTTTGGGAAGAAGGGAAGGGCTCAGGGGTCCGTCACCAGGGCAAGAAGTTCTCAGGATGGCAGCCATCATAGAATAGACCTAACTCCTCAGCAAACTTTCTAATTTATATCAAATGTGCCGTTCATGGTATGAAATAATTCTGTTGGCCAGCTTGGGTCAAGTGCCCGGGTCTCGTTCTTCCTCATCCCCACACCTGGTGAGTAAGAAAATACTGAGACCTTGAAACCTGCACACCATAGCTATGGCTATAAAGTAAATATTTTCACAAATTCAGACACTAGAGTCTTCTAAAAATGCACTTTCCCCAAGCATTAGAAGAGACCTTACTGGAAAGTAAAATTACCGAAAGACAAATTAACCCTGTGTAGCTCCAACCAGGACAGGTATTTACAGCAAATGAATGGCTGGATTCATCAGGCTAAACAATAACAGGATAGATGTCCAAGTGACCTGTCTCAACTGCCTTTGTAGTTGTTGAAGAGAAATAAACACATCCAAGTCGTGTGACTCATTGCCTCTTCCCGAGGCTGATATTTAAAACAGATCAGATGAGCAATATCCTAAAAGAGGATATTTTTCTCCACAGACTAGGCAGCTGCAGCTGTCTGTCCTGCAGACCCCTGAAGTTAGGTGAGGTGAATCTCATCCTAAATTCTTTGACAATGAAGGTACGTAGAGAGTCTCTACATTTTAAGCACAGACTATATGCATGAAAAGACATGTGTGCGTTTTTGAGCGGCTGGCCATTTGCTCTACAGCTTTATATTTTGTTACATATAGGTTGAACAAGTAGTCTTCTGGTGAAAACAGTAGGAAAGCTTATAGGCACTTAAGGATTATTTCAATTTATTGTTGACAATTCATGTAAACTCAGTGCTCGTTCATTAAAAAAATTAATAAAAATCATAGCCTGAATTAAAATGGTAAATCTGTAACTGTTGACTGTGAGGCTGAGAGATCTTTGCTGTTGAGCCTCCAGCACATCATAAGAGGAATCACGAACGCTTTTTTAAAAAAAGAAAAATAAAAAAAGAGAGAGAGCAGCACTGAAGTTCATCCCATTGCCTTTATTACTTTACCACCATTCAAGTACGATGAGAAAGGCCAAAAAGCTTGCGTGACAACCGGCGTGGGTAATACATGAATAGGAAGTCTAGTTTCTTTACTTCTCTATGACAGAGCTGAACAGTAGGCCAGGGAGATTTGGGGCTTTTTTTCTGTTGTGTGGTTTGTTTTGTTTTTTTTTTTTTTTCTTTTCCTGATTCTATTCTTCTATATAACTTCTGTCAGAGAAATCACCCATGAGAACAAAGGTTTGCTAAAAGTGTCACTCATTTTGTGCTAACACTTACCAAGAAGTCGAGATTCTAGCAGCTGTATACATCCATATAATAAATATTTGAGAAACAGTGTCAGTGTGTACAGCATGCAGCTCTGGTCTTCTTCAGATGCACGACAAATTCCATAATAAAACCAACCCTGTTTTTTCCTGTGCAATAGGTATTTTGTTTTTATTCTATGAAATGTTTTTAGCATTTCTCTATTCTAAAGCCATTTAGAACAGCCAGAATAGATGACGTTACGTTTTGCTTTTTTTTTCTTTTTTTCCTAGTGAATCAGTCTTGTGTAAAGACTTTGGTGTGTGGATGTACCAGAACTTGAGTAATGACTGATGAAATTTATATTATTATTTTATTGTGTCACCATAACAAATTGCTTGGGTAGGAAACCTCTTTTTGTATTTGTTTGGATCATCTCCACATTGACTCCTTGGGCTTCTCTTAGTTTTGTTGGTTGTAATATATAGTTTTGCAGCAGTATCTGAGCAGGACCGTAATGAACACTTATTCTCTTGAGTTTAAAGTTAACTTTATTTCAATGTTAAATTTGTGTGCAAGAAGCAGATTATTTACCAGTCGTTCTTAAGATAAACACTAACTGTGCTAACGTTTTTAGTGGAATAATTTCTGACCTGTGAAGATGAATTTTAAAAGGCAAATTAACTGAGAGTATCAAATTGCCAAGTTTTCAGATTTTGTTTCCTGAGTTTATGTGCGTTTTCAAATTACGTATCAAATAGGTTATGATAATCTTAGATATCTGAAGTCAGCCTGAACAGCCATTTATGAGTAGCAATCTTCCAAAACCTTAAAAGCATTTTTTTGGTAAAGTTCTTACACCTTCTTCAAGTCTTTAAAATATGGAGGTTTGCACATGCACGCTGAAGTCAGCTACCTGATCGCCTCTCCTTAAAGAACCATTTTGAATCTTTTTTTTGAGTCTTTTTTTTGAATCTTTAGAAGCGATGCCGTGAGATTTACTGGCGTGGTCATAGAAAGTCATTAGTAAGATTTGAAGTGGTTTCTGATTATTATTATTTTTTTTTTTAATTCTAACTGCTACAAGGAAATGTTTACACAGATGTCGTGAGAGTTTAAAAAAAAAAAAGGGGGGGGGGGAGGCCCCTT
>VZSF01004568.1:1081233-1083733 GCA_013398295.1 Chionis minor
CCCCCGCCATGTATAGCATTGAAAAATGCATATTAGTCTTTCATCTTCTTTTGACTGCTAAAGCACTGCAGAAGATACCAGCAATGTGGAAAACAGTCTGAGTAATTAAGTCAAATTTTACACTCGTAAATTTTGCTTTGTGGCTGTGTCTGGAAGTAGAGGGAGTTCCAGGAGCAATATGCCTTCTCCTGCTCTGTGGAGCTGAACTTTTTACTTGGCAAGCCGTAATTCTTTCCATTTGCTGCCAGTGCCATATCAATACACAAGGCCTTTTTTAAGGTCTAAAAACCATGAGTGTCACAATTCAGATAGATACTGCAGCTGGGCAATTAGGGTTTTTTTCACTGTTAGGTACAAACAGAGTGTCCCCGTTAATTTGATATCTGCCCATTTATAGCAAGAACTATGGCTTCTCGGAGTCTGAACTTGGTCGGTGAAATTCAGGACCCACTGATTTCATTAGTGAAGGTTTCCATCGATTTTAAGGAAGTTGTGATTGCACTCAAGGAGTCTGACCATCTAGCAAAATTCCACGCATTCATTACATCCCACATACCTGTTTGTTCCCTTAATTTATTTGGGTGTGAACACATTGACTTGAATTATTCCTGGTTTATATGCTTAAACAGAGCAAAGAATCAGATTGTACGTGGCTTTTGAGCTTGTTCAAATGGGAATCAACTTTTTCCCCCCCCCTATCGCATGGAAGTAACACGAATTAGAAAATGATTGCTAAAACAGAGAAATAGTCACTGAGCCAGGAGGACATTTAACTGTGCGAAGAACTAATGTGACACATCCCTCTTTTATTCTGCATGACACTGGCCTTATTAATCAGACAAGCAAGCTTTGAAAACAAACAAACATCCAAACAAAGAATTGCAGAGATAAAGCAAAGCGCCCATTTTCCATTTAGATTCCCTGACACAGCATGAAAACAAACCGGGCATGGATTAATAAATGATCCCCAGATACGTCATTTAAGAGCCTTGTGTCAACTGCAAATAAAACCAGCCATGTCATGCATGCCTTTAGATGTTCATTAATGGATCACAGTTCTGCTTTTTTTGATATAATCGTGACAACTGGGCAAGACGCTTAACAAATCAACTTTTGTTTGGTCAAAGTTTTAAACCGCGCTCTTTTGTACGTCTGCCCGTTTAGCGGTTGTTTGGGGTTTTTTTAACAAACTAGGTATTGGCTTGAACTGGAGGAGAGCTACCAGATAAGCTATATTAGCTGAAGACTTCTTATATTCAATCTTTCTTTATGGGTAATGTTTTCCATTCTTTTCTTCTCTTTGCTTTGGGTTAGTGCCTGTCAGAACACCAGTTCTGTTGTGGACTGCAGTGTTAATGCAAGTTGCCTCGCATAATGCTGACCATTGTCTAGCAAGTTGCCACACCAACTCAGCAGATCAAGGAGACATGCAAATGGGTCAGGAACACACACAGAGGTTTTCTCCTCACCTAAGAGGATAAGAGCTACAGAGAACTAAGGCAGCGCGTTCATCGTTACTGGCTATGTACTACAGAAAGCTGCTTACGTTTGAACTTTGCTAGGAAACATTGGTAGCGGGCCACCGATTGAACCCCACAACTTAACAGCTCCACAGAGGTGCTCCAGAGAAATTGTTACTATCCTTGAAGCTGAAGGAGCAGGGGGGAGGTATTTGGGCTGGTTAGGCAAAGCTCCCTGGGACAAGCTTTGCTCTATGGCTTTAACCTTCTATGTTATGAGCTCCCCAACTGTGAAAACGTGTATTTCAGCCCTTGCTGTAAGGCTTGTTGCCATTTTTAACTACGTGTAAGCCATTTTGAGCTACCAGAATGAACACAGACTGTAAAATACTATTAAATTACTTAGCTTAAGAAACAGTGTCATTCTGTCTGAAAATATGACCTGAACTGCCCTAGCAGATGTTAAAATAGCTTAGCCTGTTCTTGTGCTACCTTTTGAACTTGAAATAATGGACTTGGATTTTATGTTCTGCTCTGCCACAAGCAGACCTAGGGAAAGTACTCTTCCTCCTTGCCACCCGCGTTCATACAGGTGCTCCCTAGGCTCTCTGGAGAGCAGGTTAGAAAGGACCCAACCAGTTAGGACTCACGTTATCTGCAAATAGTAAGGAGATTTGTGCCGATGCTGACAGAGGGAGGATCATTAGAAACCACATTGCCCCTGCAGGTATAACATAGACGTCTCTGAATTTCTAGAAACTTTAATTTTTTGAATGGGATTGGATTTAGGTTTGAGTCCTGCACAAGCCATGTGGCTTGCTCCCGACCCCAGCTGAGGACGTTGCCAAAACTGTGGTTCTCTCCGAACGGAGGAAGTCCAGACCATATTTTTCAAAGTCCCTCCAGCAGTTCAAGGGAGCAAATGACTTTGCGCCCTGGGGGAGAGACCCTGCAGGGCCCTTAGGGGTTAAACCCCTCCTGGGGAGCATAATACAGGTCTGAGCACATGATGTAATGCTGCAGGGAGGGTTTCGGTGACC
>VZSF01004568.1:1088733-1165425 GCA_013398295.1 Chionis minor
GTTTCAATAATTGAAATTACTAGATGTGCCATGGGAATATGGGGGGAAGGCCTCTGATCTCATGTTTTCCAGGGCATATTTGGAAAAGTTTGGTGAGGGCAGTACAAGCATACTGGTGCTATACTGAGAACCGGGAGATAGAATGCGAGCCCTTTGTTTATTTGAGAGCCTTATTCCTCTATTTTAAGAGGAACAGCTGTCAAATCTGATGGTTTGTGCTTCTTTTTGGTTTTTTTGGTGGGTGGAGTGTGGAATCTGTAAAACTTCTGTAATGAATGTTTCCTTGTTAATGCACCACAAACGGTATCCAAAAGCGTAGTGCCAAGTACTGGAGAGAGCCATAAAATACAAGGAGTTTGGCGGGAGTGTTTCTTTCATTGTGCTACTTAATCCTCCACAGTTACTTATGGAGGAGATATTTTTTCCTGCTCTTTTCCCCCTATCTCCTCTGGGTGTATCAAGGTCCCCGGGAGGGTGACCTGCCAGGACAGCTGCAGCCAGCGGGAGCGAACGGAGCCAAGAACAAGATTTGTTAGGGCAGAAAAACGGGGCTTCTCAATTGTTAATCCCATGTGAGGAGCTCCTCCTCCTCCCCGTCCCCCTTAGGGGACACGGGACTGGCTGCAGAGCTCATCGCATCCCACCAGAAGTGAAACGCCTCTTCATTTTTATTTTATTTTATTTTTTACGATAGCTTTTCCATAATAATGAAAGCAAGAATAACTCCAAGTAGGTAGACGGAAATGTAGTAGGAGAAAAATGGAAGTGAAGAAAGGAGAGGAAGGATAGTGAAATAATAGCTACTGGCACTCATTTTGTAAACCCTTTTGACTGCTTCACAGCAATTTTTAGGGGAAATTTGGCTTTTTTTTGTTCCTTGCACATATGTGCAATTTTCTTAGGACAGAGAGGATTCAATGATAATCACATTACAGAAAGTTCTGTGTATTCAATACATTGGCAGGTAGAAGTAGATACTGGCAGAAAAAAGGATAAACAGGAAAAAATCTGTTACACAGGCATATTATGGCTTCAGCCACATGATTCAGTGCTGAAAAATAATTCCTCTGGTTGCTGATAGCAGATAATTAAAATTTTCAGGGAGCTGCCAGTGAAAAATAGTATTTTCCTTGATGTATGTATGGAAATCCAGCACAGAGCATGCGGTGTCCCTGTGGCTAATGAATTCTAAAGCAAAGCCAGGAGCTGGAAATACGCAGAAACTCCCCACTGCAGGGATCTTTGGCACCATTGTGTGCCTCTGTGGTTGAGACAATGGGAACAATTTTATGCTAATCAGCGGAAATAAAATGCAACATTTTGGTACAAGAGAAATTAGCTGACACCAGCACTTGAACTTTCCTAAGCAGAACTCTTGGTTTGCGGGTTATCAAAGTGAGTAACGCTGTGAGGCACTTCAAATCTTATGCAAGTTCTGGCAACTGGAACATGTGCAATTTCCTTGTTTTCCTTATTTTCAAATATTTTTCTGGCAACTGGAACATGCGCAACTTCTTTATTTTCCCTATTTATTTTTTTTTCTTTCTGGCTTTATCGCCTTAAGGGATATAAACTGTTTTTCTTACAATAACTTATTTCTTCTTTGGATGGAAGGATCTACTACTTTCACATGCCTAGGTTAAATGTCCTGCTTAAGGGTACTTAAAAGTGATTGATAGTAGGTCCTCAGAAAACAAATACAAAATCAGAGGCAGTGGCAGAGAGAGGTCAAAGGCAAAGGGCCAGTGGGGGTGAACGTGGTCAAGTAATAGGGGGTGATAGGCAGAGGAGGCTACAAGAATGTATGTGTGGGGAAAACTTTCCGTTGGATCGCCTCTAAGTTGTTTCAGCCAGTTTTTCTGCCGGACCAGAGCTTTTCCTGGACTTTTATACGTAAGCCCTGGGTAACACATGTGAAAGTGTGTTAAATGAGTATCGTACATCATCATGCTGCGTTGCACATTGAACACGGTAGACATACACACACACACAAAATTATATAGACTTTTTTCCTGGCAACAAAACTAACTCTGCTTAAAGAAATGGTGAAATAAGTAAATTAAGGTATTACTTGTTACAGTTTTTAAGCGCGTACCGCTTTAATTGGGATTTAGGAGTTTGGGAGGCAAGGTAAGCAGGAATCACGGACTCGATGCATTGGAATGGGCGCACGAACAAAGTCAGATACCGCTGTTTAAATCACAAATCTGCCGGTAGAGAATGAGGATTCTGTGAAAGAGGGTTTTTGTCAAGAGAGAGCAGCCCCTGAAGCCAAGATAGGCAGCTCCAGGGAAATCACCTGCTGCACAGTTCCGCTTTTCAATATCAAGACATGTAAAATGAACCGTAGAGTTACTTAGGATGTAGAGGCAGAAATATGGACCTAGCTAATAACTTTGATTAACAAAGTTACCCACCCTCTGTGAAACGGATACTCCCAATGAGTGTGTCCCTGTGGTAAACACAGTTTGTCTAACAAAGCCTTTCTTGGATAATTTGCACTAGCTTATGCTGAAGTGTTTACCACTAGTGATTTTTAACAGCCCAAATACTGTAGAAGTGCTCTGATTACACGGTCATCAACTATATCTGAATGTCCAAATGCATACAGATGTTCAGCCATTGGTCTTGCACCTCATCCAAGAAAAAAAATAATCAGGAATAGCTCTTAAAAATAAAAGCTTTTTATGGCAAAAATAAAGGCTGTCTGAGAACAGAACACAGAGAGCGAGAGTGCAGTTTGTAATACTGGCGTCAAAGAATACGAGTGGAACTGGTTGAAAAAGAATCTTAAAATACACGGAGCATTTGTGTGTGGTCCACAAGATTCAAAGGGCTTTATTTCATGGCAGTAGTCACTATTCTTTTTATTGCTTTATCAATAAAATGGGAAGCACTTAAATTGATAAGCAAAAGGGAAAAAAATGTTGATACCACCTGCAGTAAAAGTGATTTTTTAAAAGGCCGTTTTATCAAAAACAAGCCTTTCAAAGTACTTTTGGCTAGTTTGCACATGATGAAAAACACACTTTGTAGACACTAAAATAGAAACAAATTGTTTGCGCTAACAAGTAAATATTCTTTAAGTGAAAATTCTTCCACGTGTTTGATAAACTCTGAGTAGGAAAGGCTTTATACCTCTATGATGTTAAACCAACCTGGGTTTTGCAAGACTGCAGTTCTGATTGTGGGATGATTATATATAGATAGCGAAATACATATTTAGATATACCTAACACTAACTTTGGAAATGGCTTTAAAAATGTTCCTCCTAAGTGCCACATCACACCTCTCACCCCCTATTAAATAAATGAATTGTGTCTACCTAATTAATTCTCAAGTGAAATCTTTCCTTTGCTGATTGTTCAGGATTTTATCCCGTATGTGAGCAGCTCTATATTCTTTAAGTGAGAGATCCTCTTTGCAGCTGAGATAGCCTCAGGTGCTGGTGTGATAGACGTATTATATGAAAAGTGTTTCTCTCAATCCAGCTGAGTTTAGTAGGATCAGAGGTGACAGGCAGGAAATATGTTCATGCTTACGTTTTTATCTTGTGAGATTAATATTATTGAGAAGTTTCTCAAGCTTCCCGTGCAGGTTAAGGATTAAACCTTCAGGACTAAACTTCCATGAATCACGTAAGAAAAAAAAAAAAAATTAGTAATTTTTGACGCACCAGGGAGTTGATAGCAGTATGCACAAAATGCCTTTTGCACCTTGGATTTTTTTATCATGGACATTTTAGTACTTATTACCTTTCTTTAGAGAAATTGCTCTTTTTTTTTCTTTCACCTCAAACAAAACTTATCTCCATAATGAGGATGATATTATAAAATCTGTCACATCCTCCTTCTCCATTCTCCCCAAACTCAGTGAAAAAAGAAAAAAAAAACAAACAAAAAACCCAAAAAACCCCTTATTTGAGTAAAAGTAGAAAAGAATCGAGAAATCCTCGAAGTCCACTAGGCATAACAGTGTTGCAAAGAGGGCAGAATATGGCCTTTATACAAGTTAAACTATGCAGCTTTTGTGCTTGCTGTTGCACAGAAGTGTACAAAGAATGTACGGGTGAAGGGTGTAACGGTTTGAGGTTTGACATCTGGGATGGCCAGTTCAGTTGTCCCTATTTCTGTTCTACGATGCATCAGTCTTTCTGGTCCAGAACTTGATGTAAACTAAGATACAACTACTTCTGCCTTCCAAATGTTTGAATTTTGCCCTGCAGTCCGCGTTTTCTAAACACAGAATCCAGTGCTGACAGGGACAGAGCAAGAACCAGGTGCAAGAAAAGGGCCAAGTTCAGGAAGAGAAAAGAATGGGGATAAACACGAAGCTTCCACATTGCTTAGGTTTGAAACTAAACTCAGCCATCCAAGCTTTCTTACTCGTAAGTCTTCCCCCGTGCTCCCAAGGCCCTGTGAGTTTATTTGAACCTAGTCCTTCACACAAATAGAGACAGCCCTTTTATGTTGAAGAAGTGCCAAATAACTACTTGCTTCTCTGAACAGAAGAACTGGGCTCTGCTGGGCCTCCTTCCCTCTGGAATAAAAAGCGATGGATGTAGGCACACAAATATACGCCTGCAGGCCTTCTGCATCCTGCTTCGTCAGCACTTGGGTCGTTAATGCAGCTCCTGGTGGCCTCAGCATCCTTCAGTCAAGACCAAAGAAAGCTGTGAAATACAGAGCTGAATGGTTTTTTCACTTGGTTTTTTCACTGCTGTAATGCAGGACAAATTATGGCTACAACAAGATAGACTAGATATGAACTTTCTTGTGTTGGTTCATTAAGTTACTAACAACTTTTTTTTTTTTTTTTAAAAAAAGAGGAACTGCAGAAAATAAATGAAGAATATTTATCTCTTATCTGCGGTTGATTTTTGTGCGATGCTGAGAAATTGCAAGAGCAAGAGTTGACACTTAGAGAAGAATCCCTTTTGACTTAGGGATATCAAAATACATTGTGTTCAGTATCGTTCTTTTCAGGGCCACTCCAAGCCTTAGAAGAATTGCCACTTTTGCAGTCAAATCCAAGTAACATCTGCTCTATGCAACCAGTCAATATTGTGGAAAAGTTCAAAGAATGAAGATCATTAGTAGTGTCAGCTTTACAACCAGAAGGTAATGGCATTAAAGTGAGCAAGTATAATACCCAACAATACCAGGCTCATTAACCAGTGATTTATCATGATGAAAAGACCTGTTTAACCTTTAGTCTTCACATGCTTTCTGTTTTTAACAAAAAGACCTATTATTTCTAGTTGTCAAGTGATAATTTGTGAGTTGTTAAAGGGATGTATTAAATTATACTTTAAACGATTATACACAATTACGCAAATATTGCATTTGCAATGGGGTACGTTGAAGTTATTATGATTCCCCCCACACCACACCCCCCCTGCTTTTAATTTTGTTCATCCATTTGGAAAGTAAAATGAAGGCATTATATATATAAAAATATTATAANTATATGTAATATAGCAAGTATATCTAAATATATACATATATACATAAAGGATACCAGTATGTGACTTTTAAGCAAGTTAAATTGAGTTTGACGTGTGCAGCAAGTGACAATGCTGTTGCACGGAAGCAGCAAAATCCACATAAAGCATTTTGAGGGTTGTCTATAGCAGTGCAGAAGGCTTGTTCTTGCCTCTGAGTGAGCAGGTTCATGTAGTTGACTGTCCTGTAAAACTGTGTTTCTTTTATCCGTATGCTGGGATGTTTCATTAATTTAATTCAAATTTTCTTGGAAAGGAAGCATTGTTGATTCTAGACAGCTTTTGACAGTCGCCGTGAAACCTTGTCTACAGCAGATCAGCCAACGCAACCTATTCTGATCTACAGTATCTTATTGCCAGCAATAAGCCTCTGAAAATGTCAGTTCCATCAAATTGCACCAAACTCTATGGTGGCTTCTGTGATGTAGACAAACATCCATTGAGGACTGGAAAGACCACGAGTCTCATTTCAGATCTAATTAGATCATTCATGATCCAATTTGGATTTGCATTGCAAATCACTAAGAGCACCCACCATGTCATCTCCTGCCTAGTTTCATATTTTTCCTATCTACCTATTTGGTTCTCTGTCTGTCCTTGGTATAATATATGGATAATCTTATAACCGATTCGGTAATTCTCCAAGTATTTCTGTAGACAAAGAGATTCTAGACACACAAACTAGTCTGCATGAGCAGATAAAATAGGATGATTGTGGACTCCACACCTGTTTTTTACACCTACCTTTTGAATGCCATACATTCAAAAGCACTGATGTTCCGCCTACAAATTTGAGAAAAGTTAGTCATCGTTTAAGAAGTTAGTAGGAACAAGACGATACTGGTAGTATCGTAGTACATGGTATTAGAGAGAACATACGCAATATTCGAAATGAACAATCGAGAAGGATTTTCTAATCCATGAATAGAGTGAGTGATTTTACGGTTGGAAGGCACTTTGGTAGTTTACTGGTAATGCAGTATTTGTGACAAGAGTTCTGAAGAAGGCGGCACGTAATTGTAATATCTTTGAAAAGAATAGAGATGTAAAACGTTTTCTTTCCCCCAGGCCTTACTAACACAGATTTTCATCTATTATTGAGAAAATGGCTAGGTATACTTTTTAAATTATAAAGACTCTAGATCTATAGATCTCTGTAGACCATAGAATCATAGAGTGGTTTAGATCGGAAGAGACCTTAAAGATCATCTAGTTCCAACCCCCTGCCATGCCCTCTTTCTCTGCTTACCCGCAATACTAAAATATTGATCTCTGTTTTCTGCTGTGAAAGTGTTATATAGATTTGGGGGGAAAACACTGAGAATGTTTCATTCTTGTTGCTGCTGAGCCTCATCTCCTTGGGGATCATTTCTAGGTCTGGATAAACTTTTGGGGATGTACTGCTACCCACCAATTTTGCTGTCTTGGTTGTCAAGAAAATATTTTTTTAAGTTCTTGCCGCATTTGAGAGAAAGCTTGGGACTAAAAATAAGCCATAGTGATCCCTCTTTACCCAGTATTGTAGTGAGAGCATATTTGTTCGTATTTTTAGAGTGCTAGTTTCAGTGTTCTCCTCAATCCAGGAAAAACGAAATCTTTGCCTCCCTTCTGCAGAGTGACTAGAAAGAACCATGGCATAAGACAATGAAGAGGGTGAGGTGAGCTTCCCTTCTCTCTTGTAGGTGGTGCTTCAGTATGTATTAAATAAATATTTAGTGAGATAGGAAATGTAAAATAAGACTCGAAGAACCTCAGGATTAGGACACTGGTCTTGGAGAAGATACCTCTGATGCTGGCTGCAAAGATTATCAACTCTTTAAACACAGTGGAATTGCAGTAATATGAGAGACTGGGAATCATACAGCACCCATGTCACCATATATCCTGGTGCTTTTTGTAGAAGCCCTTCAGGTCCTTTCAAGAAAGGGAAGGATTGAAACCAAGTCTTCTGAGCTAGTGACCTAACCATCAGGCTCCTGAAGGGGCTGCGGCTGCAGAGATGTTGGTCTGGATTTCTCTGAACATACACTTTCTCTTTCCTGTTTTCGTGGGGTGTTTTTGGGGTTGGGTTGGTTGGTTTTGGTGGGGTTTTTTGTGTCTTGGCTGGGGTTTTTTTGGTTGGTTTTTTGTTTTGGTTTTGTTTGTTTTGTTGTTTTTTTACATATGCCTCATTCTAAAGCATTTCATTTTAGCTCTGAATGTTTTTTTGATATTTTTGTGCTTCCTTTGATCAGGAAGCTAAAACCCCCCATAAATCTGACCTGTACTCTTTATATCACTTGAGCTGAGAAGTCAATTACTTGCATATTTGAGAGGATCAGGCTCCTAACAGAAAACAGGGCTTTTAGTAGGATTAATTCTCAGTACTTTCCCAAAGGTCTAGTAACAAATACGGAACCTTCCGCCTTTAGGCAAGTCAGTGATTACTGCAGTCGCTGCAGGGCTCAGCAGTTTTAGGCAAAATTCAGGCCTTACAGAAATATTGCCATGACTGCTAGAGGAGCGGGGTTTCAGCTTTTGTCTTTCCACTGCAAGTCCGATGGGGAGGGGGAGGGTCAGAAGACAGACAAGTCTCCAAAGGCAAGAAAAAACCAACTTTTTTTTCCTGTACAGTTACCAGATTTGAGCGATTGACTGCAATATCCCTTACAAAGGGGAAAGGATCTCTGCCTCTTTGTTTGCAATTTTGCCTGAAATAGAACTTCCAATACGTTTTTGCCTGTGGAAAAAAGCTTGTGGTGCAATATGTGAATATGCATAAACTTGTAAATTTTCTTTTGAAAATGTGGAAACTATCTACATCTTGTGTTTGGCTTTGAAAAATTTGTGAATTATTTAGTTTGCGGATTCTCACAGGGAGGAGGTAAAAAAGCAAACAAGAAGTAGTTGGTAGGTTCAGTTTTTGTATGCAACTATGTGTAGCACTCTGGTGGCGATATCAGCTTAGTTTCACAGCTGTAACAATTATTTGCTCTTTCTGGGTTCTGTTTTGTGAGTACCCAAATATTCTGCCTCTTTTGGACCAGACTGATTCAGGGTATGTTATCTCAGAGAGAACCCAAGTGTACAAGTGCTCTCCTACACCTGGGTTGAAATCCACACCACCGAACCCCGTGAGGAAATACGGTGTATGAGATCAGAAGCAGCACGGTGCCTGTAGTAGGATTGCTCGGAAACCGCAATGTGGTTGAAACATCATCTGGGCTTTTCTTTGGGGACGTCTACCCAGTCAGATGGATTTATGGTAATTCTGCAACACTGACAGTTGGATATCCTATTCTTATTGAGAAAAAAACCCTATGAGTTGATTTTATTTGGTTGTTTTCTTGCTCTAATAAACCAAAATAGGACCATAAACAGTAGTAAGGGAAAATGACTAGAAGACCCCAAGAAAATGAAAAAGGTGGATGTATGTGAAAGCTATGTTGTACAAACTGCTTTCAAAGAGCCTAAAAGCAGTGCAGAAATACAGCGCGAGCTCGCTCAGCGGCTTGGCGCATTGCGTAGTGTATATCTACATACGCATTAAAATGCACTTGGTCTCAGAACGGGCTTTCTCCGCTCCCTCTACCCCACTCCCCCCCTCCCCCCCATTCTGCGCTGCCTAACAAAAGATTTTCAACAAAAGAAATTCTTCCTGGTTTGTAAAACAGTTGTGTAAAACTTGGACTGTAAAGCCACAGTTGACTGCTTTAATGTGGAACAGTTGGGAGGGTGGGGAATCGCTGGCAGGTTGGGACAGGACACAGCAATGGTGCCCCTATTCTGTCGAGGGTCTACTTAGTCACACCACCTGCTCCCCCTATTCTTTCAAAGGCAAACCAGTCATGACAGTATGAACAGACGGATGTTTAGCCTCAATACCTTGGACACACGGCACCAGACGGAGCAAGGGGAGTTAAGAAAAGATAAATTAAGTGATCAATAAAGATAAGGGACCTGTTTAGCAGTAAATGGTGGGGACAGAGCAGACAGAACAAGGGGTGAACGTGTGTTAAATAATGCAAGTGTGTGTTCAGCTAAACTCAAACTTTTCAAATCCATGTATTGTTCCCCAAGCAGCCTTTTTTCCCCAGCGCTGGTTAATTGTGTTTTAGGTAGATGTAAAGTGTCTGTAGGCGCATACGGGCTCCCCAATATAAGTCTCTTCAGTCAGCTGCGTTGTTTGGTACTTGGCTGGAGTGCGAGGAAGGGGAAGAGAAAGGGGACTGTGTCTGGAATTGAGTCTGTGACCTATTAGCTCCTCCCACCGCTGTGATATAAGGGAAGGTATAGTAAGGAGCAATGAACTTCTGATAGAGAGTTAAGTTACAGTGCTTTGACAGCTAATTGACAGTTAAGTGATCCAAAACTGTGGGATTATTTTAACTGGCTCTCACACCTTTTGTCTCAAGGGCGCCCTTCTAGTTCTGTCTTTCTGCCTAGCATAGCCTAGCAAAGGTCTTGACTTCCAGCCTTACTGTAGTTAAATAAGAAGATATAAAAATCAACCTACGGCCTTGCTTCACCATCAGTGTAAAAAAGCTGGCAGCTGAATAGCTGTAGAAAAATTGTGTAGTTTTACATCCCGGTAGTTACTGATATAAATGATCATCCCCAGCCCAAACGCGAGTTGTTTTTTCATACGAGTATGTCTCCTGCTCTCCTCTAATGCCCCAAAAAGGAGGTGCTTTTCTCTCTGGAAGATTCATAGTGGAGGCAATTAAACCCATTAGTGTGACATAACTGATGGTGTGTCTTACTGTGCCTCAACTACTCTGTGGTAGCAGCATACAAGGGAGAAGCTACTTGGTGTTTAGCAAGAGGGAACCCTGATGTAAATCTAGGCATAGAGCAAGGTGATACAATGCATTTTAAGTTTATAACTTTGCCAAGACACTTTGTTCTTGTGTTTAGGCCACCAGTATCACCCACTCATTTGGGAAATTGCACTTTAAGCACTACTAATCTTAGAATAGGCCAGTTCAGTTGGAAGGGACCTACAATGCCTAAGTTTCTGCAAGCAACCTGTTCAGGACATAGCACCTTGGGGTGCTCCCAGCTCTCACACTCTTTGGTTCAAAAAACAAAGAATGAAATTACTTACTTGTTCCAGTCCATTAAGGTGATTAAACCTTTCTACTTGTTGGTGCCCCAGTATGATTAAAGGCCAGATTAATTGCCAGACCGCATTAAATAGGTTCTCCTGATTGCACTTCATACAGTGGATCATACAGGTCCCCCAGGCTCAGCTTCCATCCTTACTATTATTTTGTGTGTGCTTGGCGTGTAATGCTAAAATGATGATGCTGTACAATAAATAGTAAATTACGGTGAGTTTTTAAGGTGTCACTCACCAAAATATCCCAGGACGTGAAAACTGAATTGCAGTGGTGCAATGGGGCACGAAATCCGTCTCCGTGTTATAAAGGCATATAAAAGTCTGTTCCTTTTGGCAAGGCAGAAGAAGCTGCAGACCCCTAGAAGGCACCAACAGGTAGAGACTTAAAGAACAGGGAGAAAAAGCCAATTCAAAAAGAAGAATTTAATCAGCCTTGGTGACTTGGTGATGGCTTGTAAGTACAGCTGAGCCTCAGCTGTTCTCTGTAGTGTCATCCTGAGCCGACGCTTTGATTTTCGTTTTAGAGCTGAAATGGTTCTCACTGAGTGTCCTCCACAGCTGATCCTGTGCAGCTGCGGGGACTTGGGCAGTGGGAACCCGCTTCCTGAGGGGAGAGGGGCCAGCACAGCTGCACGGAGACAGCTGTTAGGGTCCGGTGGTTCTCATCACTGTGAAGACCAAGGTGCCCTCCACAAACCGTCCCAGTATTTCATGTCACAACAACATGCCTCCAGCCACCCTGCCCTGCTCCACAGCAAACTGTTCATGAAAACCATTTCCACAAGTTTGTGGCAATACTGGCTAGCTCAGATTGGGAAACTTCTTAGGCTCCAGACAGGGCTACTGCAGCCTTTCTCTGATGGCCACATCAGGCAGAATAGGCTCCAGTGAGAACTCATTCTTTAAAGGCCCTGCATGGTGCAGGATCCCTTTACTTTTGCTGTGCGTGGGTTTTATTGATTATAAGAATGCCAGGATAAGAATGGAAAATGAGGTTAACCTGGAGACTGAGCCCTCTGCCCATTTTAGATTTGAGCTACAGGCTGCCGTAGGGCTACCTGGTTATATGCAATATTGATGAAAAGCCAGAAAAATACTTGGAATTGCACCAATACCTGTGGGAGTTAACGGTTCTGGGCCAATGTCTTTGGTAGTTCTTTTTCCTTAGGCAACTAAATGTTTCTTTCCCTGGTAATGAGGCACTGGAGCCTTCTTCCAATGTGTATTTCCTGGCTGCCCAGAATCCCAGGGCTCAGCTGTGCTTCAGGGACCTGCCTAGGTTGGAGTTTGTAATGGTATTTCCCAACTTCAATTGCTTCCTAAGTTTTCAATTGTTTTTTTGGGGGGTTGGCAGTGGTGGTAAAGGAGAAGGCATGAAATAAAGAGAGTGGGGAGTAAGGGATATGAATGGGTTCTTGCAGTGTTGTTAAATCCCAGTGCCGTGTCCCAGTAGTGCTTGAAAATGGGATGGTAATGCTGACTAGCAACAAAATAAATTGTCAAAGCTGGCAGAAATTAAAAATACTAGCAAATAACCTAATGCAAAATGCTTCCACTCTTAAAAGTTATTTCAGTCTTCACACACACAAAGGTTTGAAGCGAGGAGAAACACAACCCCCTGTACTTGACACACCCCATTCTGTACTTGATGCTGTCATTATTTGCAAGAAACATAATCTGTGGCAAAAAGCAGCATCAGAAATTTCTAAAAGAAGGTTTCTTTCCCGCTGTTGAGAGGAATTGAAAAAAACCAAATAGACACTAGGTATGTGCGAGTCAGAATCTTCTCCTCATTTCAGAATCCGGCCCTGTTAAATATAAGTATGCAATGAGGATTTTTGTTGTTGTTGTTCTCCTTCAAATCAGCAGCAGCGTTGAGAGATCTGCTTGTACGCTACGCAAAAGTGACAGGAAAATGTTCTGTGCGGGTGGCACGTTGCCAGTTCTGTAAGGAACGTGGGCTGGCTGAGCGCTGTTGTCTTGCGGGGACCTGATCCTTGTGGGTACAGAGTGACTCCAGCAGCAGGCAACTGCTGTCTGCTTTGTGCAAAAAGAGCATAATCTAACCACATACCCACAGCCTCCATAAAACAGACCCCATGTTTGGTAATTACCTTGATACACTCTGTGATTAATGATTTGCATCTGTGGGATTATCGTTCATGAGTCTGGCAATGAAGCTGTTTATTTTTATGAGATATTTTATAATTCCATCTCCAAGAATGGCACGGTACATTAGTGTTGGTACATCAGCTAAATGTGCGTGCAGCATCATAAGATGATTCAAACAAACTAACTGGGAGCATTATTATGTGCTCTGGAATTTGCCACAGTATGATTCATTTGGCAGCCTTCTCCTACAGCTTATTGCAGTCATTTTAGAAGACTGTGGGTCTTTTTTCCACATAAAGTCAGCTTGATAGTAAGATGTATCCCACAAATCAAGTGTGTGGTCCTTAATAATACGCTACTCCAAAGACATTGGGAATTCTTAACAAAAAATGTTAGGTGGGAGAGGGGCTGAACTTCCTTCACTTTGGGACACAAAGAACACCCTTATTTTCCCTGAAGTAATTTTATTAATTTAAATAACTTGTTTTCCTGAACTCCATGAAGTGTGCAGTCTGGATTTCAGTTTTTATTTTTCTGGGAAGGCACAGCTCTAGGGGGGCCTGAGGGCTTTCCTCCAGTGAGAGGACTACGGGACCCCTTGCTGTCTGCCCTCTGCAGACCGTGTCCTGTTCCTTAGGCTATTTCTGAAGCTATCGAGTATTTTTGTATTAATCTCTCTTGCTAGACCTCTCTGTATCTCTTACAGAATTCTAATTCTTCTGCTTTCCACGACCTCACTTAGAACAACCCAGGTTGGAAGGGACCTTAAAAGATCCTCTGCTCCAACATTTCATGGGAAGGGGAGCCTAGATGAGATTATCTAGCAACCTCTCCAAATGCATCTTGAAAACCTCCATAGATGGGGATTTTACCACATCCCTGGGGAGGTTGTTCTAGTGAATGATTGTTCTTACTGTGTAAAATTTCTTTCTTATGTTGACATGAAATGTCTCCTGGTGCAACATGTATCCCTTGCCCCTTGTCTTCATGTGGCTCCTTGTGAAGAGAGCATAAGCACTCCTGTGCTCAGCGAGTTGGATCAAGGCCTTGATCCATGGAAGTCTAAACAAGCCCCAGCCCTCAAATCCTTGGATTTTCTTGGAGCTGGATGGGTTCCTGGACACGTAAGCTCAAGTACGAGAAGTTGGAGGAGTGCAATTCAAGGACCGAATTGGCACGAGAGCTGAAGTGTACTGTAGTGATTTGGTTTAAGCCAGTGGGAGCACAGGTGTCCATGATGAGCTCTGCTGGCTCTCTGTGGTTATTTGTGAGCTCATTTGTAGTGGTTAAGCTTTTTCTCTTGTCCAAATCCAAATTCTCAGGAGACATTTCACCTAAGCTGTAGTCATCTTCTTTGCCTGAAGGTGGATCTGCTGGAGTAGAAATCTCATGATCCAAGACTGGAGGAGCCTAGGCCATGGGGCCAGGAGACACAGAAGTGGAGGCCATGCGAATAGAGTTCATGTGAACAGGAGGCCCTGAGACTACAGGCTGTGGGATGGGATCCCACAGGCACTAAGAGCATGAGAATTGAAGCTTAGGGACCAGAGGCTCCAGGAGTGGAGGCAATGGGACTGAATTCCACAGGGTCAGAGGCCATGGAATCCAAAGCCATGGAGATGAAGAACATGTGAGTTGAGGTACTGGGAGTGGAGGCCATGGGACAGGTGTCCGCAGGGCCAAATTTCACAGGAGTGGAGGACATGAGATCAGAGGCCACCGAATGAGAGCACATGGGACTGCAGATTGTAGGAGTGGAGGCCATGGGAGCTGCGGCTGTGGTAGGTCTACTCGATGTTTCATATTTTGCAGTATAGTCAGCTATAATTTAAGAGGTTACATCAAATCATTACGAGCTGTATAGTAATACCAGATGGGACTTTGTAGGCAACACTTTCTAAAAACACAGGTGCTTATTTTATGCTCTTTCTTTCTTGTCTAATCCACTAAGACATATTAACAAGCTAGTGTTCTGACTGGCTTGTTTTCAACATCACTCCTCTTGCACTGTGATATTTAGACAGTAATTTGTAGTAAATGGTGAAAACATACCTGGGCGTTTGCGCTTCTATGAAGAAATGAGATGGGTATTTTTATTCAAAAGCCCCAAATGAATTCTATGAATTCCGAAATTAATTCCTAATTCAATACAGGAACATTAATCTGGAAGGGTTAACTGGAACCGCAGAATCCGGCTGTCAGAGGAAACCCTGCTTTGTAGCTCTTCTGGTTTTGCAGCAGACACACAATGTGTGTGTCCAGCACTGCAAGCGTTGGCACTCAGAGCCCAACTGGTTCCAGAAGTATTTATCTTTCCAGTGCGCATTCTGTTCAGGCAGCGAATCCGTTCGTTGGGTCTGTGTTGTAAACCCAAACATGAAAATAATCTGAACTTAAAAGTACACTTTCCTTGGGGGAATGAGGTAGAACAGGAACTGATGCCCCATCCCTTTTGAAGCTGGGACTTTACAGGATTTCACCAAGAGGCATAGAGCAGAGCACATAAGGAGCTGTGGAAACACCTACAGCTCATCCTAGAACAGCCTCATTTCCCTTCATCACTAGTCCTGGCTGGACCTGAGTTTCTGGGAATGTAATATCTAGATAAATTGGTGTTGTCCTTTCAGCAGCAGTTTGACAACCAGTGCTGTTTGATTAATCATCCGTACAGCATGACAGTGACCTGATTTCTCAGAGCCATGAGGTTGGGTTGGGTGTTAGAGGTAGCATTACCCTGCAGGCAAACGTGGCCTTGTTAGAGCCACCGCAGAGGGCTCAGCTCCTGCAAGAAGGAGAGAAAGAAGAAAGGAAATGAAGGGCTTTGTCTTCGAGAGAGGAAAGTTGTTGCTTGCACAAGCTGGTGGTACTGTGTGTAGCTTTCTGAAATTCCCACAAGGTCAAACGTCGTCTGCCTGAATTCTCTGTTCCTGGCAGAGGTGTGTGGCTGCCATAAATGACAAGTGGGCAAAGACATAGGGAATTGCTTGTTTTTAATGGCAGATAGGGTTTACGTAAAACAGGGAGAGGATAGGGCACTACTGTGATAACTTCTAGAGATACCTAGGTGCAGAGACTTCTTAAGTAGTGTAATTCCAAAATTAATTTTTTTGTGGGAAAAATAGGAAAAGAATTTGGATATGGTGGGGTTTTTTTATTTGGTCTCTTGGCTGCTATCAAGGCTCTTTTAAATGAGAAATGGGCAGAGCAGGAGTCCTTGTTTATAGCTCAAGCCCACAGCACATCCAGAGAAGGAATATTGTACACGATGTGGTTGTCAGCCACTGGAGGCAGTGGAGGTCAGAGAGTGCAGATATTCAGCTCCTTGGACTCCGGGAACCTTCAACTGTCAGCACTGTATCTCAGCATCCATTTTAAGAGTGTTTGAACCAAAGGATTCAACTCAGCTGTAGGAATATGAGGCTCCGCAGTCTCTGTGTCCTGCTGTCACCCAAAGAGGACAGAGTCAACAGGCCCCAGTTTATGCCACCACCAAGAGAACACTCCCAGTTCTGACAGAAGTTTCTGTCTGGATTTCTGATGCTCCAAAAGCCAGGCAGGTTGGTTGTGCCTGTCCTTGTCCTTTAATGGCCTGAGAGAAAGAAGATGCAAAGCTACTTTTGATGCATATCTTCTTCTCACCCCCCTGAGCTGCCTCGTCAGGTCAGCTCACAGCCTGCTGCAGGCATTAAGCAAAACTATATAATTCAGGTACGGAATTAAGGAGTAAATGCGGGACTGTCTCTAACTTAAACATTCCCCTTTTCATCCAATTTGAAACACAGCATAGTCTTCTTCCTTTGTAACATTCAGGAGAAACGCAATTAGTGATCATAGCATCATTAAAATGTGTGCAACTGTGTCGACCATACACGGAGTCAGGAAGACAGATTCACTCACTACCTAATAAGTAGGGTCTGTGTCATTATAGTTTCATGCTGATAAAACTGTTCCAATGAGTAAAACGTGGGGTAACACCAGGGCAAATCACACATTATCCCTTAACGTTGCACTGCCACTGTGCGTTTGGTTGGTTTAAAATGTGTTTATCCACAAAGACCAGAATATTTTCAGTTTTCTCACATCTCTAATTAAAGGAACTTCTGTTTTCTCTTATTTCACAAGCAACTGCCATTGTTTAGGATAAAACCACAAAATAAAGAGGTGCTAAAAAACAAATAGAGATTTTACTACCAAAATTCAGGGAAGTGTAGTGAGCAGAATGATGGTGTTAAGCTTTGGGGACAAACAATATTTTAAAACCTTGGGAAAAGTATGCTGCCTGTGGGTGTTGTTTCTATTGTTATTATTATATTTGAATAGTCCCATCTTCTTTGTGCCTCACAGCTTCATTTATGTAGTCATTTCTCAAATGTTAAGCTATCCCAAACCGAAGAAAGCATTCTCCAATTTGTTGCTGAAATGCTGTGGCCGCGTTAGACTGTCTAAAATATTCCCCCCGAACCCTATTGTGTCTCTAATCAATGTCTATTGTATATAACTTGTGCCTTCACATCCTGCCAAGCCTGTCTTTGGCATCGGGCTTTCCTGAACTGTTTAGTATGTTTTCTTCTTGCTGTCGCTGAAGGTGCATTGTTGGCACTATGGGAGAGACAATCCTGCAAATTTTTTTTTTTTTTCCTACATCATCGGTCACACGGCGTGATTACTCCAGCTGTACAAATAATGTAGGAAATGGATTTTTTTTTTTTTTTTTTGCATTAGAATTATGCAAGTCCAGCAAATACTCTCAACAATTGCTCCTTAAGTCGGTGAAATTTCCAGCCATTCAGTTTTCTTGTAAGGAGCTCACGGCTTCTTTGATGATGAGGCTTGTTAAGCCCAAATGTGGAGAACTAATAAAATAATAAAAAGGCTCCAGAGGTGTTTATAGATTTCAATTATCTCTTGCTTTCTCTCCCAGGATTGGGCTAGGCAGGATTGTGCTGCCCTCAAGTAGCACTTGAGTCTAGGCTGCATTTTATGTTGGCTGTCTCCGAGGTTTCTTCTTTGTGGCTGAATCGCCTTAGCGTGGGTAGTGTACAGAGGTGCTAAGGGCTCGCCGAGACAAAGCAGCCATGCTTCACAAAAGCAAAGGAGCAAAAGGAAGCAAAATTGAATCTCTAGCACCCAGCTCCTGGGCAAACAGACAAAACTAATGGATCCACTCTTGCTCCTCCCATCCAATTACTGTGATCCAGTAGAGAGAATATGGCAACATCGGTTCACACAAACTCTAATACTCTTAATCCCTTCCATACATATAAACCTCACATTCACCACCCTTACTTCATTATCGAGCCACCCAGGCAGCCGGAGCGTCGGAATGGACCCACCGGCTGCAAAAACCTGCCTCCTTCAGGTTTTAATCAGCTAATGAGGGATATGCAAATGACAAGCTTATGGGATTATGCCTTGTCTAACAGCAGTCCTCCCCACAGTGATACAGTACTAATACAGGTGTTAGTAAACTGGTTATTAGGCGCTGGCTAATTTAGGCCCTTTCACGCTGGGATTGCGCTGGCAGCCCTGCCATTTGTACTGGTGTTTGTGGCCCAGTAGGAGATCTATTAGGGCTGTGGTGGGTCTGACACAAACTCCTCGCCGCTAGATATGAAGTTAATAAAGCCCGTTGGTTTGGTCTTTAGCCGTACACAACCAGCCAGGACTGAAACAGGGATTTCCCCCTCCACCCCAGCAGCCTGGGAAATTGCCATGGGAGGGCAAAGGGGAGTTTAATTAACAGTTACTTAACATTTATATGAACTTTTCACATACTTTTGAATAAAACGTAAAGCACAGCAATATGATTAACCTGTATTTTCTCTTGGTCACAACTCGCCAACTCTCTCTTCCGTGAAAGAACATGCAGCCTCAGGGTATACGGTGAGAACAAAATACACCGCTTCTGGGGAGGAGTGATCGCTCTGGGGCTTTGCCTGTTTCAGTGGTCCGGTACAACTTTCTGCTTTTTAATTTTTCGTACTTGGTGGTATTTCTTTACAAAGTTCCTCCACCGCGCAAGGAATTCCACATGGCAGTGCATTTACTTACAGTGTGAGTGGCGAAAAGTGGGGTCACATCAGTAAGGTATTCATGGGCACACACCAGGGCATGTGATGTGAATAATTTGTTAGTTGACACCCCTGCTATCTGGTTGTCTAAAATTTCCTTAAGCAGCAAGTATTTCATACGCATAAATATATGATGCCAAGTCTATTGCAATTTTCAGTATTTCCCTGAAGGACTTTGGTGCCCGCTGATCCAAGCCTGCAGTAGAAATTAAGATAAGATTAGCAAACCATTTTAAAGATCTCCACTTTATGAGCAATGAGATATAGAAGCATAGCTGTTTCTGTGTATGGGGGACCCTGAATATAGTAGAAAACCACAAGTGTATCATCTGAGAAGTGTCAAAATTAAATAGAAGACTCCCAATGAACAGCAGCTTTTATCTTCTCCAGTCAGCAGAGGAAAGGAGGTATTTTAAAATAGATCTTAGTTTAAGGCCTATTTGAGGATTTTGCCAAAAAAGATGGGATGTTGTCAGGTTTTGGTTTTATTACAATACTAACACCTCCAATTACCCTTTCCTTCATTTAGGTATTATTTAAAATCTAAGAACCTCACTGGACTGTTGAGCTGTCCTCGGAGAAGTCAGAAATTTGGGGGCCCAGGTAGCCTTCAATGAGTTCAAAGCTTTGATTTCATCTTCAAAAAGACTGAGCTGGAATTGTTGTCATTATACAAGGGAAGATTGAGACAAAGGTTTAAAGGGTAAAGCGTTCGAAAGTGGGTCCACGAATGTAAATATGCAAAGCCTCTTAGATTTAATGCATACATAGCTATTGTTCGTCTGTTTGCTCTGACTGACCCTAACTAAACGTATAACTTTAGGGGAAGGTTCCGCATCTGAACTTTTCTTGGGCCTTCTTACTTTAAAGCGTTTGAAAACCAAACACAGGTCCAAAATTTGCAAATTCAGATCAGTGATCAATCTCTCGAACCTAAGGATTCTGGATAAATGAGGCTGGCTCATCTGCTTTTACAGCACTTAATATAATAAGGTTGCTTTGCTCTCCTGTCTGTAAACGAACCTGAGGGTGGCCTCTGGACACTGTCTTGTTCAGGTTGCGCTTGGGATAATCTCTCGCTGCGTGTAATGAATTTGCAAATCACGCACTGGATCTTGTATAAGCTAAAAGACGCTGACCAATGGACGGGGAAAAGCCAGACATAGTGGAACAATTTAAATAGAGCACGTATTTTTAGTTTCTTTATCGTTCTGTCATCCTGCTCTTTCTTCACCCCTAAAATAGCCTGGAGAAAACGATAACGAGAATTTGGATCACATTGATTACAGTGCAGTGGAGTCCTGCCAGCAGAATGTTGTTATGCTATTTGTAGATAACAAAGGGACTACTATCTATTTATCCTTACGCTTTATATCTGCATCCTGTTGCTTCAAATATTGAGAAGGTGAGGAAAGTTTATCAAGGTTGGACCCATTCAGAATCCCTGAATGTTCACAAAGAATAAAAATCATCAGAAAGATTAAGGAACTCTTTAGAATGAGGAAAAATATTTGTCTTTTAATGGATATTTCAGTGAAGCAAGAACATCTCTGAATGTTGCTGACTGTTTTACTTGAGAGTTGAGATGGTGAAATTGAATTTATGAAATGCAACAGACTTAAGTCCATGCAAAAGACATGGCAGAAAAAAAGCCTACTTGTACTTGGACAGATTAGAAATATTGTGGAAACTTAACAGAAAAATGTCTGATTTGGTGACAGCATCGGTAAGAGGCACCACAAGTGGTAGCAAAAGAATTGTTTCTAATACTGAGGTTACCCAATAAATTTTCCTTCCTTCCTTCCTTCCCTCCCTCCCTCCCTTTTGAAGACAGTTCATGCTGCAACTGAGAAAAAGGTTACTCCTTGATTTGGTTAAGAAAATATACCAATATAGTGTTTGAAAAAGTATCTGTCCTCCAGTACAGAGAAACACATGGGCTGAAAGAACGAATGAGTGTTGAGGGGTGAAACTGTTAAATATTAACTGAAATATTAAATTAAAATCTAATTAAATGAAATTAAGAAGCAAGCCATGCTGATTTCCACTGGATGATAAAACCAGCTGCCAGGTGATGGGCTGTCAGCAGAGCACTGCTGGCAAAGATGGATGAGCTGAGTTTGTGAGGTTCTGAGGCTGGTACGAGAAAAAGGACTATCAGACACGAAAGATGAAAGCTGGCCACTGTGGCAGTCTTTGGCAAAAAAATCCTTTTGACTTTGCTGGGATCAGAATTTCACTCGGCATCATAAAAGGGCAAAATAATTGCTGCCATGCAGTGTTTCTTGTTTACTGAATATATGTCTATGCCAATGTGAGACTGACACACTTTGTTATACAAGGTGTGACTGAACTCCAGGGTCTGTTTTCCACTGCTGTTCAGCCCTTCGGGCTTTCCCTACAGTCAGACTCCTCGCATCATCTTCATGATTCAACACATGGTGATCACTTGTGGTTAATAAGTTCGGTTTTTAGTTAGCAGTCGTACTTTGCAAACAAGCCCAGTACTGGTACTAGGAACTTAGGCAGCTGCCAGTCTTGCACGCCAGAGGATAAGTCTTAGAGGTTGGAAGAGTAAGTTCTCTTAGTCGGAACAATGAAGTCCCACACTATGAATCTAGCCTGAGTCAACTCAGTTTTGTCCTGAACTATGTTTCATGATGTGGCTGTAAGCAGGTGGTAGAGGAGTGTCTGTGGAGCAGCTTACTTGCCCTGGGATATTCTACACCTCCAGCTACCCCACTGTGCTTTGGCCTCATCCCGTAGAATCATATAACCATCTAGGTTGGAAGGGACCTTATCTGTCTGCAACAGTTATGTTCTGCATATTTGTTCCAGGTGATCATTCTCTGTTACGCAAAAATGTTAGGGCATCTGTCCGCATTACATGGGGTTTTTTTTTAGTTACATGCATAAGGCAGGTCTACACTCAGCTTTTCACCTTTCCCAGTGAATGATTTCTGGTCCCTTGGGATAACTACCATCAGAAGATCAGTTGTCAAAGACAGCTTATGTCCCCCATCCCAGGGAAAGTAAATACAGCTTCTTTCTTAGGCACTTCTGAATCCTAAATTGTTTGCAAGTTTTTCTGGAAAGAATTCTCAGTTCCCTCACTGTTAAACGGGATCACAAAATGGGAAAAAAAAAAGAAAAAAAAGCAAAGCACCATGAAAAGTAAGTTTGTTTAGATTGTTGTTTAAGGAATTATTTGCAAATGCAAAAAGATGTGAGAAAACTACATCCAGAAGTTACCTTCAGAAAATCCCGAGGTCAAATAGCCTTAATGCTACTCCTTGTGTATCTTTACAATGAGAATTTTAAGCGGATTCCTCCTGCATGGCAGTACATAGGGTTAAAGGTTAACAACTGACCAATTCCTTGGACAAGGTGTTATTCAAAATCAGGTACTTAAGACATTTGCTAGAGGACTTAGCCATTATAGCTGTTTGGAATCAGTGCATTTTCCAGCAGGGAAAGTATTTAGGGGAACAAAAAGAGTACAGAGACGGGGAATTCCAGAAAGCCTGTCGCCATATAAACTAAAAACCACCATTAGAAGCTGAGTTTTCTTTACAAAAATCTGACAGTATCCAAATACGTGGTGTGGAAATCATGGTCGCTAGAAAGAGATGAGAGCGTCCTCTGCAAATACTTTAGCTTGGCTCTATTTAAGCTCTGTTTTCAATGTACACATAACTTTTCTATTCCCATGTTGCTTTCCTTTGATGTAGTTATGCCTCTCAAGACCTGACTTCTTTTTTAAAGCTTGTAAAGTAAGTGGTAATTTTACAGTCAGATCTGAACCAAAGGAAGGAGCTGTTGGAGGCTTGCACTGTTAGAAGCAGTATCTCATCAGGGGTTGGAGTTTACTTGAGGGAATCCTGAAATAACAAAAAACATCTCAGGTTATAGTGTCCTATTTTGAAGCAGAATTTATAATGCAGGTGGCCAGAAATATTCGTATTGTTTAAGCAGCGAGTATAGCTGTTGGATTTTTTGGGTTTTGGAGTGGTTGGCTGTTATGGACAACATGGCTATCCTCTTTGTTGGATATGGAAATGTCCATAGTGGTACTGAGCAGGATTTAGAGAAGAAAATACAGGCACTTATACAGCCTTAAAGGACTAACTTGGTTCTTGGGACTAAAACTTTGTGCATGCATAAAGGTGAACATACTGGATTCCACTAATATGCTTACAAAATATAAATCTTGGATTCCGCTGCTGTCATGGGGTGGGGGGGATGCTCATTCCACCTTCTGCTGTATCACTGGTTCGATTCAGGGAGATAAACAGCTGGTGTCCTACTGGTTGCATTTTAGACATTTTGTGGCAGATCTATGCCCCAGCTTCCCAGTGTGTAAAATAGCTTTTAGCTACAAGGCAATTATAATGCTTAAATTAAAGGCATTAGGTTTTGTAAGGAAGCATAGAAAGTGTTATATTTAGATGTATTTGCACAAAAAGGAATGCTAGATAGCAAGGCAACACATACAATTTGGAGAACTGAATTTTAGAATTAAGTGGATTCTTTAACGTGCTTGCCCTAACAAATACTTTTGTCCTTAGAAGAATTTTGAAATCCCAATCAAAACAGCCGTGTCTCTAAACAGAATATAATAAGAAGATTTGAGCTCAAGCATGATTCAAAGACTAACTAAACAATGATAGCTTTGTGTAGCTTTCAAAATATTTTAATCTCTTTTTTTGTTTTGTTTTGTTTTCTCTCAGACTCTTCTCTTTGTGGAAATAAAATTCTCAATCCACATTCCAATGAGACTCTTTTATCCTGTTTACCTCTTCGGACTGCAGATGTGATAAAACTGATAGAATGCCAGTCTTAGATATGACAGTTGGGAGCTAGGGTTGTCCCACTGGACATTACTCAGTAGCCTTTGGTTTCATCCAGTTTTGAAATTCATGCTATCCATTTAAAGAAAAATAATACAAAAAAATCTAGAGATTGGTTTTTTTAAAAAAAAGGACTTGTGGGAGCGCTAGTAATGATATTTAGCTTAGTTTGCTAAAAAACATTTTACAGAACAGGACATTCAAGCCAAGAAACTGAAAGGAAATGGTAGAGATGCAATTTACCCAAAGTCGTGTGTGTGTGTGTGTGTGTGTGTGTGTAAAGCAAACTAGTGCTGAGGCCAGAACAATAGTTGGTTTTTTTTACATCCGTAACTTACTCCTTGTCTAAACAGTTATTAACGATGTCGAATAAGATCAGTGCGCTCAGTCTAACCAAACACAGCAGAACAAGCAGGGGGAACGTGTGTGGAGAAAAGATAACAAGAAACCTTATCTAACAAATATAAATGCTTTTAACCTATGAAACAGGACCCAGGTCTGGATATCCCAGCTCCCCAAACCTGGGTGAAGTTTTGGGCTCTGTCATATAAAAACTTTTTATTTATTCTGCTATAATGAGCTGTAATTTGGTTGAGGTTTATCTTGCTTTCTTATAGCTGAAGAACGACCCTCTGGAGGATGAGGAATTAGAAACAGAGTTTCTTTATCTCTTTTTACTACTTCAGTTATAAAGATAGTTTGGTGGGAATTGTGGCCTATAGTAAAGCCTGACAAGATCAGGTTAAAGAGAATTTCTTACAGAATATAGCTAAGGTCGTAAAAGGTCTGTTTTTCATCTAATGCAGTGGACGGGTGCTCCCGGGTTGATGGTTTTGCTGTTGACTTCAAAGAGCTAATGTCTGTGAAATAATTTTTAGTCAAGTGATATTATTCCAGCCTAACTGAGGTTTTAGATAAAACCCGGGAATTACAACAATTATACCATCTTCTTAGAGGAGAAGAGATCCCTGCAAGAGAAATCAGGATCGCACTGCTCTTGCTTGTCCTGCAATGTATTTCATTTTCCCATGAGGCAGCCGGTTGTCCAGACCAAGACTGTGGCTGGAGAAAGGGAAGGCAAAACTGTGAATTTGCAAAGAGAGCGATGCCTCCTGTTGCCAGCTGCAGGGAAGAGGGATGCAACACATTCAGCCCCCAAAACATGTTAGATTATATAGACGTGTTATCATCTAAACACCTACTCCACTGATGAAATAGATGCCTTCCCTGATGAACTGCTGCCTTCACAAAATAATGCTATTATTGCTGTTGCATATTGACAGTCATAGACAGGTAAGATAGAAACAATTTCCTACAGGTAGAAGACAACCTAACAAAAAAGAATTATGTCCCTGTTACCATCTGGGGGCGATTCAGATATCACTTGCTTCAACAGAGATCTATGGGGTTTTAATTTGGGTATCATCCAAGATTCAGGATTTAGCTCTCCTTCAGATCATCCATGGCAGTCATACATTTATCTTCCAAAAGTGAACAGGAGGAAAAAACTTCGCATTATATCAGCTCTGTCAGGAGCAGTTGTGTCCTCACCTCATTAAGATATCTGTCGTTAGAAGGCACAGAGCGTGGCCTTTCTCTTACTCTGTCACTTTAATCTAAACAACAAACAACAAGCCCCAGATCCACTTGCAGGGATGATTTTAGGCATTATTGGCACGTATGGCTGTGAAGGTAACACAACCAGCCCAAACTTCAAAACCACGCAGATGGGCAACCTCACTTGACGTGCAGGTGCTTCTGCGATCTCTTCTAAACTCCCATCGATATTTTAAAGTGCTTAACTACCTTAAAAATTGGAGTAGGAGAGTAGATCCTCCCGGTCCTAATCTTGTTGTCATTGACATTGGTTTCACAAGACTGGTTATGCGAATAAATGGGAGAGGGTGTTTGTGGAGTTAGGGCTGAAACCTGAAATGGTCAGGCCAGATACCACGCAACCTGTGCAAGTTCTGTCTCTGAAGTGTAGCAGTGACCTCTTTGATCAGCCTGGGCTTCCCTCCGAGTCCTGCCCAGTCCCGAGCATTTTGTCTTTGCCCGTAAAATTAAATATTTCCAATTTGCTTGCTATCAATACCATATTAAGACATTTTTTAAAGACTCGCCCCGTAAGCAAGTGCCTTAATTTTGTATTAAAACCAATGAAATGAGTAAAGCGAACTCAGTTTTCACCAGTTGGGTCTTGCAGGTATTTTGCCTACTTTCGCCATTGTTCTTCTACATTATGAGAAGTACTAAATCAAGTTAGTGATTTTTTTTTTCCCCTCCTTCAGCTCCCCTGCTCCCTGCCAGAGCTACTGAAATTATGTATTCTTTACTGCTTTCTAAGAAGATTACTAAGCCAGCTGACCCAAACAGCAGTGGCGCCAATTAGACATCATTGAAAATTAATAACCACTATGATGATAACAAATCAAAAGATCGCTTCTTCTGATGGGAGAATCATTTTAATTAATTTAATCCTTGTTGAAAGATCAGCTGTGCACAGTCCTGCTCACCAGTGGGGCCCATTTGTCCCTGTCTCTCCCCGTCACCTAAAGCCAGTGAATATGATCAGTAGCCAGCACTTAGGGAACAATAAGAAACAGATTGTACTGTCAGGCTTCATTAAAGATCATCATTAGTATTCCAATTTGGAAACAGTCAATCTATCCTAACCTTTTACCGATTCTTTTCGGGCTGCTTTTGTGAAGTTTGGTTCAGCTGCTAAACGTAGAAACGCTGCGCAGGCTGTTTTTAAAAAAGCAAGCTGGATCTCGCTGATGCCTGTCAGGCTGCGGCGGGGGGACAAAGCTCGGGGGAAATACGGGGAAGGCAAGCGGGCTCTAAATTATATCATGTGCAGCTGCTTATGATCTGGGTATTTATGGGCAACGAAACTTCCGTAAACTTGAAGCTTACCCATGATGAATGGAAATGAAATTGATATGGCACTTTCTTTCATCCCGCTGCTGAGACTTTTTTTTTGGGTCCCCGGGGTGTTTTTGCAGAGCGAGGGCGCTGGCTGGGCTCTCCCCGCTCCTCTCTCTCCCGCTCCGGCGCGGGCTGCTGAGGGCATTTTGAGCATGTTGATGAGGGAGATGGAATTTGCGATTTGTTTGCAGTTCACTTTATCTTTTCTACCGAGGTCAGATTGCTTTGTTTGTTTGTTCTTGATTCTGGTGGCTAGAAATAGTTATGGACAAACAGCTTATAGGATTTTGGGGTGTATTTCTATGCGGTCATCGCTTTATCTCAGTCATATCCTCTGGCTGCGCGGGAGATGTATCTTGGATCTTAGTTTTCAAAACAGTTTGTCTTCCAGGCAATGATCTCATTATTTTCATATTCTTGACATTTATTATTTGCTAACCTTCACAGCTGTCCAACCAGCTTCCTGAAGATGCTGGGAGGGTATGGATGCTTCGGGAATGCTCTGCCTGAAATGCCAAAAGAAAAATACAATCCTGTCATCTTGAATAATCTCTTAGAAAAGTGCTTTAAAAAAAGAGGCTCTATGAGCTTGGTTTTTTTCTGATGTGTTCCTGTGTATAGGGAGGAGTTGCACAGAGATTGCAAATGAAAGCAGAATTAGACCAGTGAAACACAGGAGTGAAATATTAGTTTTCACATTTCTTTTTACAAAAAAAGAACAACTCGCTCTCTCCAAATCAGATTAACAGCTAAAAATGTTATGATTACTGTAACAGAATGACCAAAAAAAGAACTCAAAAAAGGTATGAATTAATATAGCCTCTCTGTAAAAACTCAAATCATTTTCCACAGTTGAGTACTACTTTATTTTCTGAGTATTTTATACAGTTCAGAAACCCACCTGGAGACAATTATTTGCATTAACTGGTTGCTTATTACATCATTACAAAGATTTCTACTATTTAATTCCACAAATAAGTGGGGTTTTCTATAAACAAAAACGGTCACAATAGAAGTAGATACTACATAATGATGATCTAGCCCAAAATCTAGTCCTGCCACACTGCTGTCTTTAAAGTTTTCCAAAACCAGCCCAGTAACAGTGAAAACATTATTTTTTTTAGTCAGTTGCATTAATATGGAAGAAAGAAAAATCTTTTAGTAGAGAATTGCAGATGAAACCATTGTTAATGAAGATTCTGTGCGAACCTGATGAGATTTCCTTTACTTTTATGCTTGCCATCTGTGCCAGAAAAAAAGGTCAGAGGCATCGTTTTCCTCTCTGAGAAAATATGAAAACTTAATTTACTGAAAAATACAATACTAAGGTAACTGAATTTCAAATAGTTTGCTGTATGCTTTTTGCTGTGTATAAGTCCTTGCATTGTTTTTCTCTTATATTAGGTGGCTTTAGACAAAATTTAAAAGGAATTACAGATTTTATAGGTTAGTACTTATTAATTGCAATGGTATTTGCTACATAAGTAGCTTGCATACATTACATTAATTAGCAGCATATATTGCAGTGATGAGTTGCACATATATTGACATGAACGTGGATTAAAAAATTCTAGCATCCCACTGAGGAGTCTTTCAAACTACTAATGTTCTGTGGTTCCTTCCTTTTAAAAATCTAATTTTCCAGCAACTGCTTTGATTATTTTGTTAGCTTTGCACATGACCAACCTGCTACCAAAGGAAAGGCAGAGGGAGCTGCTCCGTGTTTCTATACCAGTGCAACTGAATTCCAAAGTAGCGGCTCTGTGAATGCTTTGTAGTATTTTTTTTTTGACGTGCATCTTCTCAATTTCAGTCATCTTTTTTTTTATTTCTTGATTTTGCTGTGATTTTTCTTTTGCCACTTGACTTTTAGCCATTTTGTCCTCTTTTTTTGTCGCATACACCTTCATTGGAAAACCATGCCTTCAGAAGAAGGTATATACAGGGTGTTATTCCAGAGATAGTTTCAAATATGGGGTTTTTTTAGTGGATCTAGTATTTTTTTGAAGGACTTGATCAGAAAGTGGCCCCAGTGAAAGGCCCTCCAACCACTGTGACTCCCTTAAATTCCATGGAAGTTGGTCTCAGGTTATGGCCTTGGGTTTATATCAGCCCAAACTGAAGATGCTGCTCATAAGAGCAGTTCCTCCCTCCCTCCCTGCCCCCAGCAGCACCATCCCACCTGCCCTCCTTTACCTTGATGTTTTAGCCACGTGTTGAGGCAGCGCAGACCTGCTGGTCCATTTTTTGCACGTTTAAATGGCTGGTCCATTTTTTGCAAGTTTAGTTTTCAGATGAATTGGGTTTTCATTTACCTGAAACCAGAAATAGAAGCAGGCTACCTCCTCTTTTATCAGAAACAATATTATTATCCTCCTCATTATTATAATTATATCTTACAAAGTGTTTGCAAAGGTAACTATTCTACTTTTTTTTTTTCCTGATTGGCATAACTACTTGCACCTGCTCAATTTATTTTTTTTATCAGTCTTTAACGAATCATGCTGGACATGAACCAAGGAGCCAAAATGAAATGTGCTACGTTGACGGTGTGATTTCTTGACAACACTTCAGTCCTAATGCTTAGTAAGCTGAAATTTGAAATACAGAAAAAGTAAATGCAGAATTATCAGATATACCAGATAATGCATCAGGTATCAGATGCAGATACAGATCAAGATACAATGCAGCTCACTAAAATATTAGCTAGTTCATAAAATAACAATATTAAAAAAATGGCCACAGATATCATCAATGATTTGTAAAATTTCTGTATATCTCTCTCAGAGTTACATATATTCCAAGGGAACAAAGTCACCCATGAAAAAGATCCAACAGAAAAAGCCTAGGAAGTGACACAAATAGACGACCCACCAAATTTAATGAAATTTAATGAAAATGTTTTCCTGATGAGGATCTATTTCAGCACCAAATCTTCTCCGCTGGGGCGGCTACACCAGATTCCGTGAGATCTTGTGTAACGCCACCGTACGCTGGGCGTGCTACCTGGTACCGTTGGTGACATCTCACCCATCTGGTGTAGCCATAGGTGCCCTAAGAGCTTCTTGGTACAATGGTACATGATGGGATCCAGACCTTGATCGGGGCCGGAGAGGTTTCCAAACCACCCCATTCCTCAGGTTCTGCAGAAGGTAAGAGCCCGGTTAAAGTCAATATCCTGCTAACAACAGACTTTTGTTCATGCTAAGTAGTTGACTTTGCCTCAGCGCGCTGGGGAAAAAAATGATATGCTTAAAATAAAACCCAATTACTGCACCGAACAGGGCAATCTTTATTGCCCCAGACTACTCATTTGCTTCAGTGACTATTTTGTTTGGGTGGAATTAGTCATTTGTTTTGCAAAATGCCTTTTCACTAGGGTATCTGGTTGGAAGAACCACTGTGAAATGAATAAGCTAAAATAAACAGAATGAGACAGTGGAAATACATTTTCCAGAGGAAATTAGAAGGAGGAGGCTGACCCATCGGAAGGGATCAGAACAAATCTGCTAAAAGGGTTACCAGGGAAAAATAATCATTAACCTTTTAATAAATTTTATGAAGTGGTTATTTCCTTTACCGATTTCACACATTTTAAAGCCATGCAGCTACTGTTTCTGCCTCAAGGAAAACTTCTAAGACATATTTAGAGGTGTACATGAGTTGGCATCCTGACGCGACTTTTTTTGATGCTTCTGAGTCCAGCAGCTTGTTTATGTGTAGTAGAGATAAATGCAATGCACCCAATGGGTACGCCAGCACTTCCAGAGGGAGCTGTACCAGCTAAGTTCATGGAGAGAAACCAAAAGCCTTCACTGATGGGAGAAACAAAATCAGTGAAACCAGAGTTTGCCTGTGGAAATTTGCCCTCCTGTTCAGTTTAGTTTACAACTTGCAGTTTTGGCTTTTTCACCCACAACGGGATCGTGTAATTCCTTGCGGAATGAAAGATGACATGTAATTGTGGGCAGAACTTTTAGTCTTCGTTTCCAGTAAGCAATTAATTCCAGTAGCAAGGAGGTTTTGCCCCCCTCCCAAAAAAAAAATTAAGTGCACTGACATCCTCCAGCACTGCCTTATTATTACAGACTTAAAGTCTCTTGGCAGGCTCTGCCCATTGTGCCTTATACAGTTGTTTTTAAGACGTTGAAAAAGGCTGGGACATGTAAAAAAGCAACTCAATTTATTTTATTTTAATCTCAAACCCCTTCTCCACGGGTGAAAGGCTACTGCACTAACCCCTGCCTTGTTGAAATCGGTATTCAGCGTATTTGTTAATACGCAGTCTGGAAGAAGTTTGAAGAGCTTTATCTCGCAGAGTTGCTACTCGGTGCCTTTGGAAAGACCAATTTCAGACGCGCTTGGTCTGCTTTTGAGGTGAGCCCAGGGAGGCCTGAGCACTTACAAATGGCACAGGACTCCAGAACCCTTGCGAGTGATCAGATCTTCCAGGATTTGATCCCCTATAGCACTTATAGAGCCACTTCCTTACACTTAGGGAATATTTGCTGCCTTTTCCCACCCCCGTTTCCTTATCCCCTGTTTTTCCTTCCCCCCCCAGCCCCTTTTCCCCTTGGCAGTATAGCTATTTGCTGCGCATGCGGAGGTTGAGGAAGATATATTTATTTTAAAAAGTGTAACTACAGGTGGGGTGCCAAATGGTGAAGGGAAGAGTAGAAGCTATCCTTTAACTGGAATGGAGACTTGGCTTGGGCTTGGGCTGAGCTTGCTTTATGCCCATCTGCTTCATAGAAGCTTGAATCCAAATTAGAACCGCACTGCCCTCCTGCGTCCACAGCACAAAAATCGTGGGTGAAAAGGAAAAGGTTTCGGGAAACACATCCTTGGTTCAGAGGAAGCATCTAGTTTTATACCAGGAATGTAACAAAAAGAACAAAATTTTCCTGGGCCTGGCTATTTAGAAGACCATACAACCAAATTAATTTAGCCTGCTTAGGGCAGATTTTGCTCTCAGTTTTACTTACAACATAAGGAAAAAGTGGATAGTCCAATCTGTTTGGAGTGGTTTTTCCATTGTGTTCACTGCTTAAATACTTTGGAAGTTTTGCAAGACTGCAAAATCTGCTTTAACAGGCAGCCAGTTCAGGCTCCAGTGAAGCCTTGTGTAAAGACTTTCGGGATCCTGACCATTTTATAGCTGTTTGGATTCCAAAGCCATCACTGAAAATACACCCAGTGGTAGAAAGCTCCTAACACAGACGGGAGGTTGCCCAGTTGTTTCTTCTCACCGGTTCAGCACATTCAGAAATTTCGGAAAAGCAGAAAGGAAGGGTTCAGGCTGAAACCTCTGAAAACCAGAATATATAACAGCGATATCCCGCAGGGTTTGGCCAACACACTCCGGTGGCATCGGCTGTGTCAGGCACAGCTACATTAAAGGGCCTGGAGGCAAATTCGAAGGGCTTGGCAGAGGTGGCTGGGGACAGGAGATGCCGGTCAGCAGAGTGTGTCCCCAGGTCACAGCTGGGTTGGTGTGCCAGCAGTGCCTTTCCCTCCTCCTGCTTGCAGCGGAGCAGGATGGTGGGCTCCTGGAGCAGCAATAGCTGCAAACTGTCCTGCCTCTCCACCTCTGCACCTGCAGCTCCATCCACCTGCTTGTTTAGAAATAAAACGGTTCCCGAGGATGAGAAAAAATGAGGTCTAGAACAATCTTTTCATAGAAGGATAGGAATGAGAAGGGCAACTCATTTTAAAATGAGAGGTGGTGCACTTAAAAGGAAACATAGCAGCTTGCAAGAATAAGTAGTATGGGAGGATCTGTGAATCTATAGAAAATTGTTGCTTGTTACGGAGTGCCCTCTGGTGCTGTATACAAATCAGGGCTTCACTGGAGGGCCACGCGCTTTCTTATTTAAGTAGCTGAAGCCACATATTGAGTGGGGGTTTCCTCCCTCTATTACGCCAGTATATTTTGGCAACGTCTCTTCAAAACGAGTTGGTTGCTAGAAGGCAGGCACAGAGACCTGTACCTAACAGGAGAGAAATGAAGCACACAGGCAACAGAAGTGGGAAACGGGAGACCTAACGCAGAACTTTGTCCAGTGTTGCTGGAAAGGGATAAACAGGACAGCTGCTGGGGAGGACACGTTTGGGATAAGATAGCAAAGTATTAGCTGAATAGAGTCGCACCAAGTTTACTGTAATGGTAACATAAAAGAGGTAATTCTCTTTTTTTTTTTTTTTGGTAATTCTCGCTTTGAAGAGAGAATTTTTCATGGTTTTGCAATCACAGGTTTCTTCTAGGGGACAAAAGTGAAAATAATATTAACAGAAGAATTATTTCTTCCTAGATATTTCTAAGCATGGAAGCTGAAAGTCAAATTAAGCCATTACCTTTAAAGGCATTGAGACTCGATTTTAATTTTACTGCATTACTGTACATCCACATGAATCTGCCTGGGAATTACATTTCCTGTTGGCTCAAATTCTACCCTGGATCTGCATCTAGATTCGGTCTCGAGCTTCTCCGAGTGTCATGTTGTTCAGTTTTGGGGCTTTAAAGTTCAGAAAACAGAACTTCAGCATACAAATGATAAGGCCATTAAAAAACCCAAGTCATTTCTACCCAAAATGGTGGTTAAGAAATAAAAATGCCTGATCAATTAATAGCAAAACTGCATCACTGCTGTCTCCGGTGTGCTCTTAGTGCTGCCAATGAAATGAACCAGGGGGTTGGAGAACTCGAGCAAAGTAGTAAATCTCCTTCCTGCTCATGTAACTTGGACAACAGCTGTTGAGCATCTGTCTCGGCTTCCAGCTGTGTGATTTGGCTCCCAAAGAGTTCCGGGAAACAAGCTGGGTGACCTAAATTTTGTGCCGGCGCACAAGCATCAATGAACACTAACCTGCAGTTTGCAGAGGCAGGTCACCTCTAGCACCAAGTGAAACATCCGAGGAATGACCCTAAACTGTGTCAATTTGTAGTGATTCGCAGGCATTATTCCTCTGGGAAGAACTCTGGAATAATAGTGCGCTCAGCATGACAGCAAAAAATGTTATGTTTACATCCGTCAGTGGTTTCTCAGGAGCAGATCAATAAACAGAAGCAAGAGGTGCAGAAGCTGTTGGAGCAGGTCCAGAGCAGGGCCACAAAGAGGACTGAAGCACCTCTGCTATGAGGACAGGCTGAGAGAATTTGGGGTTGTTCAGCCTGGAGAAGAGAGGGCTCTGGGGAGACCTTATTGCCATCTTACAGTACTTAAAGGGGGCTTATAAGAAAGATGGGGACAGACTTTTTAACAGGGCCTGCTGTGACAGGACAAGGGGTAATGGTTTTAAACCGAAAGAGGGGAGATTCAAATTAGATATAAGGAAGAGATTTTTTATGCTGAGGGTGGTGAAACGCTGGGACAGGTTGCCCAGGGAGGTGGCAGACACCCCAACCCTGGAAACGTTCAAGGTCAGGTTGGAGAGGGCTCTGAGCAACCTCATCTGGTTGAAAGACATCCCTGCTCATTGCAGGGGGGTTGGACTCAAAGATCTTTGGAGGTCCCTTCCAACCCAAACTATTCTATGATTCTAAGTTCAAGAGGTTTATGCACCAGATCAGATTAATCGGGTCCCCTGGATTCACAATCTGCTCCACACTTGTGGTTTGGAGCTGTCTGAACGAGCAGTCATTGGTTCAGACCTTCAGTTCTGCTGATGGAGCCTATTTGTTGTGCAGCTGGTGTGGAGACTCCAGCTTAGCGTCTTCTGAAAAGAATCTTGTGTGTGTCCACCAAAAGTGGTCTGCAGATCCAAATGACAAATCGCAAATGGGAGTTGCTTCAAAATCATAATGCTGTTCCAACACAAATGAAAATGCTTTAGTAGATGCAGCCACTGCTGTCCTGACATGCAGCTGAGGCTGTAACCCAGCACTAAAATAGCTACAGTACTAGCAAATTTGTATCTTTTGCTTTCCTGAATAAATTCATGAATATTATTTTTCCTGTAGAAAACACTGCATTAAAAGCAAAACGTTAAAGAACTTTTAAGACAAGTCTTCTGAGTAAGAACTGAAAAGCTACCTGCCCATGGTGTAGTCGGGTAAATTAGAGTGTAGAGGGTAAATAAAAGTTGTAGAGTTTTGTGTTGCTCTGGACAGACTCCTTTTGATACCTGAGTTGGCTTCTACAGACCGCTGCAGTCCGGTGTGTGGGATATAACCAGACCTCACAGGGCTGCAAGAGCTCGTTCCCATTTTCAGTCTGTAGCACCTCTTTATGATGATGATGGGTTTCTTACTCTACTGTCAAAGAGAAAATCTTTCAGGTTTCATTCTCCATATGTTTATAGATGTTCAAATAGTCCTTACAGAATGACTAGGTGAAGATTAAGCTACCAACGGTATTTTTTTCCCTATTGTTACATAAATATTATTTTATGAAAACACAGCAAACTCTTCTTCTGTTTCAAACCAAAGCATGCTATTGCAAAATACAGATATAATTATGATGTTTTTAAAAAAAGGAACGGCATGATTATTGCTGTGCAGAATGCAGTTGAGAATACACTGACACCTTGTAAAAAGTTTGACATAAAATATGCGTTGCTTTATCCTAGAATTCAAGAGCAGTAGAGAATTGTTCAAATCTTGCATCAGCCATCATTTTTTAAAGTTACCATTACTGGCCTTAGAAATATAGGTTTTGGAGAGGGATTGTAAACTACAGTAAGTTTTTACTGTAATGAGTGAATGAGTGTTAGTTTTAATACTGTTTCTTGTTAATTCTTATTGTTAAGAATGCAAAACTGAAAAACATTCTTCAACATTTTAGGCTCATTTTTACCACTGGCAAATGCAACAGGGTCATGCACAGCACCCAAAGAAAGAGTAACAAAAAGTTGCTGCTTTATTTGGCTTGGCAGAAACTTGTCTGTTCTGTTTAAAATGTCCGAGATTTCAAATGTCAATGTTTTTCAAAAATTATGAGTATTTTTAATCAATATGTTAGTGTTTTGATGACTGTTTTTGATAGATGTTTCTCCTAGCAGAAACATTGTTGAAAGATGATTTTGAGACAAACCTATAAAAGACCTGAGCTTATATGAAGGAGCCATTCCAAATAGATACTGAACAGTCAAATCTGGAGCTATTTTAACACCATGCTCCAAGCAGATACGTTCACAGCAATTGTGCCAAGACTGTGCCAACTTTTGGAAGTTACTGATTTGAATCGTTGCCTCTGAAACTTTACATTTACGGCCTGTTTCCAACCTGAGACTCTGCTGTCAGGGCTGATGAGTTAGAGAATCTACGTTTTGTTTCAGTAAACATCCCAGTGGATTTTATCACCTTTATAACCGTCCCCTTCTATTTAGCACAAAATTTGGGTATGTTAAGTCCACAGAAAGCATAAAATATGTGTCTAGTTCATTTGGGGTTTTAGTTACCTTAGTTCAACAAGAACTTTTACTAGAGTTAACTTTCTGGTACTAAAGAGCAAAGACCATCCATTTCAAGATTTGTTTCAGGCGGGGTACACGCACCATTGCTGAAGTGGCATCTGGCCAACAACCCTTCTCTCCCTGTTGTAGAGGGAGCACGTTCTACAGGAACAGGGATTCAGCAGGGACACGCAGAGAACAACCCAGGCTTGGAAAGCCAGCTCACCAGGCCTTGAAAGTCAGCATCGTGTTTCTCGGAGCTTCATAGCCTCAGTGCATGCCTACCAAGGCTGCCTGTCTGCCTTGACCTGGTCAGGGACTTGTTGGAGCGAGTCCAGAGGAGGCCACAAAGGTGATCCGAGGGCTGGAGCACCTCTGCTGAAAGAGTTGGGGTGGTTCAGCCTGGAGAAGAGAAGGCTCTGGGGAGAACTTGCAGCAGCCTTCCAGTACCTGAAGGGGGCCTACAGGAAAGCTGGGGAGGGACTCTTCATCAGGGAGTGGAGCCATAGGACACGGGGCATCAGTTTTAAACTGGAAGAGGGGAGATTTAGATTGGATATTAGGAAGAAATTCTTGACTGTGAAGGTGGTGAGACCCTGTCCCAAGTTGCCCAGAGAAGCTGTGGCTGCCCCATCCCTGGAGGTGTTCAAGGCCAGGTTGGACGGGGCTTGGAGCAACCTGGTCTGGTGGGAGGTGTCCCTGCCCAGGGCAGGCGGTTGGAACTAGATGAACTTTAAGGTCTCTTCCAACTCTAACTACTCTATGATTCTATACTATGTCACATAAGTGAACTATCGTTACATTATCAGCTATCGTGTTCAACATCTCCAGGGCAAAAGCAGGCAGACAGTAGGCATAAGTGAGGATGGGTAAATCCAAGAGAAAGTGTATTTGTAATGCCATTCCCCTTCTGCTTTATGGAAGACGTATCCATGACCCAACGCACAAACAAAGGGATCATCACAGTGTACCAGGTATGCCCAACCATTTTCTCTGTGACTCAGGCATGAATGGCACATCATTCAATAGTGCAACGGCTAGCTTTGTTAGCATTTTATATATCGTAACTCAAAGAAGCGTGTTTGTCTCTCTCTCACTCCTTCGTCCCCCAGCCCATAGACTAAGCAAGAATTTACCCTGTTGCTGTAAGAGAAAAGGGAAGGCTCAGAAGCTCTCTTATTCTTAAGTTTCAAACTGACGGATAGAAAGCGGAGGAGCTAGGAAATCTGCTGCGGGTTTGGTGGCATAGGTTTGGTCATGTTTAAACCACAAAACTTTGACATTTTAAAACATCCAGTTAAAGGCAACATTAAAGACAACAGAGCTCTCTTGCTTTTGTGGCTTTGCTTACCAGCTACAATGTCCCATATCGGAGCGGGAGGGTTGGGATGAGAGGAGAAAATCCATCTGAAATTTAGCAGCTTAAAAAAAAAAAAGAAAAAAACCAAACGTTTATAATCAGCTTGGCAGCTCAGTGGATTTGTGAAATCGTTTGGGATTAACAGGCTATTGATTGCTAATAAAACAATATTTAGCTTTGTCTGATGAACAGCAATGGAAAAAGGTGTGGGCACCTTGTCAAACAAGACCCATTGAGGACGGATGATGGGTTAAGTGTGGGGGTCTGAGTGGCAGCGTGGGTGCCCGGTCTTCAAGAAGAACTTGTCAGTTGTTAGTAAGGCTGGTGAAAGGAAGGACGCCAGCGCCTGATGGCTGGGGTAGTATTGATGCAAGTTAGCTGACTAATCAGATTGAAAAAGTCCCATGGTATTTATGTCACTTTAATTTTCATCAAACAATTGGAGACGACAGCACTCTATTAAGAAGAGGTTGATCCAGAACTAAAGCTAAATAAATTAGGGTCTCAGTTTAATCAAATTATCCCTCTACTGGCCTTGGATTAACCGAGGGAGACAGCGTCGGTCTAGGCACTTTTCATTGGCTGATTTATTTATTTTTTTTTTAAAGAAGCTGGTACAAAGAATGGGAGATTTAACACACATAGCTACTACTCATAATACCTCAAACGAGCACCTTTTAAAAAAAGCGGGAATTAATATTTATCAGGAGAATTTGCAGTTTTACTGAAGGATATTTCCATTTTTACGACAGTTTTGTTCAGTGAAATGAACTGAAAATGAGGCAAAAATCTGTCAACAGAAAAGCTAAAATGAGAGAACTTGAAAAAAGCTGGCACAAAAATCGTAACAGTAGCCTAATGCTAATTAACAACTTCTTGCGTGATTCACAATAGATAGTTTAGTTTACCTGCTTTAAATATCGTTTGATTGCACATTTACATTTTGCTATTGTTTACTTACATTATTTGTGCAGGGTACGTCGTTCTTTTTCCTGCTTTCTACATTCTTTAGACCTCTGGGAGAAGCCTTTGGGGTAGCTATATCGTCGCTGAGAAAATAACTTTCCCAAGCTGTCTGGCAACTTCTCCTGCAAAGTCTTTTCATTAGAAGTTTTACAGCAGGAGATAGTAATTATCTTTTCAATACCAATAATATGAACAAGTCCTGAGTTTATAGATCCTCTATGAAGATTTAACTGAATCATTGCTATAAATCTTTCGAAACCTTGAACTCCTGAAAATATTTCCAAGCTGCGTGTTGTCAAAATCATCGTATAAGTCTCCCTGATTTTCTGGATATAGAAATGTAAGTAAAATACTACACCCTCTGCTGCAAGCAACTAACTGAATTCATTCCAGTTAGCTATGAAATTTATTTCTGAAAAATACAACGCAAGGGATACCCCCTTCCTCTTTGTTGGCAAAGTAAAAATGCTTTTGCAAGACAAGCAGTGTCAATGCATGTGGTCCTATGCCTGATTCTCCTTTTTGATTTTTATCTCTTTCTCTGACTTCTGACTTGTTTTTGTCTGCTCATGATGATCAATATTGTTCCTCATTCTGCTGGGGCTGTCACAACTTAGGGACGTTCAGCCCCTCACAAGAAGGGCTTTAGTTTCAAAGTAACTCGTTTAGGTATTTACATTCAGAGTTTACTAAATGTTTAATATCCGCTCTTGTGACACTAAATATCTTGCAGATATTAGGAGAAAAACAACATTATGTCCCGAATCGTCGCTTTTGAGGGTTTGTTTCTAATGCACAGCCCTCCTAGTTCCACTAGTTTGACCTGTTAGCTGATCTGAACGCCACCAAACGCCTGTCCTCACTTATTTTCTTACTGTCAACAAATAGAGAACATATATTTTCATGATAAAGACATGGTCTAAGGCAAACACTTCATTTTACTTCATATGACAACAGGATGATTTTTTTTTTTTGGTAGTTTATCTGAACAATCATTTACTCTAAGTCCAGATTTTTTTTTCCCCTGTAGAAACACAGGTATTAACAGATAGAACAGTCTGAATTACTTATGGATGCTTTCTCTGCGAACACTGGTTTTCACCATATGATGCTTACGAGTACTTTTATCTGCATTTCGTTCCACAGTGAACGTAACCTGAAGATCAGTGATTTTCTAAGCCTCTAAGTATTTTTTTTTTTTTTAACATAATCTGATTGGAGTTATCTCAGTTGGACCCCAGTGCTCTGTTAGCAACTGAAACTGTCCCACGTTCCTCAATCTGCTGCACAATGCACATTTTATGGAGGCACTTCTATACGTGCATAAATATATTTTATGTCGAAGTAGTATCACTCCTTTTTCTACACTGTAGATTTGCCCTAATTGCAGCAGAGCCCACTTTTGCTCCATCCCTCACCGAAAATGGTCACTGGCTGTACTTGTACTAATGGTGCCACAGTTGTGGCCGTACATTCCTGCTACTCAAAGCTGCCGACTCCGACTGCGCAGCGCTGAAGTGCACTCGTTTAACAAACTTGGCTGAGAGGGACTAAACAGCGGAGGAAAAAAACCAGCCCATCTGACCAGTTTGCTGATTTGACGCAAGAAAGTGGGGGAGAATGGGATAGCTGTGTTTCCTTTGCCTTTCTGACAGGCTGAGAAATGCTGCTTTAACGTTAAAGCAGAGAAAATAGAGGAAGAATGGAGGGGACTAAAAATTATCTGTGTAACACACCGAGTCCCATACACGGTAACATAGCCTTAACCAGGCTCACCTTCCAGGGTGAGCTTTTGTTAAAAACAAAACAAAAAAATCCCCAAATCCCCAAACCAAACTAAATCCCTAAAAAAAAAAAAAAAAGAAAAATCCCAACAAGCCAAAACCTGCTCCTGCCCAGATGAAAAAATTCTGTTTTGCAGCCCACGTTTCCCTCTGGCAGCCCCTTCTATCCCCGCTCCAGCTGCATTTCCCAAGCTTAAACCCAACCCTGCCTTCAGGGTGAGCCCTACGCAGGGTCCCCTGGCCTTCGCCCAGATGAAAAGTATTTCAGGCAGTTATCTTAGTTCAGACTTATATTAAGGGGAATATGGACATCATTTAATGAAACTTTTAAACTGACTGAGCATTTAAATCCGGGTTAGCGATTCTGCTTTCAATATCACTCGTTGTTCTCGTTGGTCTGAATAAAAAATATTTTTTGACTATGGCTTGTTCCCTCGGCATACTAACTGGCACTCAAATTTTCTGATTTATGTTTCATTTAAATCTTTCTAAGTTCTTGATTACTTTTAATGGAGTATAACTTCATCTTTCAGTTGAGAGGGTAATAAAGGTGTTAAGGGGGTCACTGGCATTAATGATGTTTTACTTGCAGTGATGCCCCTCTGCAAAACATGAGGTTTCTGTACCTCTTTCTGTCCCACCTATCCCTGCCGCGGCTACGCTCTTCATGGCCGCGTAAGGTTGGGAAGCGACAGCTTTGTGAGAACCTCCTCATCGCTGCACATCTTAAAGACTTCACGAAAAAGCCACTATCTGCCTTTAGACTGCTCGCTACAAAGAGGTTTGTAGCATTAATTCAGTAAAAAGTGCAACAAACTTTGGGGTGGGGTGAGAGGACTGAGCTTAAGGGAGTATTTGCGATCGTACTCTGTGCTTTTGGGAGTGTTGTTCTTGGCACTTGCAGGCTGGGTTCAGTATCCAAGGAGGGCAGTGTAAAATTTCAGATGGTTTGGACTTCCTAGATAGAAAATGCTTTTGAAAAATCATCTTCAGTCTTGAGCTTCGTAGTTCCACGCGGTTGTCTTCTGTTGGAGATCTTGAGTGGTTAAAATGGAAATAATCTAACTCTGACTACACGAATGACTAAGAATTAATTTGCTTTCCTATAATGATTTTTAAAAGCATTTTCTCTCTTTTTCAAATTTATTTTACACGTGGTAAAGTCATAGCCATTTAATAATAGTTTGCTCAAAAATGTTTTGTTTCCTATGCAATTTCTATTAACGTACTTTCTTTGCTTTTGAAGAATGCCAAGTGCTGAAAAAAAGAGTGATGCAGGTAGAGAATAAAGTTACACGTGCTTGGAAATCCAGATGAAACAAAGCCCACAAGGGGATACGTTGATAGCGTATTTTGTGCGCGAACACCCTCTAGCAGCCTCCACATTGCTGTGTTTCCAGATCTGGAAAAAAGTTCGAAATGCAGTAAAAAAAAAAAAAAATTGTAAATATTTGAAGTTTCTTCCCCTTGGCCCGGATTATGAAATAGTAATCCATTACATTGTAAATCTTCCTGTACCATGCAAATCCTTTTACAAGGATTAGGAGATTGTAACAAAGATGATCATATTTCAAGAGGTACCGGTGTTAGTTATATCCTTCTGCTGCAGGATTTCATGGCCATCACGCAACGTCTTACACACACTGACCCAAACGAACAGGTGCTTTACGTTTATTCAGAATCTTAATTCAAGCAATAGTAAAAAAAGAAGATTCGGTTACAAGGCTGCGCAGCGCGTTTGTTGCTCTCCGAGAGGACTCAACAATAGCCGAGGGTGCAATGGAGCAAAGACTATGCAATCAGTGACCCCTTGCCCCTTCGGTGGGGGAGAATTTCAGTAAAACACAAAGAAGCTGCTGTTTCTGCTTTTGCCACTATCAGCCTGGGCACGATTTACAGAGCAGCGGCTGTTAAAATTATTTCTGCAGATAGCTGCTAGAGCAAGAGTAGAGGAAAAGTATGTTTTCTCATTCTGCACCACTTCTGTTTCTTTTACAGGAATCAGACCTTATTTTGGGAGAATAAGGTACAAGCATCTGACTCGCCTAGATTTCTCTGTACGTTAAAGGTATGAAGTATTTCACCAGCATTTTGCGCTAATTCTAATTTAATGAGTAGTACCAAATCACTATATAAGGAAAAAGAAATAATCCACACCACTAAGTAGCGTTTGCAGAATTCGTCTTATCTTGTCGTACCTATAGAAGTAATTCTGAATGGATATGGAATTTGAAAACAAAAAACACAAAACAGAATTTGTGAAGGTGTCTGAGTCAGTAGCTCTTAGTTCCTTTTTCAAACCTGTTATTCTGGTCTTATCTAAAACCAGTTTCCGTATTCAGATTTTTCACGTCCCTTTGGATTTGCCTATAACTAGGCAAGCCTAATCTGTTTAATTAGTACCATACTTAAAAGCCTTCTTTGTTAGCTTTGAGAGATAAGGGGGTAAGTGGAAGGGAAAATTAAGCTGCACGGGACAGATGTACAAGTACAGATCAGAAATCAGAGACTGTAATCCAGATAAGTAAACACAAACTTTCAGGTTTCTCTCTTGAATTTTGCATCTGCCCGTTGGGGGATCATGTGTTTTTTGTTTGGTTTTTTTGTGGCTTTTTTTGGTTTGGTGGGGTTTTTTTGCTTATGATCAATTCAAATCTCTATACTTTAATATTCAGCAAAGACCACTGAATATGCACTCTAAAAATGAGACTGGGATCTGACACATGATTCCACTCCTCTAGAAATTACCAAAAACTTGCAATGATGATGCTGGTGTTATCCTCGTTGAGCAACGAGCAACTACGATGTACTAACCAGCAGCTGGTACTTCCACTTATGCCGAGTGCTACGTATTGAGCGCTATTGCAGATTAAGCCTTTGTAAAATAAAATAAATACAATGTGGAATAGCTTCTTACGAAAAACAAGATTGGAGATGAAAAGGGAGGAGGCTATTGGCACGTGTCGCCCCGGCAAGAGGTGTGGTACAGCAAGTGCAGCAAAACTTTTGGTGCTGAAAACCCAGTACCTGGACGCCTCGAGATTTTAACGCTGGGCTGGCAGCTGTGCTCTGGCGCTGCGACCTGCGGTCCCGCAGCAGCCCGGTAGTTTCATTTGAAAAAGGAACCCATCTGATGCACTGTGAGACCGCGCTGCGCTGTGGACCAAGGCACGGGAAGTGGGGGAGTTGGGCAAATCAGCTTTTGCAGGGCACGTTGGATCTCCTGAAGCAAAGCGCCAAGGCAGAGGCACCCTAACTGTGCTAACTGAAGGGCTGAAGAAAAAAAAGGATTATTTTTAACCTTCTCACGGATATCTGATTTTATCACAAAGTACAAGGTGTTATTTAAAAATGACTATCGGGTCTAGTTGCAAGGCTAGGTAACTTGTTTGATTAATCTGATGTACATAAACCCATGCACGATGCCTAAGGACATACAGTTGTCTAAGAGCAGTGATGAGACACAGGAGACTCTTTAAGTATGTCGAATGAGGAAATGACTGTATCCTTGTTAATTTTTGAGAGGCCGCACAATGCCGTATTCAGCCATCTGACTCAGACCAGTGCCACTAGGAAGCACAGCATAGCTCTGTGCCTGCCATCAGCAGTCAGGTAAGGTAGGCAGGTTCGAGGCAAAACAGTAATCGCATTATTTTGGGAAATATTTGCAGTAGCACAATGTGAATCTTCAGATTTTGAGGGTATAAATTGGAAAAATTGTAGCTTCTACCTTTCCTCCACCACGAGTTACTTAGGAGCACCACAAGAACCAGTGGCAAGGCCCCCTTTGGTTCTGGAGAGGTGCGTGTTTCTGCCAGGCACAAAATGAAGAGAAAACGAAGGAGATTGGGTAACCTGCCCAGAATGCCAAATACCACCTCCTTCAGCTGATGAGCCTCAAGCTTTGTTTTTCTCTATCTTTTTTGTTCAACACCCTTTTTAACTTCTGCATTTGAACGAGACCCTCAGCTACAAAAGCCTGTTGCTAAACTCTGCTTAAAAGCAAATAATGCGCGTGTTATTTCCTTTAGCTGTCCCATCGCAGCCACCCGCCAACCGCACAGGGTATGATTCTGCCTCCAAGCCCAAATAATCGCTTATATTTTAGGCCGGTTGAGAGCGCGGCCCTTTATCCACCCGCCTGGTTCCCCCTTCCGTGAGGCGCTAACAGGGCCCTGCGGCCGCAACCGGGACGCCACAAGATGGCGGCGCCGCCGGCCGTTTGCGCGTTTGAAAAATAACGGTCGCGCCGCACCGCACCGCGCCGCGTGCCCGGAGGGCCCCGCCAGGGGGCGCGCGCGCCCGCCCGCCCCGCTTGGGCCCGCCCCCGCGTGACGTTGCGCCCGGAAGCGGCGCACGTGGGGCGGCGGCGGGGCCATGGGTTCGCGGGCGGCTGTGGCAGGTCGGTTCCTTCCTCTTTCTCCCCCCTTTCCCCTTCTTCTTCCTCCCCCTCCCGGTCAGTAACGCTCCCCTGCTGCCGGCCCCACAGGCGCCGGCGGGCCGCTCGCTGAGGAGGAGATGCCCGAGCTGTCTGACGGCGAGGAGGCCTGGGAAGAGGAGGAGGAGGAAGGCGCCGCCGCCGAGGGCCTGCGGACCCGCTGCCTCTTCTGCGACAGGTGCGGCGGCCCGCGGTGTGCTGGCCCCGCGCTCCCCCCCGGGGACGGGCTGAGGCGCCGTCCTGCCCCCCCGAGCCCCGGGAGGGGAGCGGGGCGCTCAGGCGGGGCCTGCGGGAGGCGGCCGCCCCCGCGGAAAAACAACCGGCGGGCGGTTTGTAACCGCGCTCAGGAGCGCGGAGACGGGCTCTCCAGAGGCTGGTAGGCCCGGGTGAAAGGGGGAAGAAGTGATGTGAAAGCGGCAGTTCCCCTCTCCTCACCCCGAAGCAGTGTGGAAGTTTAGCTCGTGAAGTCTTCCTGTTGGTTTGGGTTTTTCTCCCCCCTCCATCTCTTCATCCGATGAGAATTTGTATTTTGTTGCAGATCTAGCTGGCCAGCTCGCCTCGGTGCTCTTAGATTTTGGGTCTTTGCTCTGAAGGAGTTTTTGAAAGTTAACAGGGTTAGTGGGCTCGTCAAACAAAGCTTTTGCCCTTTTATCCCCTTTTATTGCAAAATGTTTTTTGGCAACGAGGTAAAAGCTTCTTTGTGAGGCCTGTGAGTAAGCAGGCACCTGTTTGTCCTTTCTTAAAAGCAAAAATGATGCGTTCTGAACACGTCACCTAGCAGGTCAGAGCAGAGCGTATAAAGCTCATCGTGGAGTTTTAAAAAAACTCCAAAACATCTTCTAAATGTGTTAATACTGTATGTTTACTAATTCCTTATTTACAGGTTGTTTAGTTCTGCTGAAGATGTTTTCTCCCACTGCAAAACAGAGCATCAGTTTAACGTTTGTGATCTGGTCAAGAAACAGGGTAAGTTTTGGTTTTTTTTTTTTTTTCACGATTTGTTGTTTCTTTCTGCGTATTGGTATCTCGTTTAAAAATACATTGTGAAGGTTAGCGTGTTTCTGACGGATTTCCTTGTTGTAGCTGAAGATTCCAAGATTGAATAAAAAAAGCTATTGTAGAAAAATGCCTATATGTTGTATGTAAAAAGTCTATACATTCCCTCGGGTGGTCGCACGAAGGCGAACTCTCCAATCTCATTGCATTTTTTCCAAGTGAAGGTTGGCTTTCGTTTGAAGCTGTTATGTGTTTAGGCCAAGGTGGTGACTGAAGGAAGGTACCTATAGGAGGATGTATGTGAAACATATGTGTAGCTTTAAAAGAGTTAGCTAAGTGCTGAAAGACTGAGCTTGACGTCCGTATCTTACTGCATCTAGAGGAAGACTGGAAAGCAGGGAAAGGGGGACAGCGTTGGAGAAACACAATTTTAACTGTGTGCGTGCTAAAAAGGAGAGAGAGCAAAGGGGATGGGAACTACATGAAGTGTATAGAAATCTGCATGTAAAATTGGAAGATCTGGTCTGTTCTCTGTCTAAAATCTAACGGGAAGTATTTTGAGTTTATGCAGTATTACTGCCATTCTTGAGGAAAGCACATATTTAAGTGACCGTTACCTCTGAGTAAGATTGCCATTATAAATCAATAGTGGTGTTTATTCTTGATGACTAGGATCAATTCACATTTTATTAAGCAGAAGGCTAAAAATACGAACAAAGGAGCACAACAGCCTAAAATATCAGCGAGGTAGCTAGTAGGAGATTAAGTGTGGCTGTCCTGATGTAGTTGCTTACCAAATGAATGAAATTCTTGTTCATAATCCACGTTTTCACATGTTCCGTTCTTAATTTGTGGCAAATGTATTTGCCCTGAAGGTGGGAATGTCCTGGTTTGGTGGTGAAGAGAAGAAAAATGTAAATGCCAAACCTAAGATAGGAAGACTGCATTAAATAATGATATACGCCCCAAGGGGAAGCTGGCCAATTGAACGAGTAATTAGCGTTCGTATTATTGTAAAATGCATGTGGACTTTCTATAATGTAAGCTCTCTTGGTTTTTTTTTCAGGACTTGATTTTTATGGGTATATCAAACTAATAAACTTCGTTAGGTTAAAGGTAGGTCTGCCACTTACTACTTCCATAACCTGTGTCTGGAGAATGGGAAATCAAGATGCTGTGCTTTCAATTTGCCCTTTTTTAATAGCTGTATGAAGTTTTGTATTATGTATTTCTAGAAATAAGAAATCACAGGAATTCTAATATTTATTGATTGGTTTTTTTAGATGTGAAGTTGCCTTCATTTTAAATGTATTTAATTACCGTGAGTTTTATTGTTTCCAAGAGGATGGTCAGACTTGAAAAAGCCCACACTGTGTAGCATCGTGTTATTTTGTTAATTCATCTTGGCCTTTGATTCTGCTGTCTTGCTCCAGTAATGGGTTCACTTCTTGATAACTGAAATTTCTCAGTCCTTGCATGCGTCTTGGTGCAAAAGAGTCTTTCCTGGGAATGCGAGCTAGCCAGAACCCTGCTGCACTGTTAGTAAGGGCAACACCTGATCCCTTAGGTCACAGAACCTAAAATTAATCTCTGCTAAAATGATACCAGAATCAGCAAAGCTGATGGGAACCTGCAGATTTAACTTAGGCACGGGTATGTTTTGTGTATTCTGTGACTTTGAAGTATGTTCTTTGGTTGTTCCCCAACAGGTTAGGTTTAGACTTAATATTATCTTAGGTAATTAAGCGTTTTTACTTAAATCTTAAGTCCTCAAATAGTTATTTAAGGCATAACTAGCTATGCAGAGTAAACACAGAAACGGAAAAAATGAAGTCCAGAATCTGATCGCTTCTTTCCTGACAAACTATTAACTGGCCAGACGCAAACGGGAGAGAATATAGCATTTCTGAACCTGGTCCCTACAGTGCTGTTCGTGTAAAAAACACTTTGTGCGTTTAGTATCTTGGCTTTGTTAATTAGCCCTGTTGTAAGCTACGGGTCTGACACAGTCAAACACCTGCGTAAACTTGGTTCCTGATAGTAGTGGAATCCTACAAGTATCCTTCAGTGTCTGTCAATCTGCTGCACTTTGCTGCTTTTACCGCATTCCTTGATCCTGTAGCCTCCTGGGCTTTGGCGTCCAGGCTAACTCATAGGTGTAGTTTTACGCTGTTCTCTGGTCACCGTGGTTGTAGTGTCAGTAGGCTAAGGCACATACTTGTCAAAACCAGGATGCAAGCCAGAAGTTTGTTTCTTCACTGTTCTGTAGTCATGCTTGAAAGTAGTATCTTTCTCAGCCTTTGTTACGAAGCTACTTTAATAATATTTTAATGGGCAGAAGAACAGATCTTTGCCTTATTTTCTTGAATGAAATTGAAGGACTGGTGTTTTCAAACAAACTTGGCTTACAAGCTCTTCTCCTCCTGTCTAGAAACCAACAGCAGCATATTTGAGTTCTGTCACCAGCCCGCTGCCTTGGGAAGGAGAGGAATATTTGAAACCAGAGCTAGAAGATGATCTTCTACTTCAGTTTGGTAAATAAATACATTTTGGCGTGATTGTACTGTGTTGTGGAGTAAATACGGTATTGGCAGAGTTCATATCATACGAAGCATCATCGTTGTTATTTAATTGATTTACGTATGCAAGAAAGTCTACATAGTAGCTGAAGTCACGATATTAAGTCACACTCTGGAATGTTTACCATACTTTATATGTTGGCTTTTAACGGCTGAGATTTCCATAGCCCAGTGTTATTATCTGCATTCGCTTACTGTAGATCTGGTGTTCACAGCGGAGATGGCGTACGTAGTGATTAAGTAGGTCAAACAGACGCTCTACCTGAGCTGCACTGGGAGATTTATGAAACTTTTAAAGCTTCTAAATGTAGGTATTTAAAATCAGATGCGTTAATTCAAAAATATATGCTCTAAGTAAGGAGCAAGTAATTTGTCTTGTTGCAATTATCATCCTCTTCTATACAGGTTCTGTTTTGGACCAACCCAGTGTAATGTACTACAGTTGCGTAGAAGAGTTCCGCTGCTTTAGCGGTTCCAGCAATCGGTGCGAGGAGCCTTAGCTTCTCTCTCATGACAGTTCATCAGATGGTATTGAGGGAATTCAGTTTGACTTTTGAACCTATTTTTGCTGCCCGTGATTCTCCTGCTCTCTTCCAGTTTTGCACTTGATTGTACATCTTTCTTTCACCTAAACCATAAGGTACTTAGAGCTTGTGGATGTTTTTCTTCTCCGTACAGTCTGGAATGCGGTTTTACCCTTTTCTAAGCGAGCCCTGCTGCGTAGTAGCAGAAATAATGCGTGGTAAAAAACATCGGTTGGTACCTTCAGGGATTTCCCATTTCACTGTATCAGCTCCTGCTTCGTGTGTGTTCTTTGCCCAAGCTATAGACGTTTGGGATATTTTGCAGTGCTGTTGCAATTGGTAAAGGGTTATAGGGGTGATCTGAACCTCTGAAATGTTAAGTATCTGTGTTTTGTTTCGGTCCCATGGTCCAAATAGTCTTCCATGATTAAAAGGAGTAGATACATGGGTGTTTTTTTAATGAAGTCTTTCGCCCAGCAAGCTGGCAGTAGCTTCTTACTATATCCAGGACGACGGTAGCACCATTTTTTTATCCGCTGGCATCTGTTGAAATCAGCTGCTGAATTTAGCAAGAGGGGAATGGGAACTAGTGCCGAGTCTGAGTTTTGGTAGTTAAAAAGCAATGTTTCATCTGGATTCATTCTGCTTAAGCTCTTGAGTTTTGTGCGTTCATAAGCTTTATAAAAGCCTAATGAGCTGGTTTGAAAATTAAGAGTCACTGTCTAATTATTAAGAAATTTTTAATTCATATACCTTTCAACCTTTTCCTGTCAAGAGCCCTTTTGGCCTCAGAACAACGTAACTGGAAAAACAGAGGATAAGACTGTAATGAAGTTAAATCCAATCTAAATCTAATGTCTCTTTTAAACAGCAGTAGTTGATTATTGTTAAAGAAGCCTGATTTCTGGATGCATTTCCTTTGTTAACTTGCTTCTAGCGTACTTGCTTTTACTGAGTAATACTGTGTTCTGCAGTTAGTCCTACGAAATGCAGTGATTCAGTAGTAAACCAGACTGCTTTTACAAATCATCCAAAGACACAAATAGCAATGCTGAAAACATCACATGTTTCTGAGCTGCTGTGAAGCAACACCTGACTGGTGGGTGTTTTTTTATGCCCCATTTCATCAGATATAGAAGATCTTTGTGAACCTGCAAACGTTTTGCCTTCTAATGGTTTAAATGATACCGTGATGCTCTTTGGACAGTTAAAACATGCAGAACGCAGAGCAAGACTTGCAGAAGCAGCCTTGGCCAGAGCACAAGATGATCTTCAAAAGATGAAGTAAGTGTTTGAACTGAAGTTTCAGGGATTTTTTTTTTTATTTGATGTGTTTTAGGTGAGATGGGGTGTTCGTGTTTCGAGACCAATAGAAATTTAAAGAAGTGGTAGAATGGAGCTATGGAATAAAACTTATGACTTGTATTGAGACTGTAGGTTTGACTTTGGTCTGGTAGACGGTTAGTAAACATCTTGTAGATAAGTAAAAGCTGCGCAAAACCTGCACAAATCGAGAGAGCAAAGTGTGCTTAGGAAAGCTAAATAAGCCCATGGCCCAGCAACATGTGTTTTGCTTCGGACCACTCTTTGTTTTTCAGACACTTTTCCATTAGTTTTTTAAATTTAAATTTAATTGAATTTAAATGTTGAAGATGTACACAATGGAGAAGAGGGAGGCATTGACAAATTAAGTGTGGGGCTCAATATTTTCAGAGATGGCTCCAAACAGTGATTGTTATTAGTAGAGTCCAGTTGCAGTTTGGAGAAACCGTCAGTGAAATTAATAAACCAACTCTTTAGCTACTTTATTTTCAGTCTCAGGTATGGGTTGTGTTGGTAAGAATATTCAGTGCATCGCAGTCGGGACCTCCCCATAGCTGTACGTGCTACTTGTAAATCTTGAGGTCTTCAAAATACGAAGTGATAATGCTCATGGATAAAATGGGAATATAAACTTCTTTTTGGGTTATAGAATTAAATCCTGTACAGATATGTCATTTTAAGATCACACTGATTGGGGACTAAAGAACTGAAATTGTATTTAAGAGGGTTGGAAAAATAATTCACGTTCTTTTCTGGAAAAGTAAAGCAGAAAAAAATCTTGTTTTGTAAAATACATTTGAGTGTTCGTTGTATGTTTTGAGAGTACGCACTTGATGTTAATAGTAACTAAGTATACCAAAATAAATTCATGTATTCAAATCCTATCAGCTGTGAAGACACGTCAAAAATGAACAGTTTTGTCTTCAGCTGGGTTTAACATTTCCAAATTGTGCTTCCTAGCATACAGCGTTTTCCTGATATCTCTGTACATTATGCATTAATTGATCATTAACAATAAGAATGAAAGCAATTCATCACTGTACTTCTAAAACTTTTTTTTTTTTCTCTGTGTCTTCTTACTATTCCCTTCTCTTTCATTTAAAAGAAAGAAAAACCTTTTCAGGTTATCAGGGTTATAGATTCCTTTTTGCGGTTAGTATATTAAATTATCTGCTGTTGTAAAAGGGAGCCTTTGATTTTTGTCAGTGCAGGCTCTTCAATTCAGCAGCAAAATATAGCCAGATGTAGATCTGATGAAGCATCACAGTTTTAAATTATAGACAGGTGAACCAGTTGCATTGTAGTAGCCTACGTGCAGTAGTTCGTGGTGGTACTGGAGGTTACTCCACTGAAAGAGACCATCTACAGATGCTTCCTTTCAGGTAAACCTCTGCAAAATAAAGGTAACTTGGAAGTCTGATATGGAGCCAGAATAGTGTACAGGAACTTAATCTGCAGTAATCTGTCTTTCTACTGTGGGTTTTTGTGTTCTGTGGTGTTTTTTTTGTCATGGAAATAGGTTTATACTGGTATTTAGCAGGCTGGGTGGCTGACTTGAACTTCTCAGGTAAAAAAAAGCTGGATCCAGGAGCTTTCTCATGCTATACCAATCTGATACAGAGGCTTCTTGGGAGACTAAGTAATTGTAACTTCTTTCAGTTACAACGTGACTACATTATGCAGGTCTTGCTTTCTAAGATGTGGAAAAAATATTTTAGGTTTATAACAACTGCCTGTTCAGGATGGCGGCTTTGGCAGTGTTAGGTTGGTGGTTGGACTTGCTGACCTTCTAGGTCTCTTCCAACCTAGACGATTCTATGCAGCTCCCTGGAGATTGTTGCTTTCTGAGCCCAGGAATAGAGGATAGGTGTAAGAGGACACCTGCTAATTGAGTAAGAAATAATTTCTGTGGAAGGGTTTCTCCAAGTTTGCTAGACTGAGTAGACTTGTAGAATTAAGAGAATTGAAAGGACATAGAAAGCAAAGACAGGTAAGGGGGGGCCTAATGACCTTTTATTTTCCCCCCCTAAATGCTAACAGCTCTATAAATCAGGTTACCATTAGCATTTGATGTAACTTAGAGATTTAAGAGTGTGGCTTGCATATCCTGATTTTTTTCATCTGTCTCTTGTTTAGAGATGATGGCTTTTGTTTGTTCTTAGTGTTTTTTTCTTGATTAGAAAGACAAGAGGGCTGCTCTGTCACTAGAGTTTGTTTAGTGCTTGTGCTGCATGCGTAGGCTGGAAGAACTATTGGCTCAATCCTTTTAAAATATTTTTAAATTTAAAATTGGGTTTAAATCTTATGAAATGCTAATTAAGCTTAATTATGTATCATAGAATCTATGTTTTGTAAGTTTCAATTTTTATCATCTTGATATTGATCTAAAAGTAAGGAAAAAGCGAACTATTGTGGTAAAGAGTTAAAGATAACTTATACAATGTTAAAGATAACTTACCTGTACGTCAGCAAGTATAGGAAGTTTCCGATATTGACAGACTTTTAATACAAATTCCCTTAACATCTTCTCTTCCCAATCTAAACTGGTTAAGCAGAGAAGTGTTTCACATGTTAGGACTGACATAGTATTTTTGGTTTTGTGGTTCTGTAAGGCTGGTACTGGTAATGAGATGTTACCTATAGCTTTTATACATTAAGTTCCTGTTTAAAAAAGTGTGACCACTGTTGAAGGTGAGCTTCGGCTGCTGTGGAGTGGGCTGGGATGCACGTTTTGATGTTGGACTGTAGAGCTTGCAGGAGTATTGTAGGTATAGTATAAGCTGTTTGCTTCTCAACTTTTAACTGTGCTTTCACGATAAACCCTTTGATTAGTGTATTTTTGTCATCAGAACTGCTTTTAGAAATGAGAACATGCGTGTTAGGAATGCAAGGTCACAAAGGAGGAAAGATAAGTAGCAGCACGTGAATAAAAATGAAGTCAAAATAAGTTGAAATTCAAGCTTTTACTGGTTTCCACCCAAACGCTTCAGTTTTAAAGCACTTTCTCCTTCCTTCCACTAGTCGTGCAGCGTTGTACGGTTTATAGTTCTTGTGTTTTTTGTTGTATTGAGTCCATATTTGCATTACACAACCTAAAATGCACGTTGTTTTGACCACTGTGGTACTAGCTTTTGTACTAGTAAGCGCAAAAGTCGCTAATTCCTCCGTAAAGACAGAAATGAAGTCCAAATGTTGCACTGCTGACGTTTGCTGGTTGCAGGCAGAAAGCGGTCACTGCAGGAGGGTGATGGATGGAGAAGAGTGGTGCAGCAGCCTGGAGGAGCCGGCAGAGGGAGGTTCTGCACACTTAAAACCGGTCCCATTGTTGTAAAAAACCCTCTATGCAGGCTGGATTCCTCACGTCTTTGAAGCCCCTTCTCCCCCCTTACCCCCGCCTCCTTTTCATGGTTCTATCAACATGTCTCAAGGGTATATTTCAATTTGATTACAGACAATTTGCACAGGATTTTGTGATGAGCACAGATGTCAGGAGCAGCTCGTCATCCAGCGCCATTGCAGACCTTCAGGAGGATGAGGACGGTGTTTACTTCAGCTCCTATGGGCATTATGGGATACACGAAGAGATGCTAAAGGTTAGAAAGTCATCTCAACTGCATCTTAGGAGGACTAAAGAGGAAAGGTGGAATGAAGTGGGCTGTGTGCCCATAAATATACTGCAGAGCAGCTGCATTTTTAACCCTTTCTCCACATGATGGTTTTTTCCTAGCAGTTGGGTGGAGAGATCTTTTCCCAGTTCTATTTCCTTTGTATAAATACCGTTTTAAGGGAAGCATTAAAAACATAAAATCATTTACTCTACAGATATGCCTGAAAATATATTACAGTGTCTGTACCGCAACCTTACCTTGCCAAAAGCAGCTTTTTCCTGGATTCTTAAGAGATGAAGGATAAAACATAGTACAGAGAGTGAATATTATTCTTTAGTTTATATTTTCCTAACAATTGAAATTTGTTACGCAAAACCATTTATGAAATACAGTTTTCTATTGCCCTACATAAGCAGAAATTGTTGGTATTTATGCACAGTTCAGTGTGTTGATAACATGACATTGAACAGCTGGAAAAAATTGTATGCTCCTCATATGATAAAGATAAATAATAATTTAAACTCTTCAAAGGCAAACCTGTGTATGCCCTTTTAACTTTAAGAAACCCCAAAAACTGATGCAGAACCCAGCAACTTATAATTGACACGTAAATCAAAATAACTTAATGCTTCCTTTCAGAGAAAGTGTTGAAGTTGTGAAAGTCAGAAACAGTTTTATCATTTTAAGGCATAAGTAAATAAAATTCCATTCTAATGTAGAGACAGCATATGAAGTTGTGAAGTCACTTTTGTCCATACAGGTAGCATGTAAAGTGTTCTGCTTTGTAAATCATTCAGTGACCCCAATGTAGAAATGCACGTGAATCTGTGTTAAGAATAGTATAAGCATGAGAGTAAGTTTAAGGGAGGGGATTTTACAGAAGCCCAGAGATGTCTGCAAAAGTAGAAGAATGTTTTCCAAAACTTGTAGTCTAGAGAAATATAATTTCAGTCTTGAAGATATATAAAAATGATAGAGGTTTGGTTTTGCAGTTTTATAAAGGTGTGTTGTTTGAGATGTTCCAGGCTATAGGAGGAGGAAGCCTTCCTGTTTGCTAATAAAGTTTATAACAATTCTGCATCTCTGCACAAGGACATTGGTACAAAATTGTATTTTATTGGTTTTGGGGAATGTTTGTCAGAATGCTTTTAAGAAGACTTTTGACTTTCCTAAACATAGGAAAACAATTGCTTTTTATCATGCGTGCATAGAATTTTTTCCTATATGCTAGGCGTTCACTTTTTTAATGTCTGCCTTATTTATATAAATACAGTGTCTTGCTACATTGAAATTTTTAAGAAAGGAATCTTGCTGTCTGAATTTTAAGTCTGTTTCTGACACTGTTCAGTTTTGAAACCTTTTTTTCCTTAGGCCTGCTAGTGGTAGGATGAAATTTCAATTTTTCATTTTTTTATTTTTGCTGCGAATACTTCGGAGATGGAGGGAGGAGTATTGTTACTTTACACCGGCCAAATGGCTAGTGTTTCCTTTGCTCAATTTTTTTTTCTCAAGATTTTCCTGACTATCGTCTTAATAAATTTCCTTACCATTTTATTTAACAACAAAACAAGAAAAGCATTACATTGAGAAGGTGAGTGAGAGAATGGAATTGATGAATAGAGAGACCTGAAGTGAATGACTGTGGCTTACTCCAGCAGCAGTGCATAGAGCAGAGGCAGCAGCTAGAATTGTATTGATGAAGTTGGGGCAGTGCTGAGGCAATGTGAGTGGGCAGGGTGTAAGGCTGAGAGCTTTACAGCTCACTGCTTCCTTGATTGATGCTGAACCTTCCGATTTTATTATTTTTTTTTTTTTAAACTTTTTTGGTTGTTTCAGCAAATCCTATTATATACTGCAATAGAGGTGAAGTGCTAAAAATAGTGGCTCTGAATATAATGTCATTGTAAACCGATAGGATTTTAAAGGATGCTGATACTATTTTTTTTATTATTCATGTTAATTTTGTATAATTTTAAAGTACAGTTTTTCTAAGATGACCCCTAACTGTTCCTTTAGGCTGTGCTTGTGTAATAACCCTCCTAAACTTAAAGCTGGATTTTAGGATTTTCAAGCCTCCAAATAATTTGTTTTGTCTCCAGAAATTTTATGAAAGTATCTTTTGCTCTCAGTCTCTGGTTTTGATTTTATTTTTCTAATAAAATAGGCTTTGTTCTTTCTCACTGAAGAGAATTTCTTTAGTTTCCATTTTGTTTCTAGAAATTTTTACTTGCCGTACTAAAAAAATGTTAAATACAAGCAGTTGGATTTTATACTTCAGAATTATTTATAGATGTGTCTTTACTAGATTAAAAATGCTGAAAAATTTTCTTTTACTTTGTTCTAATACTTGAACTGAAACAGAAATTCCAAAGCCAATACTTGGCTGTCAATTTGTGTACCTGCTGATGCATATTAAGGGACTCAGTGTTTTAACAGATTACCTTTCTGATAGATATATTGAACTATACTGCTAGCTTTCATATACTAAGATACTGTAAATATTTAGTTACATGCTTGAAAACATTCCAGTTTCTCAGGTCATGTTGCATTACAGTTAAGTTTATTTATTAGTTATATTGGGCTTTCATAGAACGGGCTGTACAGCTTCAATTGCAGGCTTGTCTTCAGGTTTGCAAATTTGCTGTTTGTTCAGAAATAGAAAAGGTTAATCTGATCCAAAATGTTTTTTGAAGGAATCTGTGTGTCACACGAGTGTCAGAGAGTAAAATGATGATGCAAAATATTTTATGAGCTCGTGACTCAAATTTTTACCATTGTATAGAAAGTTGTTATGTAAAGTTGATGCAGTATTGTGTCTCTGTTGCTGGTGTTCCTGGAAAGTGATGAAGAAGTATTAAGAACTTTGAAACATCCAAAATCAAATGCCACAGTCAGGGAAGTGTAAGATCGTCTCTATGTTTCCTGCAAAGGCTCAGCTGGCTTCATTTGCAAAGACAAATTCTGAAAGAATATTGTATGGGAAGTGTCATGATTGCAGAGCCCTTATAGGTGCAGCAGCCACAAAACATCTTTAGGCCAAGTTAAAAAGCAGGGTTTTTTAGCATTTTTGAATGATATGCTGTAACTAAGTAGAAAAAGGAACGTGTTTTTATTTTATTTATCATAGGATAAAGTGCGTACAGAAAGCTATCGTGACTTCATCTATCAAAACTCACATATCTTCAAGGACAAGGTAAGTAAAACAGCTCAGAAAGTGCAGTAATTTCTGTGCTTTGTTTTTTCTCAAGTGGCAGAAATCCTTCAGGTTGGGCTACTGTGTAGCTTTGGGAATGGAATATCGCACTGACAAGATTTGATTTAATGTTCTCAGGCTTTATTAGGTGGTAGAGTGCTTTTCAACTGCTGGAGGGTGCAGAGCGCTGATAACAGAAGTGCTGATCGCTATTGTCATTGTTCTGTGTGCCATGTCGGGATGTTCATTAATTATGTTGGCGGGGTTAAGTTGAGCCTTTCTTGTCCAGTATGTTAAGTGGAATCTCTCTGAGAGGGCCTCTTTACCAGAATTTAAGTGGATTTCAATTTGTGCCTGATATAGTAAAAACATCCTAGAAGCACTGTGTAATTAAAGCTGGGGATGAACTCGTATGCAACTGATTTATTGAATTAGTGTTTAGTCTCTCCAAACTAGGTTGTTATTAAGGGACTTAGAACCAGGAACTAGTATTGGAACTAGTATTTCACTTGCAGCAAGAAGAGACTGCACCAACATTTGTTCATGATCTTTCTGTGGTTATGAACCCTGTGCAGTTTTGATCCTCCTCTTGCCTTCTGTATTCCTGCCGAGCGTGTTGTGTTCCAAGTTATACTGTGCAGCCCTCTGTTCTGGATTAGCTGTCCTCTGCTTAATGCCTACCATTCCTAAGCTGTATGTGGGTATTTCTTAATGTAAAAACCAGAATGTCTAGGTTTATGGAAGGCAATCACGGTTGGTTTTTATTTTGGTTTTGACTGAGAGCTTGTGAATAGGTGATATTCACAAGGGGAGTCAGTCTCTTCTCCCAAGTAACAAGCGATAGAACAAGAGGAAATGGCCTCAGGTTGTGCCAGGGGAGGTTTAGGTTGGATATTAGGAAAAACTTCTTTACCGAAAGGGTTATCAGGCATTGGAACAGGCTGCCCAGGAAACTGGTGGAATCGCCGTCCATGGAGGTATTTAAAAGACGGGTAGACACGGTGCTGAGGGACATGGGTTAGGGGTGGTTTTGGCAGTGTAGGTTTATGGTTGGACTCGATGATCTTGAAGGTCTCTTCCAACCCAAGTGATTCTATGATTCTATAATACAAGGCTTCAGAATAGTTGTGGGAGTAAGAAAAGTGCACCTATCTGATAGTTCCTCGGTTGGAAGTTGTGCTAGATGCATTTTTGTCCTAGGTGGGAGGTATTTCAAAGTAGATAGTGCATACTCTTTGTGTGTTTTAGCTCAGTTTTCTTCTGGCAACTACAGTGGAAAGATACTAGGAAAAGAGTTTTCTTCCATTCTGCTTCAATCCATGTCACAAGCTTGTTTCAATTAAACATTCTAAGCTCTTTAATTATAATTGGAGAACAAGTGAACGTGTTGTAGAGACATTATGCTGCCAGCTGCTTAAAAGATGCAGAATAGCTGTGTAGCTAGGTGGCTCATCCAAGGATGCAGAAAGATCAATGAAGGAAAGAAAACTTTCTTGGGAGAAATTTAGTTTCACAGATGCCCCTAAAACTGATAACTGCAGATTTTCACAGAGTAGGACTGGTCTTAAGTTACATGGAATGTATGTCCTAGTGGAACAGGAATTTTTGAGGATTAGTTGTGTATCTCTGTTGTACGGACACATTGGTGACATTTGAAATGAAACATGGATGAACTGTTATAGGCAACGTTGCTTCAACCCCAGCTGTAAGTGCCCTTGCTCAGGAATCAGCTGGAAAACACGTGTGCTTACTCTATGTCTTTTAATTCATGTGAAAGCATTCAACTTCTCAAGAAAACCTTGTCTATTATGGCAATATCTACAAGCTGCTTTCTGAACTCAGTGTTTTTACAGCAGTTTTTTGACCTCAAATTCATAGTGTATCCAAACCCCTAGTAGCGTGTTGAAGTGCGTTAAAGTTGAATGGAAAGAAAGATTCTCAATTGCTTTGAGCTCCCAACAGCTTCCATCCAGGTGACCGGTGCCCCACTTAACTTCTGTGTCTGACCAAGTGTTGATGTAGCTTTCACTTGGTATGCTGTTACGGGGAATATATAGGATTTTTTTTCAGAGCTCCAGCTTTGAAGTGACATCTGTTACAGGCTTCCGCTGAAGGAACTGTTAGGGTGTTTTGCTTGTCTTATCTGTCATATGATGCTCTCAGAACCACATTAATGAACGAAGCTTCCAACTTGAGGAAATAGGCTGTTTTCTCTTAAAGTTTTATTACAATTTAAAAAAAAAGTGAGTAAAAATCTGATAGTGTATTTCATAGAACTCCCATGTGGTATTCCTCCCTGGAAAATACACAGTGACGCTTTTTGTTATTTCTGAAAGGATACCTGTGAGGTGGGTTGGGAGGAGCTTTTTCAGAGAGCTCAACTGGTCGTACTGGCTTCTGATGCAGTCTGCAGTATCTCAAAGAAGTATGAGGGCACAGTAACAGATGATAACAGAATACTTAGGTTTGTTTATTGGGCATACTCTAGTCAGAACCGGTCAGTTTGTTTGTTGTCTCTCAGCTTTTAAAAGAAATTATTAAAACTTGAATGAATCCCGATTGCTGCCTTTATTTTCAACCCGTCAGGTGTGCTTGAGATGAGAATAGAACAATTTAGATTACCTAGCAGGAATAGTTAAGGTGGCCTTACTCACTAAAAGGAGATGTGATCCTTTTTACGACGAGAGGATTTTTGGTGGAAAAATAATTGGTTAGAAAAGCACTATTGCCATGCTTAGTTTTTGTTGTATAATAGCAGTCCGAGGCAGGCATCGGTGCCATGTTGAGGGGCAAAAATGAGTTTTAAACATGGTTCCTACTAAAAGGTCATTGGTGGAGTTAATTTAATTGGCCAAATTACCTGACCTCCTGTTTTTCTGAATTTGAAGTAATTTGTTTCTGTTACTAGCAGGAGAATACCAGTTTTGATTAGGCCACAGAGAAGGATGCGGTGCTGCAGTGTATTATGGTACAGTCAAACTGCCGGTCCAGCTGCTCCAGATCTCTGGTGAGAGGCCATATGTGATCACCGCAAGAATGTGTTAGCTGTAGACCCTTGTCCTTAGGCTAATTGGTGATCGTTCTGCTTGTCTTTCTGTTCCTCAGATGTGTTCCAGCTTGTATATTTTCTCTCCTGTGTCTTTTTCTCCACCCCCATCCCCTGCCTAAGGCTAGATGAGTTCCATCTGGGTTTTTAAGTGACCAGGGCAGCTGTCCAAAGTGGTGTCTGTTTTGATTTTTTTCCAATTTGTGGTGATTGCTCTCTTTCATGCAACTGCACATCAAGATCATTCTTTCGCAGAGGTTTATTTTTGGCTCTGACTTCCAGCTTTCATGGCTCAGCAGTTTTGTTAACTACCATGGGTAAAGTGTTAAAATAGATGATGTTAGGGGATGTGAGATTTCAGCAGCTGCAAGAACATTGATTTTTACTTTCTCTTCCTGTCTCCAGAAGACTTCATACTAGGGATTTCTGTAGCCATTACATACTTACATGTAACTTGTGAATGAGTTGTAGAATTGACTTCTGTTAGAACACAGCTGCAAAGAATTCCAAGTGGAACAAGTAACTTGGTCCACAGTTTCTGTGGCCAGCCTCTACGCAAGGTGCTGTAAAAAAATTCATCACACTAATGATTTCTAGCCTGATTCCAGATTGTAAGTTGCTCTATGAAGGCAGGTGGCAGTCAACTCCTCAGTCATTTCTTCCCAGTGCGCCACAGCAGCAGCTCACTTAAATGTGCTGCTGAGGATAAACGGCTATTTTTATTCAGGCTGGCTTCAGAATCAGTGCTCTGTATCATCATCAAAATGCACAGAATTGTATGCAAGGCAAGCAGATCTAATGTGCAGAGCGTTCAAGTACGTACTTTGATACTATTTGTCAAGTGAAATTGAAAAATGCACATGCAAGTTTTTGTTGTGCCAAAGCAAGGATGCTCAATAGCTCATGAACTAGAGAGTTTGTCAGTAGGGTGCATTATCGCCTCAAAATATTTTGTAAAATGGGGTTATAATTCTCAAGTGTGGGATTGATTACTGAGTGATTTGATGCCTCTTTGCGAAAAAAAAATTAACATCTCAAAAGCTGCGAGGACAGCTTTTACAACACTGGATGCTGTGCTAAGGAGAAACAGTGGAACAAGTTAATTCTCCTTTCTAGTAAATTATTTTTGTGGCTAGTAATTCTGACTCAATGTTCCTGTTATCTTAGAAGTGTTTTAGTAAGTTGTGCTTACTCTCTTGTTTAGGTCTCTTGTATGGGAAAGGAAGTCTGTATTTACCGCTGTTTCCCTTAATGCTTAAATGCTGTGCACGATAAAAGTGACTGTACTGTAGTGTTTGGGAAACTGTTTTTAATTTTCTGATTTCATAACATTTTGAGGTTTAGTGCTTAGATTTTTTTTTAACGCTGTTAGTAAAGCTTAACTATATTAAGTGGAAGTCTAACAATAAGACCGCTGAGGATCTGGCCAATGCAACAGAGTGCTCCTTCAGGAAATTTGCAGATGATGCAAAGCTGGGAGGAGTGCTGGATATATCACATGGTTGCGCTGCCGTTCAGAAGGGTCTCCATAGGCTGGAGAAATGGGCCAAGGGGAGTCCTGTGCAAAGGGATGGGGGCAATCAAAGGGCGGTGCAACATCCTACAGCTGGGAGGCAAGAATAAGCCCACGCATCAACAGAGACTGGGGGCCTGCTGGCTAAAAAGTGGCTTTGCAGAGAAGAATTTGGGGGTCATGGCCAACACCGAGTTGACCATGAGCCAGCAACACACACCCTTGTGGTAAAGGCAGCTAATCAGCCTCCTGGGCTGCATAAAGAAGGAAGACTTGTCACCAGCAGGTCAAGAGAGGTCCACCTTCTCTTGTACTCCAGGGAGATGACTTCTGGAGTGCTGAGCCTAATCCTGGCTTTCCCAGTGCAAGAGTGAGATGAGTGTCCTAAAATAAGTCCAGTGAAGGACCGCAAAGGTGACGAAGGGACTGGAGCATCTGGGATAGAGGGAGAGCCTGAAAGAGCTGGGGTTGCTTTGTCTGGAGAAGGTTCCAGGAAGATCTCACCAGTGTGCATAAATGCCTGGTGGTTGTGGAGGGAGGAGTAAAGGACATGGATCCAGCCTCTTCTCGGTGGTGCTCAGGGACAGGACGAAAGCAGCTGGCACAGGCTGAATTCCAGGCAATTGCATATAAACATCAAGAAACACTTTTTTATTGTGAGGGCAATCGAACGGTGGCATGGGTTGCCCGGAGAGGTTGTGGAGTCTCCATCCTTGGAGATACTGAGAAGCCATCTGAATGTGGTTCTGAGCAACCTGCTGTAGTTGACCCTACTTTGGACTGTGATCTCCAGAGCTTCCTTTCAGCCTCAGCAATTCCGTGTTTCTGTGGAAACATCCAATGTGAAACTTATAGCTTAAAAAATCTAGTGCAACACTTTCAAGATTAAAACGGTTAGTTTTTAAATTCTTGAGAAGTTTCCAACAGTTAAAGAAGACCCTATTATGATGCTGAGGCCTGAACAAGACCACTTGGTAAAATCTTTGCTTTATGAAGTTCAACACTGCTGGCAGCTCAACTCTATTTATCAGTACGTTTGGTACTATTTTCTTAGTTGCGTTGTGTTTTTAAACTTTCCAGTCGTCCTCTAGTAGCTAATCTGTGACACATCAAAAACAACCATTTGCCTGAGTCGTGTTGCTATGTTGAATGTACCTTCTTTAAGTCTAGTGCTGAAGGTTGGGGTTTTTTTCCTTTCATGAAAACGTAAGGATCCCATCTTCCTGCATTTTTTTGTCCTATTTTGATTATAAATAGTGTCAGACAGGAAATATTTCCAGTTGAGCCATAGCTGTTTTGGGGCTCCGTGGCCATTTCTAGCAGAGGATTCCTAAATAATGTTTCTGAATAGACTCTTAAAGAGAAACTGCAGTTAGAATATTTTTTTTCAGTGCCAGTGCTAAATTGAGTTGTTAGCGATTCACGGATTAAAATTGCTCAGGCTCTCATTTCCTGTTTCTCCTGTTGATGTAACTTTTTAGCTGTTGCCCAGATGATTGCTTGTGAGCGTTTCCCACGTGTCCGAGTTAATCTGTGGCTAGAGCTGGTCTGCTTCATTGTCTGTCTGGAAAAGGTGGTGTCGAGGGTGAGGAGTTAGAACTGCAGTTTGACTTGAGTATCTCTGAATGTACGATTTGATGCTACCATTTAATTCCTTCTGCCAGAATATCCTGTCTCACTGATGTAGAAAGACCTAGAGGAAAATCATAGCAAGGGAAATAGATGGAGGTAAAAATAAACATGTTTGTTTCAGGTGGTTTTGGATGTTGGCTGTGGAACTGGGATACTCTCCATGTTTGCCGCCAAAGCAGGTGCGAAGAAAGTGATTGGAGTTGACCAGTCTGAAATCATCTATCAGGCCATGGACATCATTAGGTAGGAAAAGTTCTGAGAAAAGCATGGTAAATGTTGCTGTAAAAAGTTATTAAAATGCTGTTACAAGTTAGTGATCACCTATCACTGGGTATGTCTTCTGCCAAAGTTCTCCTTTGTCCTAAGAATTAACACAGGTTTTGATGTGCGGTCAGATTGCTTGCTTCTCTGATAGACATAATTAAAACAGGATTGTAGTTGAAGCAGGATGTTTCCCAGACTGAGGAGGCTCCAACTGACTGCTGCCAGTCCATTTTATATTCTTAAGCTTTAAATGATGCTACTGATGAAATTGTAAATTTTTACACAGCAAATGAAGTCAAGATGCGTTCAAAGAGGATGTGAGAAACTTCTCCTGGCTGCACTACTTTGAGTTGAAGAAGTGGTTCTCGTGTAGATAAACTCAGTAAAAGTTGTTTAATTCTGTGGAAAATAATTATAATTTTGTGGAAAACCTTTCAAGTAAGGTTCTCTGTAGGTTGGTGTATTGAAGGGAGACTCTCTTTGTGAGAATAGTAAGCGTCTGCTACCCCTTGCTTGGTTTCTTTAGAAACTGACTGTCCTCTGGCTTTCATGCTAGTTGGAAAGTGATTACCATCACACTGTAATAATTTCTACAGTTTAAGGGGAAAAAAACCTCCTTATTTTTAGAGCATGCACACAGACATACAGACAGTCTGCAGAGTCATTGAGAGAAGTTGTTTCCAGGGGAACTACGAAGATGTTGAATGTCATATCATAGAATCATAGAATGGTTAGAGTTGGAAGGGACCTTAAAGACCATCAAGTTCCAACCCCCCTGCCATGGGCAGGGACACCTCTCACTACAGCAGGTTGCTCAAAGCCCCATCCAGCCTGGCCTTACACACTTCCAGGGATGGGGCCTCCACAACTTCCCTGGGTAACCTGTTCCAGTGCCTCACCACCCTCACAGTAAAGAACTTCTTCCTAATATCTAATCTAAATCTCCCCTCTTCCAATTTAAAACCATTACCCCTTGTCCTGTCACTAGACTTCCTGACAAAGAGTCCCTCTCCAGCTCTCCTGTAGGCTCCCTTCAGATACTGAAAGGCTGCTATCAGGTCTCCCCGGAGCCTTCTCTTCTCCAGGCTGAACAGCCCCAGCTCTCTCAGCCTGTCCTCATAGGAGAGGTGCTCCATCCCTCTAATCATATTGGTGGCCCTTCGCTGGACCTGTTCCAACAGTTCCATGTCCTTTCTATGTTGAGGACTCCAGAGCTGGACACAGTACTCCAGGTGGGGTCTCACAAGCGCAGAGTAGAGGGGGAGAATCACCTCCCGTGCCCTGCTGGCCACGCTTCTTTTGATGCAACCCAGGATACGGTTGGCTTTCTGGGCTGCCAGCGCGCACTGCCGGCTCATGTTGAGCTTCTCATCCATGAGCACTCCCAAGTCCTTCTCCTCAGGGCTGCTCTCCAGCCATTCTCTGCCCAGCCTGTATTTATGCCTGGGATTGCCACGTCCCAGGTGTAGGACTCTGCACTTGGCTTGGTTGAACTTCATGCCATTTGCATTAGCCCACCTCTCAAGCCTGTCCAGGTCCCTCTGGATGGCATCCCTTCCCTCCAGTGTGTCAACCGCGCCACCGAGCTTGGTGTCATCGGCAAACTTGCTGAGGGTGCACTCGATCCCACTGTCCATGTCTCCAACAAAGATGTTAAATAGCACTGGTCCCAGTACTGACCCTTGCGGGACACCACTCGTCACTGGCTGCCACGTGGACATTGACCCATTAACCACAACCCTTTGAGTGCGGCCATCCAGCCAGTTCCTTATCCACCGAGTGGTCCATTCATCGAACCCGTGACTCTCCAATTTGGAGACCAGGATGTCATGCGGGACAGTGTCAAATGCTTTGCTTAAGTCCAGGTAGATGACGTCCGTTGCTCTGCCTTTGTCCACCAAGTTCGTGGCAGTATCGTAGAAGGCCATCAGGTTTGTCAGGCAGGATTTGCCTTTGGTGAAGCCATGTTGGCTGTCTCCAATCACCTCCTTATTCTCCATGTGCCTTAGCAGAGATTCCAGGAGGATCTGCTCCATGATCTTGCCAGGCACAGAGGTGAGACTGTCACGGAATAATACAGGGTAGAAGGGACCCCTTGGTGGGGGGACATCAGCTCCAGTCCCCTGTCAGAACAGTTTCAGGTGGGATAGGTGGCTCAGGCATCTGATAGTTGAGTTCTGAACATTACTGCTTCTGTCTGAACTTCTCTGGAAGGCGATTATCCTTACTTTTACTTCTGAAATACCAAATTGGAACTTCCGTTGTTGCAGCTTGTATCTTTTGTCTCTCATCCAGTGCCTGTGATACGAGAGAAGAGCTTGGCTCTGTCTTCTCTTCACCCTCCCGCTAGGCAGAGGAAGACATCAGAAACCCATCCCGTAACCCTCCTTTCCTAAGGCTGAACAAATGTGGTTCTCTCGGCTTCTCCCTGTATGTAGAATAGAATCACAGAATCACTTGGGTTGGAAGAGACCTTCAAGATCATCGAGTCCAACCATAAACCTACACTGCCAAAACCACCCCTAACCCATGTCCCTCAGCACCACGTCCACCCGTCTTTTAAATACCTCCAGGGACGGCGATTCCGCCACCTCCCCGGGCAGCCTGTTCCAATGCCTGATAATCCTTTCGGTAAAGAAGATTTTCCTAATATCCAACCTAAACCTCCCCTGGCACAACTTGAGGCCATTTCCTCTTGTCCTATCGCTTGTTACTTGGGAGAAGAGATTGACCTCCACCTCACTATAACCTCCTTTCAGGGAGTTGTAGAGAGTGATAAGGTTTCCCCTGAACTTTCTCTTCTCCAGGCTTCAGCCCTTTGCCATCTTGGTGGCCTCTTGACTGGACTTGCTCCAGTATGTCAATGTTGTCTTGTACTGGGGTGCCCACACCTGGACACTGTACTCCAGATGCAGTTTTGCAGGTGTCAGGTTGAGGGGAAAGATCCCTTTCCGTGGTCTGCTGCCACAAGGGCCCACTGACTTACGTTCGACTTGTTCACCCAGCCCCTCGTCAGGGCAGGGTGGGAAGAGCAAGCAGAGCTGACTTCTAATGAGCGTGACCCAATCTTGTACTGTTTCATTTGGTTATTCCAGCCACTGTGCAGGTCTTTATCTGCATCTCTGAGGTTCCTGCCAGCCCACTTCTACTCTTTGAGGTCTCTCTAAATGGCAGCCCAACTCTCTAGCAAATCAACTGCTCCGCCTTAACTCAGCATTATCCACAGACTTGCTGAGGGTGCATTCTGTCCCATTAGGTCACAAATAAAGGTGTTAATTAGTATCAGAACAAGCACTGAACCCTGAGACCCTGAGGGACACTTCTGGTACCTGGATGCCAGACTTTGTATTCCTCCTCTTACCTCTTAAACTTCGTGATCTAGGCAGCTTTCCACTCATCTGATCATTCATTTATCTACTCCACATTTCACTAATTTACCTATAGAGGGTATTATGGGAGACTGAGTATATGTAAAAATGAAGCAATGGTATCTAAAGACTTAAAAAATATTTCCTAGCATGAGGTAGGAGAAATGTAGAAAATGTGTATTGTTGATACCTGAGGGAGTGTAGATTTTTCTGGGTTTGCTTGTTTTTGCAAGAGCAACTGTGAAAGAGAAAGTTAAGGTAGATCCTGAGGAATTTGGGGTTGACATTTTTTATGCAAACTTAAATCATACAGAAATAAGGTTGTCTAGGCAGAAGTTTTAGGTTAGATACCGCTTCACACATTGAAGTTGCAACACCGTACACTTGGATGCTGTAAAATTATTCTGTTAAATAAAAGCCTGTTTCAGAAAGATACCATAGTAAGTGTTAGGTGCAACTTTAACCAAGATGCTTTTATGGCACAAGAACTCCTTCTCTACAGAGAACTTTTCCCTGGAGTCCTTGTCATCTTCAGAGCGGTTACAAATGTGGAATGGTGTCTTATTTCTAATGTACTGGGTGACAAACTTAGGATCGTTTGTATTTTTCAACGAGTGCATGAGAAGTCCTTTATGGGTTTTGGAGAAGAACAGAAGTATCAGCCAACGTGTGTTACCTTTGGTGAGGAGAAGGGGAAGCCTTTAAGAAAAACAACAAATCAAAACTCTTAAGCTCTCTGGAGAGTGATGAATTGCCACTTGCAGTACACAGTGAACCATCACTAAGGCTACACATTTAGAGATGCTTTCTGCTATAAAACGTTCAATTCACATTAAAGTTTTCAATTCACATCAAAATAATTTATATGTGTCTTGTTAAACCTACTTTTCCTAAAAGAATAAAGCTGACAAGCTTGTAATGGAGTAACAAATATTTATTGGAATACTAAACAGCTCTGTGTAGCTTAAAAATAACTACTGCAGTGTGTTTCCACCTGTGATTAAAGAACATGCTCGAGAGCTTTTGTCCCTCCCAAAATGAAGGTTCATTTCTAGCATGCTAATTACTAGAAACAGTGCAACCCTTGCGTGTAAGTAGACTGGAGTGAGTGGCCTGAGTGGCCTGATTCTTTCCCAATGTTACATAGCAAACTTATTTTTAACTAAATGCTTGCCTTCTTTTTTACTTTCTTACCCCTAAAATTTCTAGTGGAGTGAATGACTTGATTTTTGTCATTCATCACTGTTATGCTAGAATAGAAAGTTGAAGTATACTTCCTAAATAGCATCTCAGGATTTTTTCCGACGAAGTGTAAATGACATTATTTGGGGGTTTTTTTAGTACTTTAGAATTGAAAACAAGTATGTAATGAATTAATGTTTTTCCTCACTTTTGTTTTAAATCATGTCCTTACATGTGGTCGTTTAGGAAGCTATCGTTAGATCTCTTTTTGTTCTTCTTAAAATATTGTTGTGGGTGATAGCCCTTTGGCACTTTATTTCTCACTTGGAACTTCTGGGTTTACTTCTCTTTACAGCATTAAATACAATATTAGTGATGAGCTGCTACTCTTCTAACAGAATACTGTGGTGTGTAGAGTATTTAATTGATCTTTTCAACAGCCCACATGTTCAAGTAGCCCTTTGACCCTTTCCTTTCCCTCCCTTCATTCTGATCTTTCTCCCATTATCTTTTAGATTGAATTTCTAATGCGATTACTGGTCTGCATTGAAAGCCAGGCGGAATGTAAGAGTTAAGATATCAGTGTAGGGAGGGAAGGGGCAGAGATAAGAACTGCCATGGAAAGATAAATTTCTTTGGTGGGAATACTTTTCTGCCCTCTGTAAGAATAGCTATGGTAATAATGGTACGTGTCAGAAAGACTAATATGGTAAGCCAAGAAAAAAAATACTAAATTTCAAGCATTTAGGTATTTAGTAATTTTACTGTCATGCAGTTTTTGTTTCAAAAACTGTAGTGGCATCACAGTACCTTCCTCCTTAGATGGGATGGTTGTGCCATTACTTGCACACGAGGTAATAGCTGATTACTGCAGTTACTAAACATTGCAGATGATTTTGGCCAAAATCACAGTGGGGAGGATGCCTTTATTGTGGAATAACTGTAATACTGATCCAGAGGGAACGTTTGTTCTCAGTGACTTTGGAGCTAGCTTTGTTAAATACAAAAACAAGTCGTGCAAAACAGCTTGGGAAGGGAGTTAATTTCCATTGCTGCCCTAGTGTGATGAGCAGGCTCTAGTCACTGGAGGCTGATGCTACAGGGGTCAAAGAAGGAGAACCGAGAACAAGCAACTCTCAGTAAAGAGGAGGATCATTTTAAACTGTCCTGTTCTCTGTTTTCCTGCTTTCTGAAGCTTACCCATTTGCATGCACAGCACACTGGAGGTATACAGATCTACTGCCTGCCAGATTTGCCTGGTACTTGATCTCCCGCAGTTTTTGGATACTGGGAAACATTCCCTCTGAAATATGACTGAGGAGTATTACATTTTAGTGCTTTCTCGATTAGTTAAAAAAACAATTATTGGGGGGAGAAATGCAAAATATAGACATCAGTATATCTCTCTTGACAGCATAAATTGGAAATACAAACTAATTTGTGTACGTTGTGACTTGCAGATTAAACAAACTTGAAAATACCATTACGTTAGTCAAAGGGAGAATCGAAGAAGTGGATCTGCCTTTGGAAAAAGTGGATGTGATTATATCTGAATGGATGGTAAGGTGCATGACTGTTCTCTTGAAGATATAGTTAATTTCAGGAAAAAATGTGTTTTATTTCCTTTGAGAAATGATTCTTTAAGCGATGTTGTTTGGGGTTTTTTTAACCAAAAATTTATCATGCTTGCAGCAGTGACTTTGACAATGTGGGAGATGGGATGATGATCCTGATGATGTGGTACTCAGATACAACTCCTAATCCTTCTTGTTCATACTCTTTCAAGCCAAGGTTCTCTACGGCTGGGCTGGTTTGGGTACAGCAGTAAGTTTGTTATGTACTTAGTGTGCAAAAGTACAGAAGTACTCTGTATTCCTGAATAATATTGTAGCTGCACAGGTGAAAGGTATGGAGAAATACTGTATTAGTCATCTAGTCAGATCATTCTGATGAGTAAAATACCTTTAGTCTGCTAAGATGGTTGAAGACTGTGGTGACTGCATGGGAAAGGCGGTAAGGAAGTGAGGAGCATACACGCTGGGAAATCCCCAAACAGAGAGAGAGCTTGAAAACAGCTTCACTATTCATTGCAGTTTCTTAGTGTAAGAATAAAATAACTGATTTTAAAAGTACATGCTAAAGATGATGGCCAACAGTATGCAGGCTATAAATGAGATACTTCCTGGAATCTGTTGGATTTCATCCATTGGCCTGTTACCTTTCTTTCATGTGCTGGCTGACGATTGTTGTCATCACACTGGTGACACAGTTGTGCGTGCTACCTGCCATTGAGCTTAGTAACGAAATCCGTGTCCCAAGACCCAGTGCCAGGCTGATCTTAGCGACTGAATAAGCCTGTTCGCTATCAAAAATGTGGTAGGAAACACCCCTCGTGACTTTTTTTTGTGAACTTCTGCTGTTCGTTCTTCTCATATCGCAGATGATCTAAAACCTCTTCAACATACAGGTTTTGTTCATGCTAGTTCCCCTTGTTTGGACTTTGGAGGACAAAAAATTCTTTTTTGTCCTCCAAACTGAAGATTAATAATGAAAACAAGTTCAAGTTCAAGACACAAGTTCAAAGTTACTTGGGGTTTTTTGTTTGTTTTGGTTTTTTGGTTTATTTTTCTACAAACTGTGCCTGTTCTGCTATATACAAGCGCCTTTGGGAGGGAGGTCACATGTTCACTGTGGATCCATATGTATCTAACTAGCTTTCAGATAAAGGTGGAAATAAATTGGTTTTCTGTGTGTTTTTTTTTTTATATCACATATTTCAGTGAGCTGGAAATCGGCAAAAATTCTCCCTCCACTGCTATAATGAACGTTATTTGAAGCTAGAGCTTAATTTAGTGTTGAGCTCACTAGTTTCAAGGAAGATTTAAGGCATTGGCTTAACCTAGCGGTTTAAAATAGCGTGTTATGGTTGGTGATTTCTGACAGCATAGTGACTTCACTAGAAATGCAATTATAGTTCTTTCAGGGAAACTTCTGGTCAGTTGCCTAATACGTGCACTAAGAATAATGTTCCCAAAATCCCATTTCTCACTCTGAGGCCAAGATCTGGTTTTAAAAGCAACTTGGGAATGTAAGAGCTTAAGTCATGTTGTAAATTAGTGCCTCTAAGGTGAAGTAAAAGGATTTCAAAAAGGAGCCCTTGTAAGAAATGGAGTATTGAATGTTCCATGTTTTCTATTTGTGTGCTAATTTACCTTCTAATGTCATAATTATATAGCCATGTGCGTTTCACTTAATTAGGTATTCTAAATACTTAGGAATGTTAGCATTTTTATAGGTTGCTGCAATACAGAGATAAAGAGGACAATGCTGTGGAAGTAAGATTGATAGCTGGATGGCGTACGCACTGTTCCAACACTGTCTAGAAAGGAACATTATGTTGCCTAGATGCAAATGAAGATTCCTCTTTGTCTGGCTTTCCTGTGTGAATTTGCTTTTTCTTTTCCTTCCCTACATGATACTGACCAGTGTGAAATCTTTTATTAATATGTGAATGTAAGTGCTTGAAAATGTTGGAAATGCCTTTTGCGTGAGAGCAAAAAGGCATTCAATAGATGTCAGTTTTCAGCTCTTTATTTAGTGAATCTGCATGGACTAGTAGGAGAATTCTAACAGGAAAAGTGCTTTTTCTTTGTAACAAAAATATGAGAAGTTGCTATTCTGTTTAGAAAACAAACTGCTTTTAGACTAGTGAACACCAAACCTTTTTATGCAGCCACAGCTTTGTTTTCCTTGGTGCTTAAGGCCAGTACACTATAAGCTTTTTTAAAGGTATGTATGGAGCATCAGAAAATTAAAAACAAGTGTGAAGCAACAGAATGGAGGCTGGAGAGAGGAAAATACTGCGTCCCCCAGGAATGTGTGTAGAACAGCCTTTCTGAGAACGAAGGCACATAGAACAGTCTATTGTAAAGGGTCCAGTATTGCATTATGAGCATCTCCAATGTGATGGCTTCTGTTGATCATTCTCTTAATTGTGTGAGTGACCTATGACTTCCACAAATTGCTTGCTATTCCTACTTCTCTTTAATTTTTAAATTTGTTCCCTTAAAATATGCGGAAATGGGAGAAGCATCTTAAATACTACACGGCGGGTAGGGATTTGTGAGTGCATTTCTATATATATGGTCAAATTATATTTCAAACGTGTATCATATGTACATTATATATATATGTATCTTCTTTATAGATCTTATGTATATAAAATCATATCTTTATATATATATTATTATTATATATATGATATATCTTATCAATGCTTATAAATACTTAAAGGGAGGGTGCCGGGAGGAGGGGACCAGTCTTTTTTCAGTGGTACCTAGTGATAGGATAAGAGGTAACGGGCACAAACTTGAACATAGGAAGTTCCATATGAACACAGGGAGCAACTTCTTTCCTTTGAGGGTGGCAGAGCACTGGAAGAGGCTGCCCGGAGAGGTGGTGCAGTCTCCGACTCCAGAGACATTCCAAACTCACCTGGATGCCATCCCGTGCAGCCTGCTGTAGGTGGACCTGCTCTGGCAGGAGGGGTGGACTAGATGATCTCCAGAGGTCCCTTCCAACCCCCGTGATTCTGTGATTCTTTGATTTGCCATCTTCCAAAATAATAAATACCAGTTTTAAATTCATCTGGATATAGTTTTGTGATGTTCCAGGTTTAGAGGCTGAATGATGAGCAACCGTTTCTTCGGTGGCTTTATTTTAAGCCTATGAAAGAAATTAGCGGTGATCTTGCTTTTAATGTGAAGACTAAATGCATTGTTTGTGACATCTAATGTATGCATGTTTGACATTGTTAAAATCAGACCATAAGCAGTGCATCTGTGTGATCGTGTTCCACTAAAACCAGTCCGTAAACCATTGAGAAAGACAGTGGAAGGTGCGATGAGCTGTTCTGTTGGTTTCCAAAAGGCAGATTGCTGAAGGCTGAGGGCCTGTTGGACTGCTGAAGACTCAGATAAAGCCACCTCTTTAGACTTTTTCACTCTGAAGACAGCTATGCATTACTTTTAGCAAAACACTGGTCAAGTACGTGGCCTGACGTAAGGACTTCTTGTGTGCTGTGACCCAGGAGCACAAGGGGAGAGCAGGTGGACCGAAGAGCCACTTTGCCTTAAGAAAGACCACAAGAATGGCCAGGAATTAGCCTGTTCTGCTAACCAAACTGATTCTCTAAGGAGAAAGTCTTCCAGTTCTTGGAGAAAGGTTATTTGAATGTAAGAATGGGTGAATTTTATATCAGATCTCACCGCTGGCCTTAGTTTTGTAGAGGTTTGCCTCTCCGGGATCACTTGACACTCTGTAGTAGGGCTGTAAGCTTCTGATCCACCATCCTGCTTGGCTGCCTGGAGCTCTGACGTATGAAACTTTTGAAAGCCTTAATTTGTAAAAGTATGAATTATTGTCCCTGCCTGTGGCAGGGAGGTTGGAACTAGATCTTTAAGGTGCCTTCCAACCCAACCCATTCTTCTGTGATAGTTAGTGGTTACAGGTACCAGCCTCTAAGATTTTTTTTTTTTTTTTTTTTTTTGCTTGTCTGGTTGTACCATAAGGCACCTACAAACAAATCTGTTACCACAGAATGGTAGAATACCAGGTTGGAAGGGACTTCAAGGGTGACCTGGTCCAACCTTATCTTCTTATTCAAATGATAGACTTATATGAATTATTTTTCTAAGCAAAGGTACAACAAATTTTGATTTTTGACTTGAATCTGCTGCTGTTTGTACGAGTGGTTGTAAAGTACTTGAGTTGTGTACACTGTAGACTTGCTCTCAGTCGGATCACATTTATGCGTTCTCCCCAGAGCTACTGAATTTTAAAAAACAGTGATTTTTTACTGTAATTAGAGTAAATTTACATACAGTATATAAGTTTGACATGAGAGATGCTGTGCTGAGCATTTTTGGTTAAACTGAGTGCTGGGTAGGAAAAGATTTGCTATCAACATCCAAAGGTGTCTGTGTTATTGCACATGTGGATTTTGGTAGTTCAGTTGTAAACTTCCGAGGCTGCTTATTGAAAGGACGAGCGCAGAAAGAAACAAAACATATGTAATGTTTTTCTGGAATGTTCTTACCCAGCTGCATCTGTATGCAGATTTTTTTTTCTCCCAGTGTGCTTTTACTGCCTTTCTCGAGCTACGATTATGAAGATAGAGGTTGAGAGTTTTATTCCCTTGAAAAACATCTGCATTTCTTGTTTGTAAGAGGTTTTACTGTGAGAGACAATTGTCTGAGCTTGTTGTCTCAGATACAGTGTTTGAGTACAGTGCGCTCTCAAAAATTGCTGTTTTATGCAGTGTTTTATGATACTGAATATGCAATAGAGATTTACACAAGGAAAAACTGGGAAAGAGGTGGACTCTCAAAATAAACCAAAGCTAGAATCCACTACTCTTGTATCTTAATCGTATCATTTCTCAGGTAGCTAATGTCTTTTTTTTCCCTTCCCTTTTGTTTGTGTTAGATAATGTTGAAGTGGTATCAGGATAAGCTGTGAATGGGGGGTGTTCAGTGTCTGGGGAAAAGGACTAGGGAGTGAGCGTGTCTGAAATACTGGAAACCATCTTTTCTCTCCTTCCTCCTTTCCCTTTCCCCCATTTCTATGCAGCGATGGCGCTTTTCTAACACTTAGTGGTCTTTCTGTAGTCTTAATATTCTCTGTTGTTTCTGTTAGTATTTGGAGGTGCATTAATACGAGTGTTCTGTATCTTTAACACAGTAATAATTTATAATTTTACCTAAGAATCGAGCTTTTCTTTTTTGTGTTTTTAGTAATGCGGTGTAAAGAGCATGCTAAGTGAATGCTTTGATTTTTTTTTTTTACAGTAATATGTTTTTTATAAAGGAATTGTATTTCCTTGCATGAAAATACTATTCATTTATTTTGCCAACACCAATAATGGGTATCACTTTTCAGCTCTTCAGACCTTCTCATTTGGTGTTCTCACTCGTGTTATATTTGCTCAAGGACACAACAGGGTGAGCATAGCAGCAAAGTCACGCTGTGGTTTTGAAATGTGTGGGCTTGCTCTGTCAGTAATGAATTATTTCCTTGTTCTTAAAATTAAATCATACATGGGAGATCAGCAGGGAGGCTGACTTAGCGTGAGGAAAACTGCTGCAGCGGAGCATGCAGAAGAGTTTACGTGGAGCTGCTGCTTCTCATTTAGAAGTGACACAGGTTTTGGGGCTTTTTTGTCAAGTAAAAAGTAATTTTTCACAAAACTGAGTGGGCACATCCGTTTTGTGCGTCTGTTAACACAAGATTACTTTTTTTCATAAATCATGATCTGTTTTCCAATCAGTTTTACATAACCTCTGTAACTTGTTTTACTCTGATGTCCAGTGGAAACCTTGTAGTTAGAAACTACAGCTTAAGAAAATAATGCACTTTTTTATACTAATGGAGATTAGGAAAAAAGTCCACTCTGTGGACCAGTGATTTGATAGCTGCCTTTCACCTGATGAAATATTCAGTGTTGGGCCTGACGGAATCTGGAGTACCAGACCAGGTTCAGTTCTGTTACAGAAAATAATCAAAAGGATCTTTGATAGAAGTGGGGAGGGGAAGCACAACGCTTATTCAAGTAGTTAAATATTTCTTCTCAGTTCTATCCTTGCATGGTTTTTTTCTGCTGTACTAAAAATTCTGCTAATTCTTGCTGTTGTAAACATGCTAATACCACTTTTTGAATTTTGTATGGCTTTCACCAATAAGTAGAAAATAAATGAAGGCAAACCCAAATTCCACTAAGGCCTTTGATAGGAATGGATAAGGGAAATGTCCATCAAGAGGCATTTTTAATCTGAAGTAATTTATGTTTGAAACAAAGCATTTTTCTTTAGTATTCTCCACGCAATGAGGTATACTTCAGAATTGTGTTGTTCTTGCGCCTTGATGCTTTTGAAGAGCTTAATCTCTTTTTCTCCATGAAAAATATCATGATGAATACTGAAGGGCTAATGTTAAAACAACTTTCTATACTCAACATTTTGATCAATAGGTAAAGCATTTTTATGTAGCTTTGAATTAAAATGAAAACAAATATTACATTGCTGTAGTGTATTTGAATATTATAGGGAAATTTAACAATGGAGGACATGAAGCCATCGAAGTTCTGTGAGCCTTTTATCATTCTGTTACACAAAGTACAGGTATAAATGATATTTAAGAAAGGTAGCGGTATTCACATTCCTCTGGTTTCAGATTTGTCAGTGGGCTCATGCGTTTTTGTTGGCCAATTTCTTGGATGGACACAACATAGGATAGATGCTTGAATGGAGTAACTCCATAGTGCCGTGCATTCCTGGTCCTGCCTAAATCTGTTTATATGTGTGTGGGGTTTTTGGTTTTGGGGTTTTTTTGTTAGCTGGAGAACAACTACTTCATTTCAACTTTGAAAACAGAAAAATAGGGAACTTCACATTCATTTTTGAGAAAGAAATGGCCAGCTTTTTTCAGTAGAAAGCGCATAGTATGACAGCATAGCATTTGAGATGTGCCATCTATTGAGATTGTCTTTAACAGGGAACCTGTCACCTTTTATGTGTCTTAGTTTAGCCACTAGCAAGATTGAACTATTAATATGCGGCTCACAGATCTGTATCCTAGAGATCTCTTTGCAGTAATTAATTTTGAGGATGCGAATACACGCTGAAGAAAAAAAAACCCAAACCCCTGAATGTTCTTGGGGTGGAAGCAGGAGTGCCCCACAGCATCACGGGGAAAAGACGTCAGGTATAATTCTCTTTCCAGATGGCACCCCTACAGGTGAGGCAGCAGCCTGTGAAATTACATTCTAAATTACACTACAGATGAGCACAGCACACCGAGCAAAACGCTTTGGTATAAGTAATAAATGACTTGATTCAGTACCATTGACGGTTTATGTAACTTACAGGAATGCTATAATGAATTGGGGGGGGGGGGGGG
>VZSF01004568.1:1165439-1222657 GCA_013398295.1 Chionis minor
GGGGGGAGGACCAACGGTGCCAGAGTGGAAAGGTCGGGGAAAGGACGGTGAGAATTTCACGGTATTTCTCATGAGAAGGTGTGTCTTCCAGCTGTACTTTCTGCACTTGTTTGGCAGACGTAGTAGGTGATGGGCATTTTAGGCAGGAAGAAATAATGAAGAGCTGATGTGTAAAAATGCCACTTTGTAACTCTTGCTGTTAACTAATCTTAAGAGATGTCCTAGAGGTCACATTTAAAATACTGTGAAAATAACTCATTTACAGTTAAAAGCATCTGAAAATCATTTTTACGAACTATGCATATTATGTTTTTAAAGCTGCAAGAAGAAAAACTGAAAAAAAGTAAACTCGGGTTCTGCTCTGTGTTTTTTGGCTTGCTGTAGGCATAAAACCATTTCTGCCTGATGCAGTTGAGGCTGCTGGCCTTTTCGGCCGTTTTGCAAAGCTTAATAAAAATCATATCGCTCACAAAGCAGTAGTCTTCATTCCGGGACTTATTCTAAGGACTTCATGGAAGTTAGGCAGTAAAGTGGAAGAGGAGGCAACATTGGGAAGAAAAGCAGCCAATAGAGCGCTGTCCTCTTACCAGTAAAAACAGGTTGAGAAAAGGGCATTTCTGTTACTGAGTACAAATGAGTCATGCTTCAAGTTTCTGTTTTTCTAGTTTTGTTTTTAGTTCTGAAGGCTGCCATGTGGATGGTGATGCTTGCAAGCAATTCTGAACTTGCCGTGTTTTTTGTTCGAAGAGCCTTAGGCATAAACTTGAAGTGAACTTGGTATCTTAGCAGTGCAGTTCTCATGCAATGCTGTCTCTCTTCAGTAGCGTGGCATGACGACTTCAAAAAATAAAACAAAAAATCCCTGTGACTGTACAAATATGGAAGGGTAGGAAAGATGAAGGAGAAGTTCTTCTTTCGTTACTGCTGAGTGGGCTTGTAGGACTGCAGGTCCAAACTCTGGACTTCCAGTTGTCTATTTAGTTCTTTCCTGCTGGTAGTCAGTGTATAAATCAAGCCATAGGGCTAAGCTGTGTTTTAAGCAAAATGAGAATTAGGAAGCTAAGTGAAAATCCAAAATGTATGCCAGTATGATTTATCTTAATTGATTTGCTGTCCTAAGAATGTGTATGTTGATGAAATGTGTTATAGTAAGAGTAAGGATCATACTCAAACTTGGAAGACAGGAAGAGTGTAAAATCAGTAAATCAACTGGAAAACAAAGGGCTATATATGTCTTGGAATCTGCAGTTTACTTGAAAGGAGACACTGGATGTTTTATATAAAATGCTAATTGTATGTAATACTGCTATTTGGGTTTTTTAATCTCAGAAATGTTTAATTAAGGAAACAATTTTTTTTTTATGTTTCAGAAAATGGCTAACTTGATTAAGTTTACAGTAAGCTGTTCTAAACCTTCATAGCAGTATGATTAACCTGCTATAAAATTAATCCCAATACAAAACCAACTACGTAAATCTCATTCTAGCCGTTCTTTGTCCTGAGAACAGAACCCATGTCTTTGGTACATGATTTATTTCCACCTGTCTTGGTGAGCATTGTCCAGGCTGGTACAGGGCAATCATGAGGTGGCAAATGTGAAGTAGCAAAAATACATTCCGTTTGGTGTTTCTCTGACAATAATTTTAATGTTACTTGCAGTACTAAGTGGAAAGTTATCTTCTTGGTTGGGTTTTTTTTTTCTTGTATGGCACTTCAGCGTTATTACTAAAAAAGCAATATGTACAGCTTTTCATTTGATTTGAGTTGAACTTGATTTCTTTTGATGTTTTAGAACTCTATCAGGTAATTGTTAATGTAGATCAGATACTTATTGCCTGTAGTTTATTAATTTAGTATGTGCTAGCTACTTGCAATTTGGGAAATTAAAGGGGATTCTTTAAAGTTTTGAAGGGTCAGTGCTATTGTTGAGAAATTCGCTCAGTGCTGGCTCTTAATGAGGTGAATGGGCATATAAAGTTCTTAAACTGTGTTGATGAAGCCTATCTGTAGATTGATTAAATACGTAAGAAGTACAATGATTTCTAATTTTTTTCTCATTTCTATAAACAGGGTTATTTTCTTCTCTTTGAGTCAATGCTGGATTCTGTCATCTATGCAAAGGACAAGTACCTGGCAGAGGGAGGCTCAGGTTGGTGCACATAATTCTTTTATTATATTTAGCTCTGGGGGGAAACTAAATGAACTCAGAGACTTAGAATAAGCTATGCATGGATGAGAAAGTTGCCAGTCTAAATGAAAAATGTTTCCATTAGTATGAGCTTCAAGGCATTAATTTACTGTATGGGTAATAGAAGAAGATTAGATGGGGTATCAAGGTCTCACGTTAATGGTGTTTTTAAGAATAGAGGGGGCTATTTATTCTTAAGTACGATCTAAATTTTTCCTCCCTGCTTCTTCCCACAGATGTGGGCATTTGTTTTGTCCCTATCAAAATCCCGTTTTCTGCATAACTAAAACCAGAGGAAAATAAGTTCTATTCTGTAAGCTGTGGTACTGTTTGAGTAAGCTACGATGAATTAGAGGAACAACACTGGATAGGGTGTGTTCCTGGAGGAGGGAAGTTGCGCGGGGAGGACATAATTTCAAACACAAGAAGCCACATGAAATAACTAATGGCATTACATTGTTTCAGTTCAGTGTATTTATTCTATCCTGGTGGGAATACACCCTTTTTCTTCACGGATGAAGGGTAAGGAAGTGACAGAACAGAAAGGTTTTATTTTGAAGTAGAGGTCTTTTATCCTTTTAAGTAGCTTAGCTAGTGTCATCTCAAGCAGTGTTTAAATGCCTGTAAATATTTATTCCTCACGTGATGCGGTTTTCTGCACGAGTTCTGCATGTGCTTTATTCCTTGCGCTTAATTCCTTTGTCAGTATTGTATTTCATATTGACCTTTTCAATCGTAGTCATCAGTCTGGGATTTTTTTTTTTCTTCTTTTGTGCTAACCATGCACATAGTTAGTTTCACTACACTGACTTAATGATTGGATTAATGACTATGTGACAGTGCTCGCTGCAGTGCTTCCCTTTGATTGCGGCGAGCTTTTGTATGCTACAGAGTGCAGCAGGAAAAAAGGGGTTTAGGCAATTGTACAATATTCGGTCACAAAGCCGAATATATGAGCAAGAGATTACTCTTCGTGTGTTAAAATATTTAGAAGCCACTCGAACAACGTGACAGAATAAGAGGGGTTTTTTTGTTTTCAGTAACGTAGAATAGTCCAGCCCGATCAGGAACACAGCTGTGTAGATATATGTTGATAATTTTACATTGCAATATAATTAAATTTGGGGACACAACTTAAAATTATAACAAATCGTTTTATGTTAGGCTCCGACTTCCAAAGCCTTCTGAAAAGGGCAAGAAATTTTTGACCTCTATTGAAACTGCGATACTATATGCTTCTCTGTTTATATTGCTGGTAAGTTTGATAGTGGCTTGTGTCTCCCAAAGCTTCTTTGCAGGGCAGGGTATGCTGGTTCTGCAGTACACTTATCCTTTTTTAAGTAATGGTCTTGGGCCGTTTGGCTCTTCACAAAGCATACGGTATGATACAGTTGTAGATTGATATAGCCAGATTTTCAATGGAATGCTGTTTCCTTGAGGTGCCTACGGTTACAGCTCTTCTGCCAGCCCGTAGAGCAGGTAAATGGCTGTGTCTGAGATCCATGAGAAAGTTGCTCAGCAGTTGGGTTAGCAAGACGGATGCCTCTGCGGTGGAGGTGAATGGCAGCAGAACTGTGGCCACATCCAAATTCACATGAGCCAAAATTAAGAGCTCCTTCGTAGGTGAAGCCTTTCCAGAGAAACTCCTGAATCTGCCATAAAGCTTAGTTTTGTCTCAAGCCATTTTGTACTATTGAGCCCGAGGTCGTTGTTACAGGGACTGTTTGAAAGCTGAAAAAAGCAATAGAAGCAGCTGTGATTTAGCCAAATCTTTCAGTGATTGAGCCGGGAATAGAATCCAAATTTCTAGATTTGTGTTCAGTCAGTCATATCGTCGTTGCTTCAATTTAGCCTATTGGCACGCTGAAGTGGATTATGCTAAACTGTCTAGGGGAATCTGTACAGTATATAATAGCTTTATTTGGGAACATAAAATTCTTGCTGCCCAGGGCGCATCTGTTCTTTAGAGGTGTTACTTGCTTGAGTACAGATTTTTGGATGCTCTTGAGTGCAGTGCACGTTGGCGAGGGGTGACATAGGTAAGGAAAGCATCGTTCAAAATGTAACGCTGTTTGTTCCCATCAAAATGATGATGGTATTCACTCGGAATTATTTCCGTTTATCTGGCGGATTGCTGCCTTATCCTTCAGTCCTGAAGTTTGTGAGGCGTTGCTGAGGGATAAAGGATTTCCCATTGTCTTCTCTTCACCACGTGAGCTGTTCCGAGTGACAGATGACTTCTGGGCACTGAGTCGAGAAGGACACAGATGGTCAAAGCGATGAATCTGTGGGAGCACTGAGGAGTATGTGCTTTTGTCCAATCAGCATTTTGTTCATTTCACCTGTGAGAAGGAACAATTATTAAATTATACGCTTAATCAGAAAAAAAAATAAAAATGACAAGTCTGTCAGGTTTTCACAGGGAAGTGTTACAGGGCTGCAGAAAAAAGAGCAGAGGATTTCCAGGGGGATCGCGGGTAATAGGTGAAGTGGCAAACGCAATTTTAAGCAGGTGCTTTTTAAATATTTACAAAACTCTACAGCATTTACATGATTTAGACTGATCTTTAGATAACATGCTTACATTTACAGTCAAACTTCAGTATAGCATATGCTTCTGGACATGGGTGGGTTTGTAAATTTGGACGTTAATGTATCGCTGTAGTCTTTTGCCTGTGCCCTGTTGGTGGAACACAGATTTCTTTTTGTGAAGTCTGAATAGGCCTCGTCTCCTGTTTTTTTGTTGCTGTGGGGAGACTAAACTAAAAGTGCAGATGAGATGACAGCATTAGCGCTTACCTTCTGGCTTGTTCTGAAGCACTTTGTATAATTGTTCATGAGTTCCACGGATGATTTAAGGATTTGCTGTGTAGACAAAGAGATTTAATAAAAACTGATTATGGTCCCGCTCAAATATTTCATGCTTGGTACACAAGGTAAACTTTTGGCTGTTAATAGAATGTCCCAGGAATGTGGGCTAACCTGAGGAAGGCATTCTATGAAGTAGCTGATCGCATTTTGCTGTGGTTTTCAGTTTTGGTTGTAGTGTTTCTAGCACGCGCCTGTAAGTTACTCTATAACTAGGGACTTACAGTCCCTTTGCATCCCTCCTCTCGCCATACCCCTTGCATCCTGTGAAGAGCATTTCCCTGAAAAATATTCCCTCGGACACTGTAGTTGCTTGCTTTTGTTGTCTGTTTCACACTGTCCTTTAATTTTTGGAGCATCAGTGGTAGCTCTTGAAGGTCTGAAGTGCTGGAAGGTGAAGCCAAATATAATGCAGCTGCCACACCGGTAAGCAGAAGTATGAAAGCTTCGAGAAATGGAAATCCCTTGTTGATAGCTCCCAAGACTGCTTGCAGATAACTCCTACCACCAGATGTTGATTTTTGTGCCTTTGTGACAGCAGTCAGGTGTGCTGGAACCAAATGATTTTTTTTGGACAAGACAGTTTGAATGCCTTCCTGTGTTGATTCTCACCAAATTGCCTTTTTACTGCTGACTTAATTGTAGGCTGTTCCTGGAGAAACCTGCTTTGAGTTCCTTATCTGCAAAGTAGGGATGATGATAGCTTACCAATGGGATTCCAGTTTAAGCTTGCTGCTCTTGATTTATTTATTCTGTTTTAAACTGTCAGAAGGTGAGAAAAATGGCAGTGGGTTCATATTAGTCATTCCAAATGTAGAGGTGGTTGCTTACTTTACTGTCTTTAGATGGGGAAAAAAAAAAAGCTTCTTTAGAGAAGACTCTTCTTCATCATTAACATGTGTAAGATTATTTCCTCTAGGCTAAATCTACTCTCACTATATAAAAGGTCTAATTTCAATTTGCTGTTTCTGTCTTTAGTATTTTACAAGGCAAAAAATACTGCTTTTTTTTGACTTTACCGTGCTACGTCAATAATTTCTCCATACTTGTTTTGATAAGCTACAATTTCAAGCAGAGCTGAAGACAAAATTAATTTTACAGTTCACCAGATTTCAGGGAGGAAAAAAAGAAACTTAGCTTCAGTTTTATTAACACTGCCGCATTCATGTATCAAGAAAAAATAAAATAAGACGTTTATTAGTAGGCATTTTGCTCTGAAGTCGGATCAAGAATTCAATGTATGTGGCTTTAAAGTCTTAACATACTAAAAGCAAAACATGGGATTCTTTGTGGGAAGAAATCTAACTAAATACAGATTGAGCTTCTCTTACTGTTTGATAGTTCTATAGACAGCCGTGCTTATAGCAGCTGTTCTTTGTGTCTTCCAGTCAGCAGTGGATAGAGACTGCCAAGAGATTGACTGGCTTTGCTGTAGGCAGCTGTTAAAAAAAGCAAATGTCAGTCTTCCTCTGCTACTTGGAAAAGCTATAAGCAGGTACTTGTTCTGAAGATATTCTTGGGAGAAGGGAAAGCACGAATGTGAAGATGGTGTAAGAATGATAGCTGTCATCCTAAAACGGGACAGAATCGATGACAAGTTCCCTTCTGTCTGTTGGGTCACTTCCCTACTCTCCAGATGCAGATAGAAGAGTGGTTATTCTTTTCCAGTACCCAGAAATAATTTTTTAGGTTGCAAGGCAAGTACCAGCCAAAGCCGATAAGAAACGGGAATAAAACTCTTGAGTAAGAATATTTGCGCTTTTCTGGAAATTGGGTCTTTTCACAGAGGTTTCTTGTTATTGCAGAGCCCTCATCTGAATTTTCCTTAGGCGTCTGTCTACGGTTATTAACGCAGTCTCTGTGTAGAAGGCAGAAATGGATGTTCCAAATTATTTTCTTCAGACATCAAGTTTCCAATCGTTTCCTGGCAGTGGGGTTCAACTACAGGGATATTCTGTCATGAACAGGATACTGTTACTGGAGTAGTGTGGGAAAACTAAGTTCCAATGTCTAGGATCTTCTGCGGACAAATGGGTCTCCAGAAAATAATCTTGTCCAAGAGCTGAAAAAAGTTCTTTTATTTGTTCTTTCAAGATGATAATCACTTTAAGAGAAAAGAAGAAGAAGAAAAAAAAAAGCCCTCTTTATGCATGTCTAAAATAAAATTTCACTGATCTGTTTCTGTTGTTACAGTTTATCCTGACATTTGCACCATTAGTCTAGTAGCCGTGGGGGATATGAATAAACATGTGGACAAGCTACTTTTCTGGGAAGATGTGTATGGCTTTGACATGTCGTGCATGAAGAAGGCTGTAATTCCAGAAGCTGTTGTGGAGGTGCTGGATCCAAACACACTGATATCTACAGCCAGTGTCATTAAGGTACCGTACTAGATCCTTCGTACATTTTTAGTGGTCAGATGAGAAGTTTCCTTTTTTATGGAGGGTGGGGGAAATACACAGACATGAACTTTGGAATCTTCAAAGTGATACAAATGCAATAATGTTTTTGGTGTTAAGACTGTAAAACTTGTAATAGTTGCTTTTTTTCCTAACCAAGCTTGAGTTCTTAATAAAGTGATCTTCCCATGTTTAGGTTGTTCTGTCCTACATTTCCTTTTATCCAAACCCACATTTACTTACATTTTAGTAAGTTATAAGTTGCATAATTGAAATTTAAACTGCACCAAGAACCCCAGAATATAGAGCCTTTTCTTCTACTTTCTTTTCCTCTTCACCTCAGACAATATACTGAGTTGTGGGGGAGGGTTCTTACCTTTTTTGGTGTCAAGCTAGACCGCAGAACTCCAGTGTTAGGACGTCCAAGAATGATTCTGGCAGATGGAACAAAGAAGTTGAACATATTTTTCTGAAGTGAAGCCATTGCTAATGCCAAAAATTGCACAGGCAGAATTTCTTTGGAAAGAGCATCTTAGATGATCTCCCACTATTCTTTTTAAAAGTAGAAGTAAAGCTACCTTTAAAAGAAAGGAAACAAAAGGGATTGTTTCACCTGTGAATTCCACCGTTGCATTTTTCAATTCACGAGTATAGTATCAATGAGTTTGGGTCTTTAACAACAACCGACACATCACATGAGAGCCATGTCTTTGAAATTAGCTAACTTTAAAGATCTTTCATTGGAGGATCGCTCGCTATCACCCATAGCTTCACCCAACACGATGACCGCGTGTTAAAAGGCAACGGTATTTTCTGCAGTACTCACTGAATTAATTTTATGCTTTTCTGTACTGTTTTTTATTTTATGGCAGCTTTGTGATGGAGAATAGCAGCAAAGCTGGCAGTGATTTGTATGACAGGGCACCTGCGTGATGAGCTATAATTCCAGAATGCTAACTAGTCTAAAATTCTGACAATATTTGTGACTAGTTATAATTGGAACGATTAGATCACATCGAGATTAGGACTGTTATAAACAAAGATTGTTTTTTGTCACAATGGTATTCTAATTATTGTTCATATAGTTACTTGTCTATTGTTAAACACTTAAGTCGGTAATGTTACTGCCCTTCAGTGGGAATTCCCTGTTTACTAAAGAGGTAATTTCTATTTAAATGCATTCATCTTCTGTTTTTATATAGAAGAAAATGGGTTTACGTAATTTGTCTCTTGACACCATTACTGAGGGTAGTTCCAGTCTCTTCCAGCATAGAAACTACTTGCTGTGGTCAGTTGTCAGCCTGCCCACAAAAGCAGTAACAAGTGAGGTACAGTTTTGTTATAAGTATATCCTGATGCACGTTATTGTTAGCTTTTCTTGTCTGTAATTTTGTTACAGAAAAGATTAAAAAATACTAAGTTTTTTAAATTGGCAATTCAAATGTAAGAAGTGCTGAGACTGCTATTTCTTTACCTTGAATAACTACTTTGGCATTCTTGTGCATCTCTATTTTTTTTTTTTTTACTTCAGGATTCTTTATTCACAGATGATGAAGTCGTCATTACAGATGTCTTACGTTTTATTCGCTGAGCTCAATTACTAGACTCCCTCTAGAGTCAGTGAAATAAAATTCCTAAGGACACCTATAATAAGTTGTGTGACTTGAGGCTTACAAGGGTTTGTTTTCCTTGAGCGTAAGGAGAGGGTAGAGTGATCAACTCAGTTGGTGAAATATGTCATTATAGGGAAGATAAATTCTTCCCTTAATGATTGAGTGTGCACAGGATGGGGATACTGAGATCAAGAATCTGAAACTGTAATTCTTAGGCGCCTGACCGGTCTGATTGTGCAGTGAGTGTGGCACAGGCACTTCTCTCACCTGCTGGTTTTTTTAATAACATTTGCACGTTCGGGTTCAAGTGGAAGTATAGTTTAATATATCTTGCAAATAGATCAAGTTTGGCATACAGAAAAGGAAGAACATACAACGTGCTCTAAATTAACAGCTGCGTGGATAAGTTGAGCTCTGTCAGTTTGTTAGGCAAAAGAGTAAATTGAAACAACATCTGGAAAGTGTTGATGACAGTAACTACAGTTAAATCTGCCCAATGCAGTCTATAAGCTGCTGTTGTTGTTTTAGAAGCAAAATGCTTTACTGGTAATCGTACGTGTCCCTTTCTAATATATACTGTCATGAGCAGTCAGTGTCCAGCTCGGGTGTATGTGCTTAGCAGAGTTCATCATCATGCAGCATTTCGCATGACTGTTATGCTTGATAGTTTTAGACTCATTTGTTCTTAGTAAAAATCAGGGTTTTTCAAATAACCTGAAGTCAATGCATGAGCTCATTTGCTGGAGTTACGGTACAAAGTAGTAAAATTAATGAGTTGAGCAACAGTGGCATTATAGGTGAATTGTTTTTAATCAATAGCCATTTCTCAGACCAAATGGATTATATTTTTGAGGGAAAGTTTAAAAATGTTCCAATTTATCATATGATTATTACAGAAGATAGTTTGGTGTGTTTGCTCAGATTAGCTGCTGCTTGTTTTGAATAGTTTATAATGTAACTTTTCAGGACGAAAAACATTCCCTAAAGAAAAATGAGGCAACATCAAGAAATATTGATTGATGATGTATATGACATTTAATTTCAGCAGTATATGGTGTTCTTGGATAAGACATTTTAGCTGAGTGTGTCAACTACAGAACTTAATGCAGTGAAAAAATGTGGTGGAATTTTTATGAACAGCTGAAAACCGAATCTTATCGCTCTTTAAAAACTCTTATTGTTGTATAATTAAAAGAAAAAGCGCAAGTAGCAGTTTGATCAGACAACGTTATCATTATTATCCTGGGTGCTGATGTTTTGTGATAATTTCAAAACACAGGAGCAGTTGTCTGCCTCCTGTACTGCTTCTCATCCGTCGTGTCCCTCTGGTACGCCACGTGGTTGGGCTGCCGTTCGGAAGGACCTCCATGGGATGGAGGGATGGGCCAGAGGGGGTGCTTTGCAAAGGGCTGGGGGCAATTGAAGGATGACGCAAAATCCTACAGCTGAAATGACTTGAGAAATTGTGGCCCTATAAACTAATTGGTGCTGAGGGTATGGGTGTGGATGCCTGTGAAAGCCACTTAATTGCAACGATGGGCAGCTGTCATCAAGAAGGTTGCCCAAGAACAACTTTCTTGAACAGAGTGAGCTACTATATCTAGTTCCAAACCGCTACCAGACAAAATGTCTGTTTACTTTCACGTGTGGAGGAGTTGGGTTTTAGATGTTTTGTCAGCGTGCAGATACCCTTAGGTGGTTTTTAAGTCTCTTCCCATTTTTGGAGAGCTGAATTAGTATTGCCCTAGGCAAGTTGTCTTTTTATGGGAGGAACTGAACAACCTTCATCCAAAGGGAGATCTTAACTTAAATTCTGCACTGTTTCTGACAGAATTGTATTATTTCTTTCGACAGCGTATCGACTGTAACACTGCATCCACTCCAGAGTTAGAATTCTCTTCGGATTTCACCCTGACCATTACGACGACTACAAACTGTACGGTAAGTAAACTTTACTTTCTTCATGTATGGTTAGTATCACACTGGACTAATAATTAGTGCATTAATTAATCTTCATTTACCGTCAGTCCCTGCCTTGAAACAGTCATTTCTGCATTACAGATGTGTAAAATGAGCCCTTTAGGTAAAAAGAGATGGATGTTAAACTCCAGTAATAGTGTTGTGGTATGATAGAGGTAGATGAGGAAAGGGAAAGATGAGGAGCCTTAGCACTGGGGTGGTCCTGTTTTGTTCTGTAGCCCACTTTCTGAAATAAGGGGTTTCTGTTCAGACATGTTGTTACCGTTGTGCTCAAGAATGATGCAGTCGCTACTCTCAAAGAGCTTTTCTGAGTTTATTAGAGAGTGGAAAACAAAGTAGATATGGGAAATGTACACTATAGCTCATGTAATAAACATAGAGCAGCTCATACGGCAAACAGTTTCTCAGACAGGGAAGTTTGTGCAGTTTACATGTGAAGACTGAGCGGGAACAAATGCATTATTAGAATCTGAATATTAAATCACTGGTTGATAACCAGGGGTTTTACTGCATCTGGTTTATTTAGTGTAGGCAAGTTAATATTTTTACTTTGAACGTAAGTCATATTTACTTACATAAAGGAACACTAATTCTAGAAAGGCTGTGGAATTTGATTGGAAGGCAGTTCCAATTACAGCAAGCACCGTAAAGCTATGGGGAAACCTTCTCACCATGTTCCAGTATTGAAAGGGTGGCTACAAAGGAGACTCCCTTTTTGCGAGGAGTCACATGGAAAAGGCGAGGGGTAGTGGGTACAAGTTATTCCTGGGGAGATTGTGATTGGACACGGAAAAAAAATCTTTCCCAATGAGAACAATCAGCCATTGGAATAATTTCCCCAGGGAAGTGCTGGATTCCTCAACACTGGATGCTTTTAAGATTCAGCTGGACAGGGTGCTCAGCTGTCTTGTCTAGACCACGCTTTTGCCAAGAAAAGGTCGGACCAGGTGATCCCTGATGTCCTTTCCAACCTGGTATTCTATGATTCCGTAATAAGAATCTCCAGCAGCTCTGAGTCTGTGCTCTCACTCAAGTGAGTGTTATTTGTCTATCAAACACTACTTAATATGAAAAGAAAAAAAGAGTTTTCAGTCTGACTTTAAAACTAAATGGAAACTCAGTACTAGTGCATCTTTCAAACACTTCTTTGAAGTTATGCCTACACTGCTCAGTATTAATTTACATAAATACACATTCATTTTACTGTGGCTTTTTCTTGGTCATTCAGTACCTGCTAGTTATGAGAAAACAGAGAAACACTGATTTTGGGATTAATGAAAAATGTGCCCAGTTTTTTTTATGCAAGTGTCCATGCAATTTATGTTTTATGTTTTGTGTTCCATTTTTGAGGTATAAGCCATGGAAGATACCTAAATATTTGTATTTAACATACTTCATGTAAAGGTGTGAGTGACTTCTGAAGTAAAGATAATTATGAATGTGCTTAAAGCTAAAACAAATTAGGTATTCCAAAAAGAATATTTAGAAAAGTTTACATCAGTACCTACGTGAAGATGTCTTTTTAATTTTACTTAGTTATGATGTACAGCTTGCTTTCATTGTTGGAATAGGGAAAAGAAGAATCTAATAGAAGGATTTTTGTAGCATTGCCATTAGGCAGGGCAGCTGGGATAAAGGTGAGGTATAGATGAGATTGGGGTGGCTTAGATTAATACCTTGAGATTTTTGAACACTGAACAACAATAAGCAAAGGCAGGATGACCTAATTCTTACAGATTTTGATATGCTTTTACATTCAACATTATAAATGCTTTCTACCAGATTGTTAAAATATCCTCATCAAATTTGACAAAAGTTTGTATTAGGCTCTGAGATCTGCAGCAAAACCTAAACTTTTTCTGTAGCCTAGTGTATTGTGATACTTCTGCAAGGAGTTTCCTGCTTAGCTTTAAGTAAGTCACAGCACATCACAGAATCAAGTCCGAAGGGGTAATTGCTAGCTGATTTTTAATATATTGTGATGTCTGCTACAACTGATTTATTTGGCTTTTGCATGTGTGTATGAAGAAGAGACGCAGGCTTCCTCTGGTGTGGACACAGAGTATATTGCTGTATAATTTAAACAAGCTGATAAAATCTTGGTTACCGATGTCAAGCAATGTAATCCCTGGTATTGGATGGGTCTGCGTGTTAGTTCATGCTGCTGCATTTGCCACTGCTTTTGCTATGTGACAGGATGCATCAGCGTTTGGTGGTGGTATAAAGTGAATTTTGCCCATGTGTGTAATTTAAAGCATTGTTAGTAGTGGGACTTAGTAGATATGTACAAATACTTCATAATTATTTGTCAATTATCACCAAATTAGGTAAAGACAGAGTAATCTCTTGGGGTTTTCTTAGTAAGTGGGAATTTATGCATTTTATTTTGCATTCACCAAAAAAAATGAAAAATCTGGTTTTAGTTGTCATAGAATCATAGAACAATTCTGGTTGCCTCAGGGCAGGGTCAGCTTTGATTTCAGACCAAGCTCCAGTGCAGCCCTGGGTTTATTTTCTTAATGTGGCCACTTTTGAATAACTGCTTAGTTAAACAGGAATCTTAACAAAATCATGGTGATCTTTTTGATATTTGTGTTGAGTAAAATAACTTATATTTAAAACATAATTTTCCCTAGCTCTAGACCTTTACAAAAACTTTGTTTCTGTTCTATGGTTCTGTGGTATCACTGGCCTATAAATCAAGATGTACACCTGCATTTTCTGACTTCCAGGGAGAAGGGGAGCAGGGGAAGAGTAGTGTTTCTGAAATTTTGAAGCCAGTGCAGGTTCTAAAAAATGATCAGAACTCTGTAAAGTATTTTGCACTTCATCATGTAGGTTTATTGACACTTTGAGTGAAATTTCCACTCTTTCTATGATGGATCGTAGAAGTTTAGTTGGGGGTTGACAGTTCATCCATCATATCAGGCTGCCTAACCTTGCAGTAAACGAACAATAAAAGTCCATTATTTATATTGAGAATTTTTGAGGAGATGCTTTAAGATTGCAACTTGTCCTTTGAAAATAACATTTGATGTTTTTCGTGTTTGCATCTGCGTTTTGTTGTTCTGCTGGTTTTTGGGTTTTGCACAAAAAAAGAGAAAGCTGTTTATATTTCCCGAAGTTCTAGCTCTTTGTACTTGACTGTCTGATTCTTGCATTTTTAAAATATGAACATTTTAAAAATGTTTTCTTTATTTTACAAAAAAAAAATATTTCACAGAAGTAAGAATTTAAAAATCCATCCTTATATGCTTGTGTATGTTGGTGTTTTTTAACTCGCAACCTAAAGTTCATTTCAAAGCAGCTTTTTCTCAATGCTTCTGTGCCGTAAAAGTGTGACAACTGATTTGGTTGTGTTACTCCTAGTGGTGCCATCAACAGCAAAGCTAACTTCAGACCAGTGTTGCCATCAAAACTATGAGTCCCTGTAAGTCATCTGTCTTGAAAAACCAAACAAGTGGAAAGCTTAGGTGATATGTTAGTTGTTTTGTGGATCCTATGGCAGATCAGCTCCCAGTTTGCAGTGTCTCATGGGGCTCTGGGGAGTGGGTTTCCATTCCAAGGCCCTGCGTGGGTGCAGAGGAGTAGAGGGTAGACATCCTCGCATGGAAGCGTATCAGCAGTGTGGAATGCATGGTTGCTGCTGCTGAACTTGGTTTTGCAGAAGCGTAGCGCTGATGGGAAGTAATTTAGCAAATACGCGGGAGAAAAGAGTTGTGGCCTGGTCTAGCTGGAGTATCCAGCATAATCTTCATCGCAGAAAAACTATAGACTTCCAGCTGGCAGCTCTGAAGGAATTAGCCATGTTGGGGTCTGTTGCTTCCTCCCATCAGCCTGTGGGCGTATCTGTGGTAACAGGGCAGGAAGTTGTAAAAGCTGACGGCAATGAGAGCCGTAATGGAGTCTCTTTACCAACTCATTGCCATGTTTGCTTTGAGTGTGACTTGGAGCACCCCCAGGACCCCCTCAGGCAGGAGAGGCTGCGCTTTCTCATTTCTGTGGCAAGATGTTAAATACCTCTGAACCTCGGTTTTAAACTGAAGAAATTAAAGAAATTCTTTACTGTGAGGGTGGTGAGAACACTGGCATAGGTTGTCCAGAGAAGCTGTGGCTGCCCCATCCCCGGAGGTGTTCAAGGCCAGGTTGGACGGGGCTTGGAGCAACCTGGTCTAGTGGGAGGTGTCTCTGTCCATGGCAGGAGGTTGGAAGTAGATGATCTTTAAGGTCCCTTCCAACCTAAACCATTCTGCATTCCAAAATTTGACCTTCGTTTTTCCTCAGTCTTTCCCTCCCCCCCTTTTAGTAGATACTCTTTGAAATTCTGTGTTTATTTTCAGTCTCAACAAAGAAGTTGGACTTGTCTTGATTTTCCCCGTACTTTATTTCTGTTCTTGTAAGTGGTTCTGATAAGTACTTCTAGGAGGATTTCCTAAAGGCTGCAGGAAAGCTTTGCCTAGGAGACAGGAACAGAGCTGCTTTTCCCTGTTTTTTGGCTGGAGGGAGCACAGGAGGATTAGCCTCTCAAGCCTAATGCTAAACCTTTGGGCCTTGCCACCCATCTCTTTCTCATCCTTTGACATGTTTTTTTTCCCTCCATTTTGCTTTGTCACTTTTTAGTACAAACATCTAACTTCCTGAAAACTGACAATGAAAGTGCTGAAATAGATATTTCTCTTCTTTCTAGATATTATCACTGTTCTCGCTCTCAGAAGGCCTTGTTGCCACTCTCTTTGCTAATTATCTGGTTGTATGATAGTGCCATTTAATTGTACTAGAGGTTGTTTGAAAGCTGTGCAATTCAGTAGGCAGTAGGCTAGCAGTTTTCTGTTTTTAAATAAATGGACTAAGACAGGACATAAATGCCCAGATTTAGTTATGAGCTGGTGAGAAAAAGAAAAATCGTGTAGTTCCCAAAACTTAAGAGCATTGAAACGTACCTGATTTAAGTCTGTCCTGCAACCTGTAAATTATATTAAATTATTCTCATAATTTTTTATGACAAAAAATCCCAACCTAGCAAAGTATCACGTCATTGAGAAAAATAAATAGATTGGATGTGGTGCTTAGTTTTTTGGAGGTAGGGGGAAGTCAGGGCTTTTCTCAGAGCGCATATTCTTTCTGTTGATTTTTCTCTTCCTGTGGTTTACTACCAAGTAGTATCTTTTTGGATTAAGTTTATTTATCATTATTTTGGCTTTCAAAGATTGAAGATTTTCAGAACACAAAACAGTGTTGCATGGAATCATTACATGAAATTGTTTCACAGCACTTTTAGTGCAAGTTGACTTTATTTCGGTCTTACAAAGATAATGACCAAAAATAAATTTAATTAGCCTGCAAAAGTGCATTTTCCTGGTAAAGAGCTAGGGTTTGTCGCTGCTGATTTTAATGAGACATCTGGCTAATATCAGTTAGTAGATGCTGCTAGGAAAATATTCCATTAATTGTATTCTAAGTTGATCACTGTGTGAGCTTTTGAGATAAAATATAATGGTGATTACCCTCGGTGTAGAAATCAATTGACAAACTTTCTCTTTTGTTTGCTAGCATTTCCCCTGTGAGTCCATCAAGGTTGATCTTTCCTAGCTGAATAGCAATATCCCCAGGGAGGAAAATGGCAGTATCTCTTCATTGCTCCCAAGAGATCTTGTCAAAGAGCAGGGGATGTGTATAAAAAGTGGGAGGGAGGGAGGGAGGAAGGGGATGAAAGAGGGATAATGAACCGGAGGACGTGTCTGATGTATTAAAACCTTTTAGGAGGAAAAAAGGAAGTTGAGTTGACTGGAGAAAATTATTTTGACTAAGGAAAAATCTTTGCTTGTTGAAATCTTCTTAAATGTGAGACAGTTTCATTTCTTAATGTCCAATCTTCCTCTTGGGAGCCAACAATAAGTATTAACATATAAGTCTCTGATTCCAACCATAGGTGAGAAAATAAATTTTTTAAGCTAAAAGTTGGATATCTGGCTTTGAGTACCACAGTTAAACACACCTTGAATCCCTGATTGGTGTTTAAAGGAAAGAGTGCTCCATCACGTTAATAAGTAGGGTTTGTCCTTCTGATTGGTTTAGTTACCGTAGCCTCCTCTACAGTGATCTCCAAATTCTTTTTCTTTTTAAAACAAAAATTGTCGGGCTTTAACAGCGAGGGGTTTCTTTTCCCTCTAATAAAAAGGCAGCAACTCTGCTGCATGGATGACAAACATTCCATCTCCATGCTTGGATAAACTCCATCAAAAGCACATTATCTCCCACTTCTGTGGCCAGCTGTCTAATTGTATTTGTTGTAGCCACTCACTGTTGGAACATGATACTAGTGAAGAGCAAGAATGATAAATTACTCACTGTAGGTGATAGCGATGATGATAATTTTTAATTTCCTTGTTCCTAAGTGAATTGGTGAGGTTGCCTTTACGAGTTCTCCTAAGGAGTCGAGCAGTCTCATTTGTTTTATCCTGTTAAAATGCTGCATGTACAGCCAGCCATTTTCTTTCAAAAAAAGCCTTAGTATTCAGATACGCTGGAATTAAAATGTATACTCCTCTTCCCATTTCAGCTAAGGGCTCTAAGTGGAAAAATATAAATAACATGTACTAATATTCATCTATTACGCGTGTTAGAGATTTTTGTGATCTTAATATATTTAGTACGTATTACATGAATAAATGGGGGGAGGGAAACAGGCTCAAAGTAGTTTATCTGGGAGGGAAGGAAAATTTGTTGGAGAGGAAGGAAAATTTGTTGGAGACAAGTGAATCTTACTGGGAGGAATTGCTTCATTTACAGTTTTTTGTATGTTTGTGTGAACAGCTTAAAAACCCTCAGTGGTGGACGAAGACCTTAAGCTACTTTATGTCAACTCTTCATCAAAACCTGGCTTTGACAAAATCAGGTAGAATTTAGTGGCTGCTATTGTAACTTCAGGAATATTTTATTCTTAGTTGTTGAGTGAACTCTTTGACCCTTACAGGATACTGCTTTGCAGTATCAGTAACGCACATCCATTCCTAAACGTTTCCTTAGTTCTTTACTGAACCTTCTTCGTTCCCTGGGTAGATGCGGAGACTTTGTTCTGGAGCTGGAGTTTTTGTCCTTAAAGCTTTGCTTTTCTCTTGGCAATTTATTTGAGAACAGGAAGAATAATATTGCTACGGTGTTTCCTAATATTTTAACATCCTTGGAGGCTAGAGCATGTGTCAGGCTAGAGTTGCTGTTATTTATTACCAGTTTAGAAGTCATTATTTTTTTACCCTCTTTCATGGTGTTCAGGAGACTGGCACTCGAAAGATTCTTCCAGAGAAGGTTTAAGTTCTTGCTGATTAGTTGTTGGTGAAGTTGAAGTTGTAAATGAGCTGTCAAAGGTGGAGCAAAATGATGAGGAGAACTGCAGTGGAAGAAATAACTGTTATTGCTATGCTTAAAAAAAAAAAAAAAAAAAGGAACCAAGGCAGTAGCTGTGAAACATCGTCTAGAATTTATGGGGACATTATTTGCTTGTTCCTTTTCTTTGGTTTGCTGCCTTGTAAAAAAGATGCCACCTTTAATAAAAATCTGCCTGGCTCTATATTCCATTTTAACACGCTTGTGTCTGTGATTGCTTCTAGTAAGTGGTGTTTTCCTTATGTTTTGCTGCATGTGTTAAATTTTACAACAAGAAGGGAGTACTTAATCTTCCTTCAGATGGTAAACATTGAAAATGTCTTTCTTTGTAGTATTGCATGTTTAATAGAAGCTTGTGATTGACTGTTGTAGCTGCTGCAACTTGTGGTAATGTTGAAAAGTGAATGAAAGTGTTTTGAACTTCATTTTTGCAGAATTATTTCACTGAAATGTACTTAAATGTACAAGCTATGTATTGCACATTTAAGCATAAAACCACCACCAAGTAATGAATGAAAAAGTTAAGATGGATGGCAAGATACGAATTCTTGAAAAGAGGGTAGTAACCAAACCCACTATTTTATAACTAGTTTTGTATTACTGGTTATTTCGACTTGGATTTGTGTAGATTTGATTTGTTATTTTTAGACTTGGGAGATTGTGTTTTTAACTACGGGGCTAGTGATTGTAGATAAAATTGTAGAAAGCATCATCTGCGTGTACTTTACTTCTGACTCTTCCCACCCACTCCCCCTTACCCCCCCAAAAACGTTAAGTGGGGGTACCAGCTAATTTCTGTAGTGTTGCAAGCCTTGCACTTGTATACCTTAAGGGTAAGGGTAGGGGGGTTGTTTTGGTTTGGGATCTTCTGCCATTTGCATTTTAGCCTTCTGTAATGCAGTCAGAGACTTTAGATTTTCATAGCTCTTACAAGGAAGACTTCCTGCTGCTTCATGTAGAAGCAGAAATGCTCATGTTTTATATAAAGCTTTTCACAAAGCATCGAGAGGAGAAATACCTAGAACTGTGTTGCAGCTTCCACTCTTCCAATGCTTTGCCAGTGACATAAAATCATTTAGGTTGGGAAAGACCCTTAAGACCCACCACTAAACCATGTCCCTCAGCACCACGTCTGCCCGTCTTTTTAATACCTCCAGGGACAGTGACTCCACCACCTCCCTGGGCAGCCTGTTCCAATGCTTGGTAACCCTTTTGGTGAAGAAGTTTTTCCTAATATCCAGTCTAAACCTCCCCTGGCGCAACTTGAGGCCATTTCCTCTTGTCCTGTTGCTTGTTACTTGGGAGAAGAGTTTGACCCCCACCTCGCTACACCCTCCTTTCAGGTAGTGGTAGAGAGAGAGAAGGTCTCCCCTCAGCCTTCTCTTCTCCAGGCTAAACAACCCCAATTCCCTCAGCCGCTCCTCAGAAGACTTGTTCTCCAGACCCCTGACCAGCTCCGTTGCCCTTCTCTGGACACACTCCAGTCCCTCAATGTCTTTCTTGTGGTGAGGGACCCAAAACTGAAGACAGTATTTGAGGTGGGCCCTCACCAGTGCCTGACTGGCTGGAGTCAAAGTATCTGCAAAGGGGTCTAGGCTTTCAGTCGAGAATTGTCAGACAGATTTGGGGAATTTTGGGGAATGTCTGAAGTTGTTCACAGGAGCTTACCCTTAGGGACTTGAAGAATATATCTTGTTAGAATCTTTTTCTGTATTTTTCTTTCTTTTGACTCAACAATTATTTCAGTATCAATATTGAAGGACATATATCCCTTTTAGAATGTAACAAAAAGAATTTAATGGATTAATGTAGATCACTTACTCTATCTAATCTATTCTAATTCTATCTATTCTAATACTTTGTATTCTTGAACTCTGTAATCCTTGCAGCTCTGCATAAGGTGGTCTTTGTGAGGTGTAATAATTACTGTTGCTAACTCCTGATTTAGAGAATCGAAGTCAGTGTTTCAGATTTTCAGTTAGGGAAGCCATTGATAACTGTGAGGAATAAGGTGGTTATTTATCCTAGTCACTTACAGAAGGTGAGTTTCCTTTTAAAGAAACTTTTTTTAAAAAAAAAACCAACTTTTTTTTTTTAAGAAACTTTAAACTTTTTTTTTAAAGTCCTGTTTCCCTGCACACAGGAGGCACCAAATACAAGGGGACAGTTTTTTCACTTGTAATTGCAGTTTCCTTTCAGCCTGAATTTGATCACCCCAGAAAAATGCTAATCAGAGGAGGTTTTTTCAGGGTAGCATGTAGGGTGTTTCTGTTACTTCTTGCCACCAAGTTTATAGATAATTGCATCCACCTTAGCAATGATATGTCTGGAGTTTTTAGCTTTCCAGTCCAAAATGTAGCTTGATTGTCTTATTTTCTCTGGAAGCCAATTTTTTCCCCTCAATTCTTAATGTATTATTGTTGTCTCAACCCTGTTTTCCTTTCTCCAGTAATCGTCTCCTAGGTCTTATTTGTAAGCATATCTACAGTATTGACCTGATGATTGAAAAATATTTTTATGACTTACTAGATCTCTGACTAATGTCCAGAAAAGATTGTGCATCAATAAAAGCAGTCTGATGGGTCAATAAAACTTTGCAAAACCTTCTCAATCTTCACTCCAGAAAGGCATATTAGAGACAAGGCTGTAATTCACTTCAGAATGAGATTCTCAGTGCTGAGTGATAGGACTTCTAGTAAAGGGATGGAAGAGTCGCTGTTTCCAACATCTGGCGCTCATTTGTCACGAAGGTCCCTCAGTGTCTCCTTGCTTCATTTTTAAAAAAATATTTGCCCACATTGGAATTTGGAACTTGCCAGGCTTCTCTGGAGTGCCCTTAGCTGAAAAGCTGACACAAACGCTTTAACGTAGGCTTATTTGCTTTAACACATTGCGTTCTGCACCATGTTGGTGAAACCTGTCGTGGATTTAGACTAGAGAGGAGCAATACCAGAACGGTTTAGCTGTCATTCAGATGACGTATTTCATAATGTTAAAGCCTTATGCCGTTTAATTTGTTACCTTAATTTTGTAAGTGTGTTTGACCTTTTTTTTTTTCCCCCCTTCACAATCTCTCTCTGAGTCAGTACGAAGGCTGTGCTACAGAACTCCTTTGTAACTGTTCAAAGCAACCAGTTTCCCAGACTTAGAGCAGGAGAAAAACACTGGTGCTGTGAGAGGAAGGTGATAATTGGTCGTTTGCAGTGAGTTTTCATGCAAGGGGCTTGCTGTGGTTAAATTGGTACGCATCCTGTTGGAATGCACTACAGCTGATGTGGGGAGAAACCCTTCCTGCTGTCAGAGGGAGAGTGAGTTCCTCAAAACTCTGTTCTGGGTCACTTCTTCAAGCTGATGTACAATACAAAAGCGTAACTGCCTTGGGCCCGTGGTCTGATTTGTTGTAGCCTTTTCGTAGGAGAGAGTAGAAAGCAAATAAAAGTGAGCGTGGACAGGATTTCAGAGGTGAAGCTGGAGCGGATGGTCTTTCATTAGCATCTTCCAGTTCTTTATTTGAATTATTTGGATTTCTGGGTCTCTCACAAGACCGTTTTGTCAAAAAAGCAGGCAAGTATTAGAAGATTGTATAACTATTAGTGTTGGTATACTGTTTTGTGTGTGGATGTTTTGTATTTCTTTTCCTCTTCAAGCTGGAAGAAAGATCCCACTCATGAATGATGCACTGAGGAGAGAGGCTTTTTGAGGTTAGGAGTGGGATGGCACCTTATCTGTGTGGGTAGGACAGGAAGAAAAATATTCCCTGCCAGGTTATGCTCTGCCTCTGTTCAGTGGGAACTTTTGTAGAAAATAGTGTTAAACTACACAAAGAGTGAATAAGTCACGCAGAATCCCTTGTACTGTGGGTGTATTCAGTGAGGGTCGTGGGAGCTGTAGAGGACAAGGACTGAAATGTTATGCTTGTGAGTTTGCACATCTGAAAGGCTGTTTTCTTGTATGTAGTTCTAGTTGCGCTTAGGGTGTGAAGGTTATTTTGGAAAATCAGATTAAAATTTGGTATGTAATAAAATGCAGTTGCAGTGGACTCGATATTCTCAAGTAAAACAAAGGTGTGATGACATCTTTTTTTAAACTTTGGATGTCTAGCATACTTGAAAGTATAAATCTAAGCTTGTTCCTCGTAGTAAAGGCTTGAAAAGGAGTAGCAATCCCAATAAATGCATGTATTAATGATACACTTTTTCCTGAGTGTCACTATTATTCCTTTATTATATTTGCATTTTCCTCTTTATTTTATAGGCAGTTGCTGGTTATTTTGATATATTTTTTGAGAAGAACTGTCACAACAAGGTGAGTGTTTGGAGTTACGCGTTTTAAAAATGTTTTTGAGAGGTGAGGGCGGTTTTGTATTTTATTCTGCCTCAGGGTGTTTGGCAGTGAGTCTGTTTTGCTATAGCAAACACTTCATGTGCATTTGGTAATTGATTGATGTGGTGTGATAGCAAAAATGTTGTTCTTAATCAAACTCTTGAACTCTTCCATTGCAGGTCTTGTTTTCAACTGGTCCCCAGTGTACCAAAACACACTGGAAACAGACTGTTTTTCTCCTGGAGAAACCAATTCCTGTAGAAGCAGGTATTTTTACATTCAGTTGTGGTGCAACAATGGTTGTGTTACGCTTCTGTTATCGTTAAATTTAAATCTAAAATACTTCAAAAATTAACATATGTGTTAAAAAGTGCTAGCAAATACATCTTTCAGATGCTGTTAAATTTTTTTGTCTCAGCAAAGCACTGAGAAATACCTACCTATACAAAACTCATGTTAAAAATACATATAAATGTCTGTATTAGGTATATTGTAAGTGGTCGTATCTCTTGTACTTCTATAGCTACATACCGTAGTTTTGATGAGAAAACTTCTGTATCAGAGCATTTCTGAAGCAGAAGAATGTAAGACCAGAACACTGCTAGTAATGTTCTTAATTTTGACGCTACTGATGTTCTTGGGTATCATATTTAAGTGATTGTACAGGACTTTTTGGAGCACACCTGAACTATGCTGTATTTGGTAAATGAATCGTGAATATATGCATGGGTGCTGTACCTGACACTCTGGGATTACTCTGTAAATTGAAAACAGTTTCAAAGAACTCGCAACCATGGACTTGATCTACTGAAGTATGGAAAATGTTATTTTGATACACTGTAGATTTTTATAAAATGGATAAGTACCGTAGTATGTGTCACCTTGAATTTGATGCGGGTAAAAAGGCTTTTGTTGTCATCAGGGGTAACCCAGAATTCAGGTGATAAGTTGTTGAAGTAAGGTTCTGAAGACTAAAGTGGCGCTTGGTAGTGGTTTTCATTAGTTCTGTTTAGTAAGTCTTGAAAATATTTCTGTGCAAGTAGTCAAATATTCCTTGCTTTATAGACACAGAAATATGTTTGTGACTGTCACAGGATAGTCATACAAGAGGATGGACATACAGCAGGTCAAGAATTTTAAGTCTTGCCCTCTTATTCCTGCAGAACTGCACTTTCTTTCAGAATCACCTACTCTTTTTATAATCAAAGGAAATAGAGTAGTTAAGTTTTTATGCTGTTTTATTTTTGTCCACTTAACCACTAGATATTTACTCACCACTGTTGAACTTTTGCCTAGTGGTGAATTAGTCACCTTTGAGGGCCATTTTTCATTACAGACAAGCAGGACCAAGGTAGGAACCTTGGAATGGGGCTCGTTTCTGCTGGTCAGTTAATAAACTCATGGTAATGAGTGCTTGAACCCGGTTCAAGAAGGACAGGGAACTGCTGGAGAGGGTACAGCAACTGGGCTGCGAAGATGATTAGGGGGCTGGAACATCTTTCTTATGAGGACAGGTTGAGGGAGTTGGGTTTCTTTAGTCTGGAGAAGAGCAGACTGAGGGGGGATCTCATCAATGCTTATAAATACTTTAAGGGATGATGCCAGGAGGATGGGACCAGTCTTTTTTCAGTGGTGCCCAGTGATAGAACGAGAGGTAACGGGCACAAACTTGAACATAGGAAGTTCCATCTGAACATGAGGAGGAACTTCTTTCCTCTGAAGGTGGCAGAGCCCTGGAGCAGGCTGCCCAGAGAGGTGGTGGAGTCTGCCACTCTGGAGACATTCCAAACCCGCCTGGAAGCCATCCTGTGCAGCCTGCAGGTGACCCTGCTCTGGCAGGGGGTTGGACTAGATGATCTCCAGAGGTCCCTGCCAACCCTTGTGATTCTGTAAGACGTGTCCCTGACCTGAACACTATATGAATAGATCAGAAATTTTGGGGGAAAGCATACAAAAACTTACATGGGTGCTGCAAAAAAAAATTAGGTCAAGAGGTTTAGAGATGCTATAGAGAAGTATTGGTGAGTATGGAATATTGTCTCTTAACGGATGTAATTATGGATGTACAATGGTGAAAGCAGCATCTGCACTCAATTTAACTGCTTTTACAGTTGCCTCTTCCAGCTATCAGCCATGACAACTTTTTACCAGGAGCTTCTTTCCTGAAGGCGCTATGCTCTGTGTTACCTGATGAATCATTTCTCACTTTCATGCTTTCGCTTTATAGTCTTAAATAATTTTTATTTGCATATTTGCGTATCTTAGGTCTTGTCACTTCTTCGGGTGCACAGGTGGATTGGTGCATTTGTACTTGGCTTGTATTCTGTTCGGTTTCTCTTTCTAGACAAGAGTGGCTAAGGTCTCCTTGCTGCAACTCATTAAATTTCAGTGTCATAGAGCGTGAAGTGAAATTTTTTTAAGTGCAATGACATTTGATAGAATATGCACATTATTTAATATTACATAGATCATTTGACATTTGGTAAATGTGTGAAATTACTGGGAGGTGTGCCTGGCTCTAGAATTCTAGTCTAGGTGCGGTGACTTTCTGAAGACAACTGCAGAAACAGTGTGCTTTGAAGCAGTGAACATGACCTAGTTGACCTTCAGAATCACTTTTGCTGTAACTCTTTCCCTTCTCTTTATTTAGCTCATATTTCTTAAAATTATTCCCATAACAGATCTTTGTTACAGCTATGTTTCTGTCTTCTTCCTACCTGTCTCCTATTCATAATTATTTAATTTTCCCTTTCCAGTCCTTTTAGCCATTGTCTGTTTTTATATTTTATATAAAATTACCACTTTAACCTAGGATTCTCTACCTGTTATTTCTAATGTCAGGGAAGGATCTGAGAGAAACTCATGATGTAATTTCCTTTTCCTTTTTAATCCCAGTTTTAATTACTGTGGGATATTTGTTGTTTGTGGATGACATAAGCCCATCAGTGCACAGGTGTTTCCTGATACTTAGATAGGAATGTTGCTTGAGATGATGTTTTTGATAAAACATTCTCTCTGACTTTGATCTTTCTCCTTCATCTTTTCAAAAATCTTTTTTCCTCAAGACACGTTACTACAAGTACAGATTTCCCTATCTTCCCTTCTTTCAAGTTTTTTTTCTGTTCTAAAAATAGCAACTTGAATATTCATCTTGGTAATTAGTGGTTAACCATATTCTTAGATTTCTTGTGTCTTTCACTTTCCATTTTACCAGCTAAACAAACTGCTCAAACTTGTTTTGCAGTAAATGTAAAGTTGCACTTCCAGCTGTTTCTCATCTGTCACTTGTTACGGAATTAGCACTGCTGCTTACCATTTCACTGTTGTTTTTGTCTGAAATGTTGAACTGAGCTCTACTCCACTCCAAACTTAGCTTTTGGGGAAACTTTTTGTCTTCAGATGGACTTTTCTCAATGCAAGTTAGCGGAAGAAAAAAGTAACTGTATTAGATTGAACACGTTTGCATCATTTGAAGTCTTCTTCGTTGAAGTCTTCTAGCTGTTAACTTAGCACTGCCAAGTCCACCACTAAACCATGTCCCTCAGCACCACATCTACCTGTCTTATAAACGTCTCCAGGGACGGTGACTCCACCAGTTCCCTGGGCAGCCTGTTCCAATACTTGATAACCCTTCTGGGGGAGAAGTTTTTCCTAAGATCCAATCTAAACTTCCCCTGGCGCAACCTGAGGCTGTTTCCTCTTGTCCTGTCGCTTGTTACTTGGGAGAAGAGACCAACCCCCACCTGGCTACACCCGCTACCCCCTCCTCTCAGGTGGTTGTACAGAGCGAGAAGGTCTCCCCTCAGCCTCCTTTTCTCCAGGCTAAACAGCCCTCAGCGGCTCCTCATAAGACTTGTGCTCCAGACCCCTCACCAGCTTTGTTGCCCTTCTCTGGACACGCTCCAGCACCTCAATGTCCTTCTTGTAGTGACGGGCCCAAAACTGAACGCAGCATTTGAGGTGGGGCCTCACCAGTGCCCAGTGCAGGGGGTGATCACTGTCCTAGTCCTGCTGGCTACGCTATTCCTGATAGAAGCCAGGATGCTACTGGCCTTCTTGGCCACCTGGGCACGCTGCTGGCTCACGTTCAGCTGTTGACCAACACCCTCAGGTCCTTTTCTGCCAGGCGGCTTCCAGCCACTCTTCCCCAATCCTGTAGCATTCATGGGGTGGTTGTGATCCAAGTGCAGGACCCGGCACTTGGCCTTGTTGAACCTCATCCCATTGGCCTCAGTCCATTGATCCAGCCTGTCCAGGTCCCTCTGTAGGGCCATCCTACCGCCAGGCAGATCAATGCTCCCAGCCAACGTGGTGTCATCTGCGACATTGTTTGAGTCAGGACAAGCTCTTTTCTTAGTAAATATTGGAAAATAAATAGAAATAATATGATTTTAGTCATGCAGTAATCTGACCAGTGTGCCCGTGGTACCGTTTGCTTTCAGTATTGTAACAGGTTGTGAAAGAGGAATGTGGTGGTATGAAATGCGTCTAAAATGTTTTCTTGTTTTGAAAGCATCTTTCAGACAGGGCGCTGGGGTTTTTTTCCCCAGTAAAGAAAAATGGTTCCTTCAGTTTTCTAATTCTGAGTAAAATAGTAAGGCTGACTTCGAGTCTCTCAGATGCTTTATAGCTTTTGGGGATATGCCTGAACTGGTCGTAAAGCACTGATTGTATTTGCTCTGTAAAAGAGGTTGAGCTTACAGATATCTGAACCTGTTGGGTATTTAACAGAAAAAGTCGTGGCAAAATTGTTTTGTTCTGCAGTGTGAACTAGCTGATTTTCTCAGCTGTTTGATGCCAGGTTATTTGTTGTAAAAATAGATCTATTTTCTCAGCCATAAAAAAGACTGAATGTTTTGATCTCTATTCTAACAATAACAGAATCAAGCCGTTACAAGCCACTGGATGGGGCTTGCAACTCATCCTCCCTCCTTTGCCGTTCCTGCCGCAGCCGGCGCTCAGCGTGCCGTGTTTGCAGATCCGCAGGGATGGAATGGGGAGAGGTTTAATCTAGATCCAAAGGTCTGGAGAGTGAGGCAATAGAAGTCACACCTAATTAATACTTCTGATTTGCCACTGAATTTCAGCTTGATACCTCATTATGCTAGACAGCTTTGTATGTCGTTTTAATGGATAGTTTCTGTTGATTTGGTTTAGATTTGATTTGCACGTGGGGGATTGTCTCTTACTACTGGTGTATTCTGAAAAGCTAGTGTTCCTCCTCACCGACTGTGACGAGAGACTCGAAGCTGATGGACGATGAAGTAAAACGAAATAGCATCAACGTGTTGGATATGCTTTAACTGCTTAGCATGCAGTAAAATTGAAGAAACTGGAGAAAGAAGCCAGATGATGTTTCATTGCCAGAAAAACTGGGGTTTCTCAGACAAAAGAGTATTGTATGGTAGACTCCCTACAGAGTACAAGGCTTCACTTCGCAGCCCTTTTAATAGCTTGAAAATGTCTTTGTTTTGAAAATTGAAATTGAGATGCCAAAGCACTATCCCTTTCTTATTAATGTACCAAACCTGAGTCTCTTCCTTTCATTGAAATATTCCTGCTAAGTTTCATAAACAAAAAATTCTACACAGACTGTCATTCTCATTTGTTTGTCTCAAGCATTTACTAAATAAATAAAATGTTTACAAAAATTATTTTGAGGACCCACAGAATCTTCTCAGTAACGGTGCATTAAGTTAAAACCCAGATCTGTATGCAAGCAAATTCTATTAGCAATAAAAGAGCATATTGTCGGTGTTTTGTGTTCTTGATGCTGCGTTGCAGTGGAAATAAAACCTTGATTTGTGTTTCTGTGGTGTTAAAAGGGGCTAACACAGCAAAACTGAAGTAGAACTCACATGACTAAGCCCCTGTGAAGTCTTTGATTATCTTTAACAGCTCAGTCTCCATAATTGGGTAGCTGTTTGTAAATTTACAAACTGAAAAATGTTAATTTGTCTGCCTAGAGAGTTTTGTTAAAAGTAGGAAGAGAACACTGGCACAATTAATCTGAGTGTTTTGCTTTTACGCAATATTGAAGCGTTTCGGTATATCCCAGTTGGATAATTTGGTTCCTGTTTCAGATTTTAGTGTCTGTTTTGCCTGTCTGCAGCTGCAATATAGTGTCTGTCACTTGTTTACTTACAAGTGATACCTTCAAAAATGATGCTCGCTTTTAAAATCTAGTCATTGTTAAAACCTGGATTTTGAGGTCAGACTAAGTCTTGCATGTCTTATGCTGTATCTTTCGAAATCTGTGGTTTAAAATCATCCTGCTGACTTTCCAGAAACATTTGTAAGTGTGTATTTGAGGCAATAAATTGAGAGAATCAGGAGGCGCTAAATTGAGAGAATCACTTTCCGTGGCTGCTTTATCTCATTGAAAGATAATAGTTTTGTCTCTAGATGGGAAAACTTGGATGGATTCCTTGTGCTGTTCTCTGTGGCCCCCTTTGCAAGTTCTGAGACTGCCAGGGAACGTGGCTCATACAGCAACGACAATCTGGGTTTCTCAGAGAGAAAGATCGGGACAAGGCTGTACAGTTTAGGATCTCTACTACAAAAAGTAGTGAATGAAGACTAGTTGTAGGCAAGTGAGTTTGGCTACTGCAGTTATCTTTTTCGGAGGACCATGTGTCTGGCCTTCACGGTGGCAACTATTTCGGGTGCTGGAGCTGTCTTGGGAATGTCGGTCACTTGGGGTGTGTCCATGTTATCTTAAGGCTATCTTATCTTACTCAACTGGCTGCATAGACCTCTTTGCAGCAGCCTGGTTCGTAGGTTGTTTTGGGGAGTTGAACTGTGCCGATTTAGTACAAAAACTCATCAGGGAATATACTCAAGGAAGGAAAACACAGAGCCTCGGCGTAGTTTCAGAAGAGGGCCAACAGTGCTGTAACAGAACGGAGCTGGTAAAACAGCTGCTTAGTTTATAAAAGCAGGGGGGTTGGACCAGATGATCTCTAGAGGTCCCTTCCAACCCTTAACATTCTGTGATTCTGTGAAGAGTAACCAGCCGTTGGAAGCCTGGTGTTGGAGGTCAGACGGATAACACGGAAAGGCCATGACTACTGCTCAGTACAGACACTGCTCATTGGGTTGGGGGGGGATTTGGTGAGAGAGGTGGCCAAATGGCAAAGTGACGGTCTGAGTACAGCTGCAGGCGCCTGCGGTTTAACGTGATGAATGGGAGGATTAAGGATAAGTTACTGAGTTTAAGGGAAATGCTCTTCGTCCCACCACAACTCATCTCGGTCCTTCCATTGTTCTTTGTCGTTTTCCGAAGATAGATGGTATACGGAAACGTCTTTCTAGCCAGCTCTTCCAGAGTAATGCTTTTGAGACTTGCTTTTTTCAGTTGCATGCTAGACATCGGTGTTGTGTGAGGTCCAGGTAGTCTAAACTGGAGTGAAAAACTAGGTATTGTTTAAATTGTTGGCCGCAAGTGACGACAACTTTATCGTGAAGAGCAGTGTCAAAGCTTACTGTTGTTTAACTGTGAAAGCATGTGTGACTACAGCTTAGAAGCTTGTGGTTACTGCAGTGTAGGGGATTCTTAAAGGTATCTCTCACCAGCAGTTTGGTAGTTAAGGTGTCTTTATCCCAAGTCCACCCCGGTTTTCTAGCAGCTGTCTTTGAAACAATACCAGTGAGATCTTTTGTAAGGTTCTTAAATCCTAGTGGGTGTCAGAATAAAGAATGCTTTGAGCACCATGTTCTTACTTGTCTCTCTGTTAGCTTCATAAAGCTCTTCCACAGGAAGAAAAGAAGGAAACCTGAAAGATCTTGATGGCTGTCTACCTTCAGGAACTCTTCCAATCTTTTTTCATAATCAAAAACGGAGAGGACTCCAAGTTGTATTGAAAGGCAGGGTAGTTCACATTATGAATCGATCATTTTGAGCTTTATGGAGATGTTATGGATGCGTATGCAGGAGATCACGTGGAAATCTTTGGGTTCAGTCAGATCCTTTCAGATTAATCAAAAAATACGGTTTTTTGGGCCTAAACACTCTTAGTGGTGGGGCGTAGGGCTCTTGCACTGAGAGGTGTCTTTGCTCACAAACAGCAGGCTTGCCCGATGTATGATTGTATTGCACAAACACATTAAAAATACGATTGCTTACAGTTTCACTGAAGGTAAAAGTCAGAACCAAATAAACTATGTTGAATATTCTGAGTATAGTGTGTATGTAGAGCACTGTAATCAGACGTGTATTTGGCAGTGGGTCAGCATGGACTTGGGGATGCGGTTTTTTCCCTGTGCTAGCAAGCTTGTGCAGCACTTTAGGGTTGTTTTTCTTCCTTTTTGGGGACAAATTTCAGGGCTCCCCAAGGGATAATAGAAATGCAGGAAGGGGATCATAATGGATTCGGTTTTGTCCTAATCAAACTGCAGTGGCACTGTGTGGTTCACTCGCATTCAGCTGAGCATGATAAGAGCAAGGTGATGCAGCTGAGTCCCAGAGACGGCTTCCTCCGGGCGGCTCACTGGACAGCAGAATGGTGAAAAAGCATCAGTCATCTTCTATCTACGTGACATTGATTAATTGTTCAGGACCGCCTTTTTGTGAGTTGGTTGCGCTGCTGCTGTTTGCTTTGGCCCTCAGAAAAGGCTGTTTAGAAAGGCAGATTTAATGTGGCTACTGCATGAGAAATAGCTGAGGAAAAAAAGGGAGTGTGTCGTTTCATTAGCTGCCTTTACAAACAGAATCTCAGGGTTCTGTTTTGTGAAGTGAGCTGTGATCTATGAAATTATACTTGGATTTTGACTTCATTTGTTGTATTGCTTTGTTTTACGTGTTTTAAAGGGTAAGGTTGCCAAATAGATTAATTTAAATAGCAGAATTTTCATTCTCTTAGGGGCTCTTTAGTCCTAACGATTTTTAAAACATTCAGTATTACAGGATGCTAAAATATACCAAATAACTCATTTTACAGCAGTTCTGAAAATGTTTTAGCTAGGTTAAACTTCCTAGCTGGAAATAAGCTATAGCGCCCTTTTTTCTTTACCTTGTCCTTATACCTGGCAAATCTGTCCCTGTTTAAGTAATCTGTGAAATGATTTTCACAGTTCTTTGCAAATCGTATTGTGTTATGTCAGTCATTTGTGTCCTAATAATAAAGCTGCACAGGAACAGAAGTGGAATCTCCAACTAACTGATTAAAAAATACAAAATTATCAAAGAACAATTTTTTTAGATCTTTTGTACATCATTGGTACCAGAGTCAGTCTTGTTGAAGAGCTTTTTTAGATGTTTATACTGCAGCTTTTGAGTTTATTCTTTGTTGGGTGCAAGTGAAATTGTGCCAAATGGAGAATTCTAGAATGTTAACTGAATTTTAAACCGGCTAGGTTTTCAGATTGTCATTTGTTTTCATTTTTGTGGTAAGAATATTGAAAACTCCAGCTTTTTAGCAGAACATAAACAATGGCTTTTAAAATCACGGTAAAGTAACGGAATGGCTGGGAAATACTTTGGATCCAGTGAGACAGGAAACTGGTAACAGTGGATGTGGCTGGTGTGAGGGACGAAGATGAACGGGGCAAGGAAAGCCTAATGAAGAGCAACAGGGAACTCACTGCTATAGATCAAGATCGTGCTCTCCTACAGTGTGTTTAGCAGAATCATCTCTCAGGTTTAGTTCTTGTGATTTTAAACTGATGGTATGAAGTGGCTTAGCGATGGGCTTCCTAAATATCTACATATTTACCTTAAATTGCAGGTCTTACTAAGGACTGAAAATAAATTGGTATTAGTTTTTTCTAGTAACCACAAGCAGCGATCTTCACTAAAGCATAGTGAAATTAGGAGAGATCTGCTCAGTAAGCTCATTAAAAACAAGACTAAAAAGAGCCTGTATAGGTAATAGTGCCTTTCAATATGAGGCAGTATCTGTATTTGTGTATTTTTTTTCATTAGATATTAGAATATTCACTATGTCATTTCCTAAAGAGAAAAAAAAATGCAATACGTGTATTGGTCATCAAGCCAGAGCCAGGCTATAGAAACAGAATTTTTCATTCCAGAGCTTTTGCAATGAAACATATAAGTTGCCTAAAAGTTTGAGCTGTAACTGGCCTTTTGAGTATCTCACTGAAGGCCACCAAAGAAGATATCCTGATTCTTGTAGTCCCCTGATGTGCTATGGAAGGTGAAGGTCCTCCAACTTCAAGACTAGTCTCTTGCTGGGGCATGTCATTTCAGATACCTTACTTGGAAATGTTAATGCTGTTGGCTTAAAGTTTTTATTTATTTTTTCTAAGACAAATATGATGTTTGTTTTAAAAATCTGATCTGCCTCTCTGCAGTCCAGGCCACTGAATTTCACCTGTGTGTAAATAAAATATAAAATACTAACCTGAAGGTATTTGGGTTCAGCTTCTGGGTTGTATGCTGACTTCTTTTCAAAACTATGGTTTATTTTTGTATCTGACAAGTCTGAAATCATTCCTGTGATAATCTGAGTTTGAAGCAATCTCTGATGCACAATGTACTATATTTAGGTAGTTCAAAAAACATACAAATCTAGTCATTTCTACTTAAAGGGATTTTGATACCTTCTGACTTCAGGCTTTTAGTCTAGACACCAAAATCAGGAAGCTATTGTTCACCCATATATACTTGAAGTAACTGTGTATGTAAATATTTCAAACGCTGAGTTGTTGAAAAAGTAATCTTTTCATGCATATGTAACATTAATGCATTCAGTCACGTATGTCTGTCTCAACAAAGACATTTGCATTTACAAATCAGTCTGCAGTTTGCTACCATTTCTTACATCTAGATTGTTTTTCTTTTTCCACGAAACTAAAGGCTTGCCACTAAATTCACAGCCACACTAATGGTTTTGAAATTTATTAACCTTTCTCCAGTATTTAGTGGGGATGATGTAGCCCAAATGTCAGTTGTAGATGGTTTAGGGAAATTTATGAAACTCTACCCCCATACATTTGCACTGCAGAGATCCCAAGCTTTTGGTTTTTTTACCTCTGTGCTTCCCAGTCAAGCACACAAGTCTGGAGGAATCTTATGGCATTGCCCAGGGAACATGGAATTTGCTGGCTTTTTGTCGGAAGGTGGGATGGGGGTTTGGGGGAAGCAGAGGAAAAGTTTAGATAACTCTCTTTAGTGTTCTCCTACACTGTCTTCGCAGTAAATTTGTGCTTAATACTCAAAAATATGAATATCGTTAAGTAGCTCCTTCAGTATCTGGAAATCAAGAACCTTGTTGAAAGCTTGGTGTCTCAAAACTGCTTTTTAAATAAAGCTTTCAAATAGGCTGATAGTAAACCCTATAACTAACAATGGATTTCAGTTTGTGTGACGTTTACGTGACAGACACAAACTTGAAAGACTTGTTTATAAGTTTATATAGCATGAGTAATTTGTTGGAGCTCCTCATATCTGTAAATCTAGTTTTCTGAAATCTTCCTGTAAGGATCTTAGATGCAGTGGGAAAAAAGTTAAGAACAGCTGTGCCTGTAGAGAAATGGGTTCGTTGTCCCTTCGGTTTAGTCCTGTATAAGGTTTCAGAAGGTTGCATAGCTATAAAGGCTTTTCACGTCTTTTCCACAGGGTATGTTTGCATGATGATAAAAGGGACTGTTAGATCATGAAGTGGACTTAAAGATCCACAAATAATCTCCTATCTTGTGTGTGAAAAGTAAAATATCTCTTTTTAGAGAGTATACACAAGTTCTTCAGCTGGCACAGCAGGTTTAATTTTTCTCCACATTTATTTCAGGATCTGAAAGTGCTTTTAAAAGCTAGAGCAGACCTTTGAAATATGTGAAGAAGAAATGTGGAAGAACGTGATGTGCTGTGGAACTGCAGCTGCTGTTGGGATGGAACCAGGCTTGATCAGCGCAGGCTAGGACAAAATGTTAAACAGAAACATCAAGGCTTGGAATTTGTCTAGCACAAAAGCTTTTACTTAAATTTAGTAACACCAGAAGTGAGAGTTGTGCTTCTCTAGATATCTCTCAGCTCTTTCCTTCTGTGTCAAAGCGTTCTCCCTGGTTTTAGCTGAAGCGCGTACGTGCCAAGCCATACATGGTCAAGAAAGCCTGATAGTTTGTAAAACAAAACTTGCCATTAATAGTGTATTTACTTGAAATGCTGTGAAGATTTCTGTGTTAATGCTTCCTGCCAGATAAAAGTGTTACCTAATTAGAGCTTAAACGAAATGCGGTGCGAATACAAACCACATGGCATATGCAACAGGAGGTGGAGTGGGGTTTTGTGGCTACTTGGTTTTACTCAGAGTTGATAGTAGTGATGCATTTAAATCGGGGAGCGCAGCAAAGGAATAACGCAATATTAAGTTTAGTAGTCTAGCAATTTTGCTTGTTCATACTCTATTGTTACTGCTAATAGTTTGCTTCGTGGATGGATATCTCTGTTCAGACACTTAATGATGTTGTATATAATTTCATAAGAAAACGAGTTGATATTTGAATCTGGTGGGTTGGGGGGAATAGTACAGTGGCATTTACAACCTGTTCAGCTGAGACTTGTGCGTCCCTGGAGCTGCTAGGTAGTGATGTACAGATCCAACTCAACCAGATACAAAGACAGGTTAATGTTTCCTAGGAATACAGTGTTTTTCCACAATCACAAGTGAAATAATGGGCATATCAGCTCTTTGGGTGGGTCATTTGAGAAGTAAAGCATCAGACGTAGCTCAGCGCTTCACCAGGTTTAACTGCACTTAGTTTGACTTAACGTTTGTTGTCAAGGCCGTTGCTTAGAGCTTTGAAGAAGTAAAAGACACCTTTGTAGACTTGTTTAATTTCTGGTTAATTGGGAACAGCTTCTCGTGCAACATAAGGATATGTAATGCATCTTTGCTGTTACTGTGCATGATTTAGTAATGTAAGCATAGTAATTTCCTTCTTACTTTTGCAGGAGAGGCCCTGAGAGGAAAGATAACAGTCCGCAAAAACAGAAAGGATCCACGGTCCCTCTTTATAACCCTTTCAGTGAAGGACGCGCAGCAGACCTACAGCCTTCAGTGAAAATTCTGTGCATGTAACTTTGGGACAGGTCAAATTCAAAGTTAGATTTAACTGTTGATAACTGTTACCAAAGATCCAAAAATGGTAAACTCTTGGATCTGTGTATGTTTATGTATACACAAGGATATGAAAAGTTTATCTAGCATTGAGAGACTACTGTTTGACTGCTTTTGCACTGGGATGCGGAGAATGATGACAAAATCGGATTCTGCTGTGTTTCATGTGATGTGGGGAAGGCAAGAAAGATGGTTTTCGGTTACTTGAAACTGACAGGTGAGAAAAGTCAGATTAAAGTCCTACTGTGAGGGAAAATAAATATGATCTCTCAATATTGTTTTATTCTCCAACTGCCAAAATCCTTTTGCAATTTTTTTTTTTTTTTTAAATGAAAGAAGCAGCTAAATCATGTGCCAGCGCACTTCAACAGAAGCTGGAAAATCCCAGTGGGAATAAGTTTGGAAATCAAACTGCAGGACTGCAGCAACGAAGACTTTATTTTTATTACACTTCTGTAATTAAAAAGTTGTATCGCATTTCAGTTACATTTATCTAAATAAATGAACTGAGTACCTTACATAGTGCAGTTGCCGGTTTCCTTGTTTTCTATGTAATTGGAAATTCTTCTGTCTATCCAGTGATGGCTCATTTATTTGTGGATGCAGTTTTTTCTGTACTAGCCTATTGGAGCACAGGTGGATGGAAGCATGTATTTTAGCAGCTGTAGGAAAAATACTGTGAACAAAGAGCAGCAGTTGCTGCAACGGTGGATTTGGTTGCTTACAGAAACAGACTATGAACGATCAAGGACTGATGTGTGTGTCGTGATGTTTAAACACTTTAAAGTGCAATAGAGTTGGAACTAAGTGTAACGCCATGCAGTTTATGTGCTTGGATTGTACGCGTATGTTTGTGTTGAAAGTGGTTTCAGAAATGGTTTCAAGAAGCAAAGATGGAGTGTTCCGCTGGTGATCTCTGAATTTCTGTTAAAATAACGCTGGGACCTTTTTTAAATGACTAAGATGAGATGGAAATCCTTTCCCTTGGAATCTGCTCAACAAAGTTTAAGTAATTGTATATTGTATAATGGGGTGAAATACTTAGTCTTTTGCCTGTAACTGAAGAGTGTTACCTGTGGTAATGCTGGTTTTATGGAAAAGTGGAAACTTGTAATCCAAAAGCTGAAATTCTTCTGCAACGCAGCACTTGATTTCCTGCAGTGAAGCGGGCATTGAATAGCAAGTGACAATTGCTACAGTCCTTTCAACCGATTTGCATCCTGCACTGCTTTTATCCTCTCTTGTGGATTTGCATCCTACACTGCTTTTATCCTCTCTTGTGGATTTGCATCCTACACTGCTTTTATCCTCTCTTGTGGATTTGCATCCTACACTGCTTTTATCCTCTCTTGTGGAAACGTGGCTTACTAGTTTGCCTCTAGATAATTCCCTTGGTTTGGGCAGGGTGGGGTGAGGATTCTTTCGTTTGTGAAAACTGTTGAATTAACCTTTAGCCCCTTAAATGTCCTGATTAACATCTAGATGTTCAAGAGTTCGGCTGACCTGTGCAGTGTAATAAGAGTGTTAAGGTGCTGAGCACCTAGTCTGGTTAACTCACTTTAATGGTCTAAATAGGGGTTTGACCACCTATATGGACGCTTTGGCTATGATGTTCACCTAGTAGTAGCTGTGAATTCCTTGCTCACACAGATTTTTAGTTCCTTCAATTTTAGGCAAGCCAGATTGTACTCAGTTTATAAATTCTGCATATTTTCAGAATTTTGTTTTCGGGATAGGTTTTACTATAAAAGCTTAATAACAAATGAGGCAATTGCACGCACACACACACACACAAAATCAAAGATGCAAGATTTATTTCACAGTAGTATCTGGAAAGTATGAATGCTCTACAGTGATATGTAAGTCTCGGTGATCTGCAAACATTTTTCTAGCTTGGTGCTTTTGAAAATACATTGATTATTTTTGATTGTTAAAATGCTTGAGCCTGGTTATCTGAAATTAAAGACTGTTCAACTCTGTATAAAAATTGACCTTGTAGATGAAATGCCAGCAGTTGGCATTGGACTGACGAATGGAGTTTGTGACAGGTAGCAGTATTAGGACAGTAAGTGTTCAGGCTAGAGGATGGGCTACTAATTTTGCCCTTTGCCAAAAGGTGGTGTGGAAATACAGCATATTGACAGGTTAAGCAAAATTCTCATATGGTGTTCTGAGTACTGTGGCTACCAGAAGTTGGAAGAACCTACATCTGATTTTGATCATCTCATACGTAGTTGGTTGTGGGAGCTTCAGGTGTTTTTAGTGTGACTAACGCTTTGAGATATTGGTGTTGGAGTAGATGATCTTGTTGAGGTCCCTTCCGACTTTAATTTTTTTTTTTAATACTTCTACAGATTTTGTGGAAATGCAGATTATGTATCTACAAACATGCATGTAGAAGGTAAGAAAGGGGGAAACGGAATGTAAAGGCCTATACGGAATTTGTGTGGTCTTCAGTAACGGGACTAAATGAAAAAGTGGTTGAAAATGCGTAAAAGAAAAGGAAATGCTAGCTACTATTAAAAAACAAACAAAAAAACCCCCCAACCAAACACAAACCAATAAACTGCATCAAGAAGAGAGGATTTGGTATCATTTAACCAGAATGAAAATGTCCTGAAAAGACCGTAATTAATGTAACGCTTGAGAAGGGTCATTTGATAAAGGCATTGGAGTTTCAAAGAGCTTTAAATACATGATCTAATGGAATTGATCTAATAGCCACTGTCACAGTGTCCAGTGGAAATAGCCCATCAATTCTCAGTGGCTTTTCTTAACCGAGCGGTTGAATAATACAGGATTCATCTGACAGCACAATCAGTTCTTTATGTTTCCTAATTGTAATTCTGAAAATTAAATATCGTAGGAAATGTGATCAATCAGTGCTCTCTTAAAGGGACTCCAGTGATTGCATCGGAGGCAGAAGAGTGGAAAGTAACTGCTTTGAGTAGAAATACCCCTGAATTTGACCAGGGAGAGAGAGTAATGCTTCATGCAAAATGTGATCCTTTATTCTAAGCCGTGTGGTCAATGTGGCTGAAGGTGCAAATAATCTGTAACTGCATTTTAAGAAATAAGATACTGTGGCAGTGGCTGGAAATGGGAAGTCACGTGTTCCGCATAGTTCCTGGGAACATCTCTTTCTCCAGGTGATGGTAACAAGTTGTCCTCCAGCTGCCTCTGCTGCGTGCAGATTCCAGGTCACGTCATCAAGTACTTGTGCAGACTCTTGATGTCTGACCTGTTTAATGAAATAGCTACAGCTCATTGCTGTGGAAAAGCAAGCAGTTGAATAATACGGGATTCATCCTTATCTGGGGTATTTTTGTCCTAGAGAGGGTGATGAGAATCACACAGATTTATCTGTACAGCGTGTTTGTAGTCTCTGTGTGTCAGCACTGGTCAGAGTTGCTGCTTGGTTGTGTTGATGTACACGGGTTCCCCGGGGTTGGCAGGGACCTCTGGAGATCGTCTAGTCCAACCCCTCTGCCAGAGCAGGGTCACCTACAACAGGTTGCACAGGATGGCGTCCAGATGGGTTTGGAATGTCTCCATTTGGAGACTCCACCACCTCCCTGGTGGTGGAGCACAACAGGCAGAGTTGTGCTTTGTCCCACGCGTGTCCAGCCCTTCTGCTCACCCGTCTGCAACTTCTGGTGTTCTTCGACCCAGAGTTACAATACCCTCACCTGCTTCTGTACCGCCAAGGACATTTGCTCCCTACACATCCTCTTTAAATTCCTTTTGTGCTATGATGATACAGCCCCATTGTAGTTGTAGAAAGAGCCATTTGTCAGTCAGCCATTTGTCAGTTCATGTATTGGTTTTTAAAGTCTTTTTAACAATGGGGATAGTCATAGTTTCAGAGCTAGATTTATTACTTTAGCGTGTGCTCCTGTATTCAGAAAAGAAAGAAAGAAGTAAATTGTAGGAAGCCTGAATTTCACTTATCTGACAGTACTTGTCAGATAAATAAGTCAAATACCTCACGGTATTCATCTTCTTAGTAGCAATTTCTTACATGACTATTTTTTTCCCTGACTAAGAAATATCAAACTGGTATATCCTATGGGTTAGATTTCACTAGCTTTGAAATTCAAATTTGCATTCATTTACCTGCCACTCTTTTTTTGACGTGTGTTTCCTCCTGTCTCCTCTTTTCCCCTCACCTTCCCACCTACTGGTATGTCCAGGTGCAGTTTTTCATGCAGACAGCAAACCCCGCTGGTGCTTGGCTGCTTACACCGCTCATTCTTCTTGATTATTTTCTTTCTTTGGGAAAGTATGTTTTTGTCATGCTTAATAATGAAGTCCAGGAGTTCTGAAGAACATTGAATGTACAGAATTTTTAGTGTTTAATCCAATAGTTAACCTTTTCCGCAAGGAATATTCTCAACTATCAATCTTTATTCATGCTAAGGTAATTTACATTATACTTAGCCCAAGGTCAGAGGTATTAAGAGTTGACTGGTGATTCATAAAAGTTCTTTTAATATTCAAATAAAACTGAAGGTTGGTCTGCCTTCTCCTGCTTGCAGATCCATGCCCAAAGTCTGTGTACTTGAAGATAAATAACCCCACCTGAAAAGAAAGAGTGTGGGTGCTTACAGCTCTTACTTAGATGCTAAACTACAGGGGGTTCCCCTTTTTATGATCTGTTGCTTATTTAATCTTGTCTTCTGCAGGGCTTTTAAATGTAGCTAGCTAAGCTGTGCAACTTACCGTCCTGGATCTACCCATCAGAGAGCAGCGGAGCAAGAAAGACAAACTTGGAAGCTCCTGGTCCTTCGTTATGGGATGTCTCTTCAGTGTGGATCATAATGGGGTCTCTAATAGGATTTTTCTGTGCACCTTAGTTTGGCCCTCTGAAACCTGTCCTCTGGGGTGTGCCATAACCAGACAGATCCAGCTCCCGGGATCCAGATAAAAGTGAAGCCTCAACTTGAAATAGATAAAGCTCTACAGAGGATTTGGTGGGCTGGTTTGGGAGATAGAGCTGTTAACTAAAAAAAGGTAGGCTGCTAGTAAGTTTTTAAGACTTTTTTTTTTTTTTCTTTCAAGGGTGTTTCCCTGCTATCTGTTTAATAGTGCCTGAAGTTCCCTGCAGTAATGATGCTTAACGTTTTCCATCCCTGGTTTAAATGATTTGAAAAAAAAAAATTGTAGAAGTGTGTATTTACCAAGGTTGGTAGAATGTCACAGCCTAGCTATGACTGGCTTTCTGGAAGAAGTGGGAGAAGCCTCCACCCTTACTGGAACGGGGGTTGGAAGATCAAGAGTTGAAACCAAAGTCTTGTACGAAGACCAAAGCATTGATGATTTTATTTTTAGGACCCAGGTTTGGGGGAACAATTTGCTCCTGCTTTTACAGCGTTGCTTAACTGCATAATAGCAGCACTTAAGAGTTTTCAAAGGCAACCAAAAATAAAATCATGGGCACATCTCTTAATACGCAAATTTTGAAAGAAATGCCAAAGAGGTTTTTATGGTATTCTGTTCGTGCGGGCGTTGGCAGAGGCTAATGCTGGTGAAACAGTGACATCCAGTTAAAAGAGAAAAAACTCCCTGTATTACGTGAGAAGGCAAGGGAAACAGAAAAGCTGGCATTTAGTGTTATGACCACTGCAGGGAAATTTAGTGAAGGGCTTATGTGTTAAAGAGGTTTAAAAACCAGTCAGTTTGAATTACATTAGTTGAAGTCACACTGAGTTACATACAATTGGACTGGAACCTGAAAATGGTTCCGTTTTACACATTTAGTAAAAGAGTTTAAACACATACTGTTCGATATAATTTTTTACCTTTTATAAAATTTATAGCTAGGTAATTAACTTTACAGTTAAAAGCAGTATTTTTAATGGTATTGTTGAGCGGCAAAGACAGAATGGACAAGGAGAAACCTTGGTGCTAGCGAGGTACTGTGCACATAGAAACTAGATTTTGTTAATAGAATATTTCAAAAGCTTCAGCTTCCTGAGTACGTGAATCTGTAAGTAACAGCCTGTCCCCTGATGTCTACCAGCCGGTTCTGAATTTTTAACTACTTTGCTAATTCTTCTATATCAAAATAGCAACAAACTTCATTTATATCTCTTTTTCCGAATGGCAAGAGTATTACTCAGTTTGTTTGACTTACTAATGAATGCCTCTAGGTTCCAGCACTCTCTGGACTCTTCCATGATAAATGAAAAAGACTGGCCCCGTGCAAAACCCATTCCATGAAACAATCAACTTATAGATTTTTAATGTTTCTCTTGCTGTTCCTGTAACAATTAGGCAAAGTAAAATAAAAGACTCTTAACGACAGCAATAACAAATTAAAGAGGAATAAAGCTTACTCAACATGTTAATTCTATTTTCCACTTGGGTACTACTCAAAACATCAGTGGAAAGAGTGAGAGCAAATATGTCCCATGGAAAACGCACTAACTGAAGTTAGGCATTCACAAGTGAGAGCTAATAAAATTATTCTCCTTGGATTCGATTGGCAGATGCTAACATAATCCTGCTTTACGTGGTGATTGGGAGGCTTTTAAAATTTTAATTTTTTTTCTTCCAAAGAGAGCCAGGTGAAGCTGGGGATGCCTATTTTCTTGTGGTTTCGGGGTTTTTTTTACTTTTTTGTGTTTGCTTTTTTTTTTTTTTCCTTACCACTCTAGCATCTTGAGGCATGTGTTATGGTCTATACAAATTCAGGGATAGATTTTTCCAAAGTGACTTGCATTAACTGGGAGAGATCCCATCTGTACACAACAGTAATGTTTAGTGAGTAACAAGGATGTGGGTGACTCAAGTACTTAAAGATACCCACATTTAGGAAACTTCCACTGGTGAAAACCCATCTCGTGGACACAATGCCATGTTACCAGAGTATAGTCTGTGCTGTGTAGGCTCCTCTCTGTATCAGCACGCCTGGCTTAAAATATTTTCCATTTTGGCAGGTGACATTCACAGTATATATTTAGTGACCTAGAAGTTAAGACCCTAAAATTCTGTAAAATTGACACAGTTCATCCAGTACTATCCGAACAAATTTGTACGTTTGCTTAGCTCTTTAGTACCATCACCGTCCAGTACCACTGTACTTTTCCGTAAAAAGTCAATCTTGCTAACAATTACCAACTTCTGCCTTATATTTCCCTGAGCATTGCAGTCTGCCTGGGTGAAAGAGGGAGCTCTAGGGTGGCAGGAGAGAAAGGTGAGCTGATGGGAGACACACCGGAGAACTACAGATTCTGGGTGGCACGCACCACAAGGAGGGCTCCTCGAAGGAGTGTTGATCCAGTTTGGGTAATGATGGTTTAGGTAATTAAGCCTGAAATAAAAGTAGGATTCAGTAAGTAGAATTGAACTTTGATTAAACCTTCTGATGAGTTATGCAAAGAGAAAAGCACTGAAGAGAGGGAATTTCTTAATCGCATTGACTTCTGTCACAATGCTGGACATTCTTGAAACAAAGTCTACTCAACTGGAAAATTGGATGTGAGGAGGAAGACTTCCCTGCAACTCAGCTGTTCCAGCTGCGCTGTGCTGCTGCTTGCTTGCAAATTAACACAAAGCCTTACACTGAGAAGATAAAGCAGTAGGAAAGTCAGGTTTCTAGCCTTCTGTTAATATATTCATCGATGTTAATTTTGGAAGCGTTGTCTGTTTAGAGCATTCACAGCTGTTCTGTGTAGACCCCAAACCAGAGTTAGCTTAGAGAATAACAGATATTCTGTAGTGTCCCTGGCGGTAGAAATAATGCTCTTCGGACTGGTTTGTGTGTAATTTTGACCACCTTTGAGGTGCCAGATGACTGTGCAACCTAGCTGGAGCTGAGCAGCCTCAATCTTTCTTACTTGTCACGTGGAAGAAACGAACATCTCTTGCAAATGACAGTTAAAAGCAGCAGGGGACACTCTGCTGTCTGAGGAAAATGGAAGGAGCGTGGTTTCGTGGAAATATGCACATGCCAAGGAAGGTTAATGCTGTCAGAAATAGAAGATGTTGAGGAAAAAATGGCAAGCTCCTTCTTTAACTATCAAACCATTCAGCTGTGATCAAAATTTTCTGAACTGACTAATGATTTTAATTTTCTTTTTTTTTATTGCTCTGCTGAAACTCAGATTTATTTTTTACAAGTTTGCCTTTCTGAAAAGCCTAAACGAAGACCCCTTTGTGGTGTCTTAAGTGAAAGATACTTTAAGATTGTTTTCTTTAAAACACTTGATGAATATTATTTCTTCATAATAACTTGATCTATTTTAATATTTAAAAGGTGTTATACTTTTTCTCATCTTCCTACATTAAAAAAAGCACAGGCGGATGACATGCTATAAGGGAGGCAGTCAAGTCTCAGTTTTTCATGGCTTCCAGATTGCCTTTTAGTCCATTATTTTGGTCAAGTCTTAAGATAAAACCTAGGTGCAACATCTGGCTAAGGAATATACCGTGGAGTTATGGTTGTGGTTCAGCCAATTCCTTAGTGGAATCTTATGTTTTTCACATGCAACTATTTTTTCGAATCGGATGTTTCATGCCTGACTTAGTCATCCATATGACAGTTAATTACTTTTGAAGTAATTGAGATGTTATTGAAGGTAAGAGAGCTGTCAACGGGAAAACCGTAGCAAAATCAACACGGTAAGACTATCTTGTAGTCTGCTTTTGTGGTTGCCATCTGAAACCCTTGCTTCAGTCAGTGGAATAAGCAAGCAATGGCTGAGCTGTTGCATCAGTCTCACCCTTTCTCTGTGCACATGGATTTTTTCCTAGCAAGAAATTGTCTTGCTAGCCTACAGAGGTGGGAAAAGGCATTCAATAAACTTACAGGGGAGTCTAAATGGTTTTTGATAAAATACCACACTCTCTCATATGCCTGCCAGAACATGGTGGCTCTTCTGGAGTTCTGCTGTTGCTCCTCCGGGACCACTCTGTGCTTGAACGTTTTCAGTAACTTCACGTGTTTGTACATCTTGTTATAGCACTGCAAGCAAAATGGAAACCTTTCCCATTAGTCAGTATGCCTGGCTAATATATTACCAGTACTTGTAAACCTTGTTTTCAGTAGTTCATTGCTAGTCAAGTGTTTTCCAGCAAATTTTGTAGTTGCCAACCATATTTTTAAAACACTGAAGCGTACTGATCCTTTGGAAGAGGACAAATCATAGACTCATAGAATGGGCTGGGTTGGAAGGGACCTTTAAAGGTCATCTAGTCCCCAATCCCCTGCAAAGAGCAGGGACATCTTCAACGACAGCAGGTTGATCAGAGCCCCATCCAACCTGGCCTTGAACAATTCCAGGGACGGGGCATCTACCACCTCTCTGGGCAACCTGTACCAGTGTCTCACCACCCTCAGAGTAAAACATTTCTTCCTTGTATTTAGTCTGAATCTACCCTCTTCTAGTATGAAGCTGTTATCCCTTGTCCTGTCACAACAGGCCCTGCTAAAATGTTTGTCCCCATCTTTCTTATAAACCCACTGTAGGGACTGGAAGGGGCTATAACATCTCCTTCTCTTCTCCAGGCTGAACAACCCCAGCTCTCGGCCTCTGATCATCTTTGTGGCCTCTTCTGGACCTGTATTTTCAAATCAATTCCCCATCTACATTTACTCTATTTGCTACGTGCAGCTTTCATTGCTTGGGGGAGGAGGTGAAATGGCCCAGAGTCAAACTATTTGATTTGTTTGTTTGACGTTTACTATGCATTAAGCAATATTTCACCAGTCTGTTTGAAAAAGTGGTGGTGTGGAGAACCAGAGCGAGCGGAGCTCTACGTAGATCTATGATGTGCTTTTTTGCATAAAATATTTTAAATACACAGTCTCTTTCCAGAGCACCTCACCTCTACCTGCGCTTCCCTGGCTTCCATAAAGAGTAAAATCTTGGGTAGAATTAGACAAGTATAATTTATCTTTTCTCTAGAACTGAAGCGGTATTGAGAGATGCATAAGCCCAGCTGATAACAAGAATGTAGATGAAATGGGAAGTTAAAAAAAAGGCAATGAAATACCTATGTGGAACCTGGGATGGTAGTTATCTCAACTTAGAACTCCACGTGGCTTAAGAAAACATCACCAGATCCTATTACGTTTTTTCTGTACTTCATAGAAGCCTTTGCAAGTCTTATTTCTCTTCGCTCCCTCGCAGCCTGTTGCAGTCTACGCTGTGAAGCTATTTTTCAAGCTCAGTAGCGTGGAAACAGAAGGGGGAGTATGAGCTGTCACCTGGAGGATTTTTACAGGGGGTTACGCGTGGATCTGATGAAAGGCCAGCTGTAAATCCTGCAGATGACACCTCATCTTTTTGTAGTACACCCTCTGGACTGGGGTTTGCACTAGCTTGCTTCCCTCTGGTTGTGTGGGATTCGAGAGGGATATGAAAACTTACCATAGGTGTTAATAGTATTCTTGCTCCACACAGAAGCTTTCTAGACTGGGTACGTTCAGTGGTAATCACACCAAAACTGAATTCTGCGTGTGCACGTACCCCTCTTTCTCTTGCCTGGGACTGTCCAAGGCAAACCCATCTGTCAGGTCCTTTTGCCTGTTGGAACGAAATCTAAGTTTTGCCGCAGTTCTTGATGATGTTGCTAGGGTGAAAAAAAAAAGAGAGATGCTGGCTCAGCCCTGTTTGAACACTGCTGGCTCTGTTAGCTGACAGCATGAGGGGCTGGTGGTTTCCAGATGACCCCTGCAGAAGAAACAGTTCTGTCTTGCAGACCTTTTTGCTACTCCTCCTTGGACTGCACATTCATTTCCAGCCTGGTTTTGGCTTAGTTTTGGTTTTGCTTGTTTTTCCTGTGCCTGACACATGCTCCCAAATTGTGTTTGTCTCGATCAAAATTGCATTGAAGACTCTGTTTGGATGCTCCTTCACTTCCTTTGGGGCTTCTTTCCTTTTCCTCAGGATCAGGGCTGTGTATTACCTGGACTTTGCTGCTTTGCTACAAACCAAACAGGCTCTTTGTGTCTGAAATGAAACCACTAATAATTGTCAATGCCAGCAGGAAGCTGGAGGAAGGACGTCTGGCCAAGCTCTGTGAAATTCTTCAGGTTAAAGTCTCCAGACATCAAAATCAATTTCATTTTTCTGTCGAAATGTTATTGCTCGAAGTTGAGTAATGATGTCTTGCTCGAAGGTGAGCAAATTGGGTAGAAGGAGGCAGGAGCCATCCCTTAGATCAAAGATGTCTCTGTGGCGTCCGTTTTGTAACAATTCCTATAAAGTAACGACTACTGCTCTGAAAAATCTCCTCTGACATAGGCGAGATGGGAATACTGACACTGAAGTAATTGGTTTGTCCAGGTGGATGTATTGCGTACATCGGTGCAGGCATAAACGCTCTCCAGGGTTTGACCGTGGAGCCCACCCTACCATGGAGACCCTGGTTTGAACGGCCCTGGGGCCATTTTCTCTTTGGGGACAGGAACAGTGACAGCGTGAGTGAGCCAGCCCACCTCATCTCTTCACCTGGCCAAATGCCACATCCACGGTGAGGTGGCAGGACTGAAAAGCAAGTATTTCCACTGTCAAAAAGTCTCTTCCAAGCGTATCATGTTACTAAATACGTCTTTTCTGTCCATTTGCCCACTGGCCATTAAGGGGATTGTGTTTATGGTTGTAAGAGAGATGTTATTGTCACAATGCAGGACATGCAGGTATGTGAATTATAGGTTTTCCCTTTGATTTTTCAAATTTACTTTATTATTTACTTGAAGAGAGCCGAGGGGTTAGTCTCAAAGCAGCAGAGAGAATACTTTAAGAAAAAAAAAAAGTCTAAAAAAAGGGGGGCAGGAGAAGAAAATGCTTCATAGTGTCACTCAATAAACCCCTGTACTTGAAGCCTGTAATCCAAAAAAGCTCCAATTCCGCAGTAAGGGTATCTGGAGATGCTTAGATACTAAGTTGGAGCAAAGTCCTTAATATTCAGTCCCCAACAAAGCAGAATTTGATGTGATATCTTGTTTCCTTAGAATCTGTGCAAGGGGTACTGAAAGCGATCGTAACCCCTTCGTCATATCTTCTCATGGAACGGAAGTGTATTAAATCATGCTTTTAAGTTGAGGCGTTTATTCAAATGTTAGGAGTGTCTCCCATCAAAATAATTGGAAGTTTGGATTGAAATATCAAAACTACTTTGAAAAGTACTATGTATATTAAAAAAAACCCTATTTATGAATATTCATAAATATTGTCTTTCACAAGTAGTATGATCCTTTTGCTTTTCCAGCGTGTGGTGAAAACGTACTCGCAGAGGTACGTGATAGATGAAATCAGTGGCCGTATTGTACACCAAGCCAGCAATGCCAGTCAGACACCTAGCACCAAGCAAGATTCTTCTACTTTCAGAGTAAAATCTTATAGAAAAAATAAACCTCATAAGGTATAAGTATAGTAAAATGAAGCATAATAATGAGGGCAATCATGTTGTTAGAATATGAGAATTAGGCTTCAAATGTGTGTAATTTGAGTAATATTTTAGTACTTTCCAATAATATGTGGACCGGTAGCTGCAATGCATATGGGTACCATTGCCCTAAAACCCACTATTTGCTTATAAATCTTCTAAATTCAAACTGAAAACATGCACCTTAGTTTTCTGACTCATGCGCCATCACACATATTTTAAAAAGGAAAATACATAAAATAATTAAATTAGGGGGGGGGAGCTTGTTTATGTGATTTAAATAGTTTCATTGTAAAGCTTCATTTTGAAGTAAGACGGATTTTTAAAATTTCTAAGGAAGATGGGCATCTAACCAAGCTGGAAACCACTGAGCACTCTTTAAGTTCTAACCACGTTTGAAAATCTTTAAATGCTTCAGAAGTTGTATTTAATTTTATGTTTGCAGCTAGAGAAGTGTAAGCGTCTTGCAACGTGATATTTCAGGAAGAGATGGAACAATTGCAGTGAGTAAGGATAAGCAAAAGCGAGCAGACACCTAGAAAAGCTGAGTGCTAAGGAAACAATGACTAGGCTGAGGTTATTTACCTCAAGGTAGAGAGTAAGGGAAATGACACTTTATATATTACTTTAAAAAGGAAGGGAACCACTTGCCTTCCATGCCTGTGACGGGTAGAGCAATGATGATGGGCTTTGCCTAAATCCGGAGAGTCTTGAGTGAATCTGTGGTGGGTTGCTCAGACAGGGAGGCTGCTGGGACAAAGGGGCTGGGAACCTCTCGGGGCTGTGAAATCTGTGTGGAATAATTGCTGGCGGTGACTTAAAATTAAATCTATATTCACATTTTTAGGTAAACTTAGACTATAGGAGCAGGGTGGAATGCAGCTAAAGTGCAACGAGTACCATGGCAACTCCCTAGGCAACTGCCTAGGTGTTGGGAACATCGGCGTGCTAACTCTAGGAGAAACTGCATGGAGGGTGGAGCGGAGTGGAGACAAGGTGGCCACGCTCTGCGATAACAAAGGGATTTAAAGGTACACAATATACTTAATACAACTGATAAGCTGCATACATGATGCCCTGGGCCAACAGTCTGTCAGTTTTTGATGAAATGCTGCACTTTGACTGAACTTTGCTCATTATAATGTCATTATAATACCAAAACACACCTTCATCCCCAAAGTTACCTGCCTCTCAAGGTGAGACCACCCCTCACTGAGTTTGCGCACTGAATTTTACCTAGTCTGTACCTTTAAACACGAAGCGAGAGAATTTCGGTCCAGTTATGATAAAGTTATGTATGACGATGGTCACTTCAAGCTCCACCTGTAAATTAAAATGCTATAAGATAGTTTGAGAAGGGAGGGCATGTTAGGGAAGACTCCATCACGGGAAGACTCCATCAAGGGAAGACACTCCATTCCCCTGGCCTTGGGTCCAGCTGACCAGCTGAGCCTCTCTTCCCCCACACTGGGACGCCTTTGGGTAAGATTTGAACATTCAGCTATCCCGAGTGCATCCCTGGAAAACTCAGGAATCTCTATATAAGAGTTGCTTTATTATCCCACGTGTGTGGATCTTGGCCATATTAATCTTTTCCACATGCTTTGTAGACGGTGAATTTATCACCGGCAATCTAAACAAATTTGTGCATCTGTTGCTTTAATAAATCACACTTTTCATTAATCTGGCCGTGAAAGTTCATGAACGCGACCAAATCCCTGAGTGTGGCTGTGCTAGTTCACAGGACGCTGCCGGAAGGACAGGGCAGCATTAGTAGTGCATCCGTAATCGTGACAGTCCGATAAAGGTATCGGGCATGACTGGACTATTAACGTCGTATTGGGCATCAGTTGGAATCTAAGCCCAGCTGCCCCCAGCTCCTCTAATATCTAAGGGTTGTCTGGAACGCAAAGGGGTTTATTTTCTGCCAAATTACTTTAACTCAACGCAACAATCTGCACTGTGGGTGTTTCCAGTCCCTGGTTTCCACAGCCTTGAGGGTCTGCCTGCTGATCCGTTCTCGTGCGGCACGTGTGGTGATCGTCATAAGGCTCTCCTGTCTTCCGTATTGGATTTTTTAGCATTCCCCTGGGGTGGTTGAGAGAGGCAGATCTGCTTTTCCAGCTTGGGCTGCACTGCACGGTGGCTGGGAAGGGCACGGCCAAGAAAGAATAAGGCGGTGTTGAAATTTTATGAGGTCTATTGAAGTCTGCTGTTAGTCAGGAAAACGGCCTGCTTAATTAGGTCATGGTTTTCCTTTCTCTGCTGCTCTTCTTGACTGTTGTAACACCCAGTCCCATGTTGGGAGTGGCTGCCCCATCCCTGGAGGTGTTCGAGGCCAGGTTGGACGGGGCTTGGAGCAATCTGGTCTACTGGAAGGTGTCCCTGCCCATGGCAGCGGGGTTGAAGTAGATGAGCTTTAAGGTCCCTTCCGACCCAAACCGTTCTATGAACTTTGTGTTTTGTGAAAAAGGACTACCTGTTGTAAAGAAGGGTTATTCTGAATCTAGCCATGAAGAAGCAGGTGTGTAAAAGCTCGTGGTACGTAGTCCAGGCAGACACAGTTTAACAGTTGAGGGCTAAAACTATAAAAGGGCCCCCAAAAGACTTCTTAGATTCTTTCCTCTAACAGCAAGACAGAAACGGTGAGAATGTCAAGTGTGCACATCAGCAACTTGTTCCCTCATTGCACAATGTCCAGAGAAAAAATAGAATAGCAGATAAATGGCAGAGAACTAATCCATAAGTGACTTTGAGGGCCTGTGTTTTGGGGTGTTCTGAATGGAGAAATCTTGCTTTCTGGTGTCTTGTTTTTGCTTAGATGTCGCTTGTGGCAATTAGATGTTTTCACCTTTTAAAAAAAGGGGACTCGCGTGTGAGCAACGGCAGGACGACACGTCAAAGTCATCAGCGATTCCCCAGTTACTGATGTGGTCATTGAGGAAAAGAGGAGTAAGCAGCTGGGAATGCCTGAGCCCAAATACACTTGTAAGCGATGCTGAGCATTGACCTCAAACCAGGACAGAGACCTCTCCTTGAAAATGTGACCATATTATGTTAATGTAACAAATGTGGAGGAAGAAAGAGGTCTGCGTGGATGTCTCGCTGTACAACATAAAATAGTTCGGCAAGGCTGCCATTTGGAAAGAAAAGATTATATAGGATCAACTCAAAAGGGGGTTTTTTTTTTTCATCTTTTATTAAAGATATGTTAAGAAAACAAATGGAAAATGGGAAATATAATCCTGTCTGTTAGGTGTCCGCAAGGTTTTAAAAAGGGTAAGCACTTTCTTTTGGGGAAAAACAAGTGAAAGGTTGGAGTTATTTTCCATTGCTGCTGCTGTTAGAAGCCAATGCTACTTAAAAAAAAAAAAAAAAAAAAAAAGGCTTAACTAAAACAACAAAAAACCCACCCCGATCACAAAACAAGGCAAAAAATACCACAAAGGACTGTGGGAAAAGAAAGTAAAGATTGACAGGGCAACTTCTCTGTCTTGTGCTGATTCATGTTTGCAGTCTTACTGCTGCTGAGAGACATGCCCGGTACATCGTCTCATCCAGACTCTGACAGGGAAAATACGGGAGATCTGAGGTAGTGCCCCTTTAGCTGCCTTTCTAGTCAGAAGAACACAGCAAGGATCCACCCCCCAAGGCTGGGTTGTGTTGGTAGGCCAGGCACTTCAGAAATGGATTGCAAAATAGGCAGGGGGGGAAAAGATGCTGGAGGGAGGGGTAAGGATTCAGCCTGTATCTGCGATGGCCGAAGCCGCTGTTCAGACAATGAATGAACAATGGAATGAATGACAGTAATTCTTGCGGTGGCGAATAGGACTCTACTTGCAAAATGTCAGTTAATGAGGAAAACAAGAATAACAATTGTTAAAAGCCACAATAAAGCTGTTTTGCCAAGGCTGGTGGAGGTAGGCCTGTCATTAGGATCTCTTGGGGTCCTTCGCATCTAGGACTTAACTTCCATCTTCAGAACAGATGAAGATTCGAGAGCCCAGCATATGGAGGCACTGCCTACTATGGTGCTAAACCTTGCTCTTGAATCTATACCTCTTCTGCTGATGTCACTTGATTAACTTGACCATTAAAGACCAGGAGCAGATGGCAAACTTTTCTTTTTGACCGCCAACCCCTAATTTCCAACATCACAATTTCTCCATTTGTTTCTAGTCCCCTGTGCCTGTCTACCAAGTGTGATTTCGAAACTGCTGTGGGATTGCTTCAGATCCAGGATGAATTCTGTCTTTCAGCTGTAGAATGTTGCTGACTTCTTTGTAATTGTAAGTACAGGCCCAGCTGGGTAACTGTTGCCTTAGACAAAGGTGAGGCTCTTTTCAGCTTGTGCTTTGCACTGAAAATGTTTTATTACCTAATCTCAGCATCCATATAGAATTGGTTGCTAGAGAACTAGATATTTTTTTTCCCCACAACTCTGAGGAGCTCGGATTTTGCTGAATCAGATCGCTTCCTAACAATATCGAGCTATTTTTGAACACAGTTAATCTCTGGTGTCAGTGTGGGATGCTACGGTGAAGGGACAATGCAAATGAAGCCAAGTCAATTGATGTTCTGTGCAAAGGACAAGAAATAAATTAATTTGAATTGCTGGATTGGAAAGGAGACGTTTCAGGCCAAGGTACTAAAAATGCTGAAGTTTTGAGGAAGGTTTTCTAGCAGTATAATGCAATTTGGAAAGCATAGTACGGGTTAACCGTTGCACCATGGCCTCAAGACACAGTTATATTGCAGTGTCATATTTATAGACTGTGAAAATACGTAATAAGGACTGATTCACAGACAGGTTTTTGTACTAATTTTTCTTGCAGTTAAGGTTTGACAGAAAGAGGTTTTTTGAGAAGTGGGGAGGGGTAAACCTGATTCCTGAAACCTGTGAAACCTCGTCCTGGCTGCCAGCATTACAATACTTTATACTCATGCACTTGCATAAACTAAAGATGGCTAATATGTTTTAAAGTTAATTACAGAAATGCTTTTGTCCCAGACTATTGGCCTCTCTGCTGGGAGGTCACACGAGGGGATATGAAACCGGTTTAAGTCCTTGGAGTCAGAGCTGGTCTCAGAAGAATATACTGCTGAAGAGGAGGAGGGAGAACGGAGGTTACTGCCCATGCTCGCTCAACTCTCAGCTGAAGCGATGTGCCTGAGGTCACCTGGGAGGCTTGTGGCACAACTAAGCTCCAGTCTCACGTCGTCCTCGGTAGGTTCCTCCCTTCTCCAGTTTCATCCACCGCCTGGCTGTGCTGGGCCTGTTGGTCTGCTGCTTTAACTGCAGAGGAGAAATGATGGGGTTTAGTTATATTTTAAGTTCTTTGCAATGCCACAAGAAAACATCCTCTGAGTGTCCCAGATAAACGTGGCTTTATTAGGAAAGGCTGGAGAAAGAGCAAATGAAAAAAGTACTCGGGAGAAACTGACTATGGAAATGCCTCTGGTGACCTTTTTTTGTGTCTTTTACCTTACTGACAAGTGCAGGAGCGAGCTGGGAAGCTTAATAAGAAAATGGTCTTGACACTGAAGTCTGGCTTCAGTTTTCCGTCACCTTATCTAGTGGATCACTTTGCATTTTTCATACGAGCAAGGCATTAAGTGTATTTGGATCTCAGTGTTGAAGCTCCCCAGAATTTTAGACGAACCACAGGAATTGACAAAGCGGTCATTTAAACAATGAATCTCAAACCTTAGGAGAGCAGTGTCATCCTAATTACCTGGAGATTTATCCTCAAGGGAATGCTTAAACCTGGTTTCAATATGTAAACTGGTAGAAGCTTACTTGCTTTTTCTAACTGTTTTTAAGCAATTCAATGTCTTTGTTTCAAATCCAGTAACCCAAATGGAACACACAGATTGTCTTGGGGAGTAAACAGTACTTGTAAGGTAATTTTTTATTGCAGATATTATTGGAGCTGTCTCTTCAGAATTGAAGGTGAAGGCGTGCTACGATTCAAGTCTAGCTCAGCACGACCAGAAAAAGCACTTTGGGATTATAGAGGACGGGTCTGCGGTTAGAGAAGTGCAGACGTTACGGGATTATGTAGCTTTGACTAACAGCTGAGAAGGCTTTGAATAAGAGCCACATGTGTACAAGCTGTAAGCCAGATTCTCCGCTGTGATGCCAGCCCCTTTGAGCCATCTGACGGTGTAATGGAGCTGAAAAGTGGCTGTGTAATATATCCCTGTCTTCTGTTCCTCAACCACACGGGGTAGTTCCCAGCTGCCACAGTGTTGGCGCACCCGGCGCTCCCGTACCCAAGGCTCAGACCCCAGAACAGGGACTCTGTCTGGATTTACACTGGGAGTCTGCTAAGGGGGATGTGATCAGGTGAAGTGTTCCCACCAGTACGTTTCCACAGAGCGGTTCCAAGTACACCGGGACCAGTTCAGTTCAGGAAAGGGCGTCATTACTAATGTCCTCCAAATGGGTGTTCCAGTCAGAGAAGCTGTAGCTGAAAATTTGCCCCTAGCGTTTATTCTTCAGCCAAAGTAAAGTTAGATTTAACCCACGACCTTAGAAGTTCACTGCTGCTATGAATGTCCTACAAACCACTCACTGATTCAGACTTACGTCCCAAAGCTAGGTGGACTTATCAACCCTGAACAAATGGGTTTCTTCATCTGGCACTCGGCGAGACCAAGTGTGGGGTTTTTCCATGCTGACAGAGGCATGACAGTTGTGTTACCTCTGTATGACAGTCACCATACCCAATTCACTGTGTCTTGGGGAATTTCCCCTTTCACAGTGAAAGAGGGGGAAAAAAATGAATGTGGAGCACTCTGGTGTAACCAAACCAAGAAATTCCTATGAGAGACCACAGAAAAAGTTTAAGACTTTCTTTTTATGGGTTTTGGGTTGTTTTTTGTTGGTTTTTTTGTTCCCCCACTCAGAAATCCAAATGACCATCGTGGCTTGCAAAATACTGAAGTAGTTACATTAGCTTGTTTATTATGGGTTGTCCTTTTTCTCTCCTTAAAATGGGACTGTGTAGTGAATGTTGCTGACTCCTGGAAACGCTCCCATACTCTCCCGGAGGTGCATGCCACGATTTTTCTTTCTTACTGGTTTTGACTCAATAGTCAAAGTGAGCAAGGCGGTGAGCAAAAGGTGTTAAACTGGACTGGTTATCTGCTAGAATTTGGATTATTTTCTGTGATGCTCATGGTGTTCTCCCAGGGCATCTGCCGAGAAAATCAACTTGCTCTCATTTTGCGATATTTGTAATATTTTCTTTGCAAATTTGTGATCAGGGGTTCAAACCTTAGTGTGGTGTGTTCACATGGGAACAAGCGACCAAGTTACCACAGTTTGGAGAATTGCTCTTTTCCGATAGCGTTGTTTAGCGCGTTTATCTTTATTCATATTGAGATTTAGCCCAGTTGATGCTTCTGAACGAGTCTGTGTGCTCCAAAACTTTCCCACTGACTAAGCGAGTGTCCCTCCACGTGCAGTCCTTGTCCCCGTCTTCCTGACCTGCTCTATCTGGTATTGGGGGTGCTGCCAGGCTCCTCTCGCAGCCGGGGTCCGCTTCTGTCCCAGCCTCTCTGTCCCACAGCCACTATCTGTCACCCCTCTTAGATCTGCGCCGAGACTGAGATAAAGTGACCTGGTTGGTGACATCCAGAAGCACTTGGGTTGCTCCACAAAGCGTTTCTTTATGTGTTATTTCTGCAGCTCTCCCTGCCCAGAGCCAGCATGGATTTAAGGAGGCTTATTTGTCTATTCTGTGGGCTATATATTAGGTGTTTGTGCAGTTACAAGAAACTACTGCTCTTAAGCCGGTTTTGAGCACCACTAGTTCAAAAAGATGTATTTTTATCTGGCTGGCAGTGTAAAGACAGGTACATTCTTATCCGATTAGGGAGAATTGTTGAGTTCTGGGCTAGGCTAAGCCTGGAGCTTACTGGGGCACTGGAAAAAATATTCTTGAGTCGTTTGCACGCAGGTAAATCATGGAAATGTGTTTAGAGCTCTAAACAGCATCTCCTTATCATTTTTCATTGAATACCTGCTGCTTTTTTTTTGAGCCTTGTCCTGTCGCAAAGTGGAAGTTCAAACCTGTGATTATTATGTCCTGTGCTGAGATTATGCCCTGTGGTTAAGGCAAATGTCTGGACAAATGAAGAAACATGGATGTAGGGGTTAAATAGCTGTTAGGGGCATAAATGCCTGGCCAGTGGTGCAGAAATTTCCTCCAGATGCTTCTGTTTTCCTCCCACCTGATCCCCCTTTCTTTGAGTTCTCTGTTATTTACAGGGGGCTCCGCTGAAGGAGTTAAATCTCTCCGGGAACTGACTCCTTCTTTACAGTGAGAATACCAGACTTTGACAATTATCTGAAAATCCAAGGGCCATCCAGTGAGTTATATGGGCTAAGGCAGTCGGAAGCGAGCTCATCAGAAAGTGTGCAGTAGAGCTAATAAAGAGCAGGATGAGCCCGAGGCGTTCCGCAGGAGAAAAATAACAGGTAATTATCACTTGAAAGATTTTTACCGTCTCTTCGTTATTCGGACATAATTAACCGAGAGAGGCAAAATATTGCAGCCTGATAAGGTGAATCTTTGCCTTGGGAAAAGGTCCGTGCTTTCGGCACGGGAAAAACCGTTCGGTCGAATTACGGCTGTAAAAATTCATGCGTGTAGACTGAAGGAAAAGGGAAATGCAAGAAATTGAAGGTGAAGCGTCACTTTGCAAGACGTGGCTTATTGATACCTGCTCTGGCTGGGTTTGGTTTCTGGTTCAGCCGAGCGAGCGCAGGATTCTTGTGGGCTTTGCGTTACGTGCTGCTGCGGTCAGTTCATTAGAATGGTTTTAAACCGTTGTTGGGTAGAGGGAAAACCGTCATCTTTTCCCCACGTAGCTTAACATTCCCGAAGCTGGGATTTCTCTGCCGGGTTTCCCGGCGCCGGTTTAGTCACCGGAGAGCAGCTCGGGGTTCGCTTTGCGGCTCCCCCCCCCCCCCCCCCCCCCC
>VZSF01004568.1:1232226-1256273 GCA_013398295.1 Chionis minor
CCCCCCCCCCCCCCCCCCCCGCCATTAACGGCGTTATTTTCCCCCCTCTCTTCTCTCGCAGGCTGCGGCATCGCCATGCTGATCATCTCGGTTCTAATAGCCATATATTACAATATTATTCTGTGCTACACACTTTTCTACCTTTTTGCGTCCTTTGTACCTGTGCTGCCCTGGGCTTCCTGCAACAACCCGTGGAACACACCAGATTGTAAAGATAAAAACAAACTTTTGTTAGGTAAGTTGGGCCAGGCTTTTTTTTTTTTTTTTCANCTTTATTTTTTTTCTTTTTTTGGGTAAAAGCTCTGTGTAGGGAAGGAAGCATGGGACGTGATGCTGCAGCCTCTGGTTTCTGTTACAGGCAACTTCTTGGGCTTCAGAGAGTTTTAACGGGGAAAAAAAAAAACAAACCCAAAACGAAAATCGTTTTTGCAAACGGCCCCCGAGCAGAAAGCTAACGCAGAGCAGAACAGAAGTTCAAGTAATGTGTGTGGTCTGACCCTTTTTGTTGTCACCTTGTACCCCAAATGCCTGAAAACAAAGTTGAGACAAGTTGTTTTTCTCTTTGTTTGCTTCCTAGATTCCTGCATTGTTGGTGACCACCCAAAAATCCAAATCAAGAACTCTACTTTCTGTATGAGTGCCTATCCAAACTTGACCATGGTTAACTTCACCAGTGAAGGAAACAAAACGTTTGTCAGTGGAAGCGAAGAATACTTCAAGTAAGATCTTTCTTTGTTTAGAGACGCGGTGTTACTCTTTCTCTAAAATCCACTGTAACAGACAACAAATCACTGTTTGGAAAACTAGAAATACAATAGCTAAGGACGACAAATGATGCCCATTCTTAATGTCCAGGAATGATCAAAGCTACATTTCAAACGCCGAATTACTTGTGTTCTCTTTCTATGGTGCTTAGCACAGCTGGGGTGTTGGCCCATGCTTGGCATTTTTATCTACTACTGCAATGCAGATAAATAAAATAATTCATGGTGAGAACCGCCGGAACCTTCTAGAGGAACCACTGAGAACGCTGAAGCAAAACAAAACACTGTAGGCATTTGCAATGAATTACTGCCTGTAGTTGCTGTCATTAATTTTTTTTCTTTTTACTTTTTTTTTTTTTAATTATTCTTAGGTACTTTGTATTGAAGATTTCAGCAGGGATTGAATATCCTGGTGAGATTAGATGGCCCTTGGCACTGTCTCTTTTCCTAGCTTGGGTGATTGTGTATGCCTCCCTCGCTAAAGGAATCAAGTCATCAGGAAAAGTAAGAAAAATGTTTGTGATGGTACACTCCCAAGAAAGCAGTGCGCTGCTTCACGGGAATCGCACTCTTGTTTAAGGCAGTGAATTACTGACAATTATTTTCAGTCAGTGGCTAAGGATTAATGAAATGCCTCTTTCCTGTCTACCCAAAACATTAAAATACAAAGATAATTTTGATTCAGCGTTTGTTACCTAATCTTCAGTATGTTTGAAATGAGACCTTGAGCTGCGCTCCAGCAGTCGGACGGCAAAAAGGCGCCTTCAGGAGCATTCCCTGTTCCACGTGGTGTTCGTTACAACGCTGCGATCACCTCGCATTTCACTGCAATCAGGGAAGTTTTGCTGTAGATTAAGATGTTAAGTAACGTATTTTAAAATCGGAACTGAATTTAAACTGGTCTATGGCGAGCGTGAGCGGTGACAACGTGTATCCTCTTTTCCCAAGTATTTGTGTGCCATCTCTCTAAAGCTCCTCCTTGCGGTAACCCAGCTCCTTGCTCTGTTTCTCTTGACATCTCACGCCTCATTCTCACCTTTGCCCTTCGAACCTGCAGCTTCCTGCCAAGCTTCCTAAAGAAAAACCATGTCAAGAGAGAGCATGTCCTCTCATTGGCATAGAAGTACAGGACTACGAATTGACCAGGCAGCTGTCTGAGCAGAGAAATGCAGCTTTTTCTTCAGCAGCAGCACTGGTTTGGGGGTGGGGTTGGTTGATTTTTTTGGGTTGGTTTTCTTTTTTTGGGTGAAACCTGCAGGAATGCAATATCGCAGACTTCTCCGTCGATACCTCTGCAATTAGCATGCAGGTTAAAATGTCAGATGATGAGATGATGATATAGCATAAATAGAGCTAAGTTACAAAGAGTAGGTTGAAAAGGTGAAAAAACTGGAGCAGAATAACTAGGTATTTTCTGGGATAAAGGTAGTGGATATGTAGAGATAGCTATGAGTTTTCTAGAGCTGGGCACAGGGTTTCTGATTCCAAGCCATCCCTTTGCGTCTAGAAGCTGGGATTTAGCAGAAAATCCATAGACTCAGAGCACCAGGGGGAAGTTGGGATTTTTTTTCGTTCCCCCACTACATTAGTGCGATGTGAAAAACTGTTTCATGAAAGGCCGGAGCCAAGAAACAGACGTGTAGGAGAATAACTTGGGTTTGAATGTGGCAACAGATACTTCGTTAAGTGGGTCTTGGGGGCCAAGAAAAATATTGATTCGTTGGTGTCAGGATGTCCTGGTTTGAGATAAACTAAACCACAACACAAGGACAGAAAACCTTTATTTATGCAGCGATGAGTTCGGTGTATTCGCTGCACAAAAATTCATTGGGGTGACTTCTCAAAATGGCAAAGAGAAAGTTGGGAAGCAGTTTCAAAAGTCACTTCAGCTCAGAGGCTTCTGGTCCCTGTAGGATTCAGAGGTTAATGTGAAAAGGATTTGAAATGCTTTTGGGTAGAGTGTACTGCTTAACCGGCCATGATCTGGCCATTTTATCTGATCTCAGAGAGCTCTGCTCAGCACTAGGTAATTATTAAGATATTAAACACACAACTTCTGTTGGGTATTTAGACATGACGATGATTAGTTCTATCTGGATCCTTCCACTGACTTCTCTTTTTTGCACTGGGACCATAAATATTTCCACAGTGCTATGTAAATATGAAGAGGTACAAACAAACAAAGGTAAAAATTCTTTAGGTTTAGTTCAATACAGAGAAATACACAGAAAAAACCCAGAACTTCGAGTGTTATGGAATGGCATTGCTCATTTCATTTCCGTCATTGTGCTGTGCACAATGTTTGAGCATTTAGCTGTAAATTCCTGTAGTTCCCCCCCAGACTTTCTTTTCTGCTTTTTCTTCCCTTCTCTGTGTAGAATCCCGACTCTTACCTCTGTTGCCATTGATATTGTTCCCGTTTCCAGCAGCAAGAGAAGCTGTAAAATTTCAGATTTCCTGTGAAATAACCCTTTGGTGTTTCTAATTTATCCCCTGGCTATTGTCTCTGAGCCTGAGTAATTGCTTTCTTCAAGCAATAGTGTACCACTTGTATCCCCCTCCCCGCCCCTTCTTTTACATCCATATAAGCCCTTTCAATCACCTTTTTTTTTGGTCTCTCCAGGTGGTATACTTCACAGCTACGTTCCCCTATGTAGTTCTCATCATCCTTCTTATAAGAGGAGTAACTCTACCTGGAGCTGGAGCTGGAATCTGGTACTTCATCACGCCAAAGTGGGAGAAGCTAATTGATGCTATGGTGGGCTCATTATTGCACGTATTAACTCTGTTAGGATGAATAAGTCATACAGATTTCTCCGTGTCTGTTGCCAGCGTTTTCTCTGTGCAGAGGCAGTGTTGTCACCTGTGAACCCTGTTCTTCATCTGATGTGGAGTGTCATTGCAATGGATGTGTCTTAGTTGTGGACATGTAACATTTTTTTTACATGTATTGTTATAGATACGTTATTTACTTCACATTTGATATTTAACCTGAATCTCCGAGTAGGTGCATTTGGAAAATGGGGAATTAAAAAGGAAGTATAGGTTTTCATATGCTGGCATCTGTTGGATGCTGCATTGACTTGAACAAGCACAAGAAGCTTTAATAGGTAACGTAATAAACTTACCTGCATTTCTTGAGAAATGCCCTGAATAGATGTATTTTACTCAGCGAGCAAAGCTTGTTCTAAATAATGCATATGAGACATTAAAGAAATTAACTTATATAAGCTAATCTGACTCCCCAGTTGCATATATTCATAGAGTCATAGAATGGTTAGAGTTTGAAGGGACTTTAAAGATCATCTAGTTCCCAACCCCCTGCCGTGGGCAGAGACACCTCCCACTAGACCAGGTTGCTCCAAGCCCCATCCAACCTGGCCTTGAACACTGCCGGGGATGGGGCAGCCACAGCTTCTCTGGGCAACCTGGGCCAGGGGCTCACCACCCTCACAGTAGAGAACGTCTTCCTAATATCTATTTTAAATCTCCCCTCTTTCAGTTTAAAATTGTTACCCCTTGTCCTCTCCCTGATCAAGAGTCCCTCTCCAGCTTTCCTGTAGGCCCCCTTTAGGGACTGGAAGGGGCTAAAAGGTCTCCTTGGAGAGATGGAGACCTTATCTCTCTTCTTCTTCAGGCTGAACAACCCCAACTCTCTCAGCCTGTCCTCACAGCAGAGGGGCTCCAGCCCTCGGATCATCTTCGTGGCCTCCTCTGGACCTGCTCCAACAGGTCCGTGTCCTTTTTATGTTGGGGGCCCCAGAGCTGGACTCGGGACTCCAGGTGGGGTCTCACTTAGAGTTGGGTAGAGGGGCAGAATCCCCTCCCTCGCCCTGCTGGCCACGCTGCTTTTGATGCAGCCCAGGATGCGGGTGGCTTTCTGGGCTGTGAGAGGACATTTCTGGGTCATGTTGACCTCCTTATCACCCAACACCCCCAACTCCTTCTCCTCACGGCTGCTTTAAATCCATTCTCTGCCCAGCCTGTATTTGTGCTTGGGATTGCCTTGACCCGCATGTGGGACCTTGTACTTGGCCTTGTTGATCTTCATGAGGTTCATACGGACCCACCTCTCAAGCCTGTCTAGGTCCCTCTGGATGGCACCCCTTCCTTCCAGCGTGTCGACCGCTCCATGTAGCTTGGAGGCAGGAACTCATGCAGTGAAACGTGAAATCCGTAAAGTAACCAACCCATGTCCTCGACCAGGCGTTATCTCTGCTAGCGTGTAGCGGGGCTCGCTTAGAAAAGGGCAAAAGTGCATTGCAGGCAAATTTCTGACCCAGAAGTGGGTCAGCTGTGGTCATTATCCTCCCTGCGTTGTAGGAAACAAGGCTACTCGCCGCGCAGGAGAGGACAGAATTAAGGGACTTGGTACCTGGCTTTGCTCTTTAATCATAAACTGTACGAGGTGGAGTTTCAGCTCTGCGTCTGTCTCAGGATTTCAGCTGATTTCGAAGAAGGCGTTTGCTGGCAACGAAGCCGGGCAAACATGTTCCAAAAATACACATGGATTTGTGTTTGTGTTGCCATAAATCCACCCGGGGACGGTGTGTTTGTCTGCGCGTGTCAGTCTTCAGTGTTTTGAGGGGGGAATCTGGTGACTGAACTGAAGCCAGCGCTGAGAGTTACAATGCAGACCCATTTCTCTAGAAATGTGAGAGGGATTTTTAGCACGACTTCAGGAAATCTACTGTGTTTTTTTTTTTTTTCTTCTCCCCACTGCCAGGAACTTTTTTCCTCTATCAATAGCGGTCTGATGTCGCACCAATAGATTAATAATTAAAGCGGAAAACAGTTTCCTGGATTAATTGTGCAGACCTCAATTTCCTTACTATTTCTGCAATAATGGGTGTTTTGATCCTTTGGTGATGGGAGTATTAAATCTTTCGCAAACAATACAGAAATTAATTTTGCATTAAATCTGAGCATTTTTGGATCCCGCGTTGTGCCATAAAGGAGGTGGGAACTGCTGCCTGTTGCGAAACGGGGCTGTCTGAATGCACTAAGTATCTGTATAACCCTGGGTAAGTGTTCCACAATATTCAGGCGAGTTCTGTTGTCAATTTTCTTTCCAATGTAACAAGAATTAATAGCTCTATATTACACTTAATTCGATGAAGGATTGGCTGCTCGCTGGCTGGTAACTTTTAAAGTAGCATTTAAATAATCTCTTCCAACTGGTTAGTGTGTGTACAGGTACACCCCTCTGAGTGCGTACTTGTGCCTCCATTCCTGCCCCGTGGACTTGGGTGCAAAATCAGACTTTGTAGGAAAGCTGGTAAATAGAAATACCAATGCTTCGAACATTTTGCAAGTGATAGATAAGACCAACTCCTTTGGAATTCCACACAATTTTTTAACTAAATGCGTTTAAGGCTTTGAAGAACTTTGTTACAGAACAAAAAAAGCCATTTGGTTTGTTATTTTTGAGAGACTCGGCTGAGCAGGTCTTTTCTTCCAGTAGGAGGAAACTGGGCCCTCGTGTCTAAAGAGCCCTAACTATGCTGTTTGGTGTATGCCTAATGACATAAATTTACCCTAAATTTAATGTAACCTCATTCATAAGTAGCCCATTGAGCAGCACTGAGGTTCTTACTTTTATCAAGAAGATGAAGCATTATTTAAGGCCACTGACAGATAAACCATCAGTACCCGATGCAGATTTTTCCTCTTGATTCATATTTTCTTTGCTGAATGTATTTGAACTGAGATGTATCAAGTAATACAGATTGAATATTTGTGCCTTCCATATACAGCAAAGGTTATATTGTCATTTTATATGGGCTCAACAAGAACAGTAATCCTTATCAAATGGACACTGTGTATTTTGGGGTAGGGTTTTGCTTTTAAATCTTCTATTGACGTGCTTTTAAATTACTTCTGTGCTAATCCCCTAATGGTAACGTTTAATAGCGTTATTGATCTTTCTAACACTCTTTCCTGAAGCCGATGCTAGTTCCTTTCCTGTCTATCTTACTTAGGTTTGGAAGGACGCTGCCACTCAGATTTTCTTCTCCTTATCTGCAGCGTGGGGAGGTCTAATTACTCTCTCTTCCTACAACAAATTCCATAATAATTGCTACAGGTATGTGAGAGTGAAACCCTTTGGTCTCGTTAAACAGGTCTTCTCCAAAAACAATCATCTTCCAACTTGCAGAAATCTGGTTTGAAAGACGCTCCTCTCCTGTCCCCTGCTTTTTTTAATTTTCTTTTTTATTTTCATGGGTTTTTTTACTTTTTTCTTTTTTTTAACCTTTTGTCTTTTTCTCCCTTTTCCCATCCCTCCCTCCCCTTTCCCACCCCGCCTTTTTTTTCCTTTAACCTTTTTTTTCCTTTAACCTTTTTTTTCCTTTAACCTTTTTTTTCCTTTAACCTTTTTTTTCCTTTNCTTTTCTTTAACCCTTTTTGGGTTTGTGTATTGTATCTTCTCCCCAGGTCCTAATTTACCAGTCTCAATAAGAGCCTTAGGCTTATTATAGTCCCTATTGGCTCTTCATTTTTGGAATCAGCAGTTTTAGGTTTTAGGCAATCTGGGAAGCTGTCAACAGCCTTGAGCAGTGGTACAAAATCCTGCCAGTTGGCAGCCTCTGCTGCAGAACAACCCATGAGTAGAACGGGCTGAAGTTTGCCGTTGTGAGACAGACATGAGCTGAATGTGCAGTTTCCATACGCGTGATTCTTGTGTCTCCTAAACATTATTATTTTTTCCAATTACTCTTGGTGTGGTTTGACATATACAAAGTTATTTCAAGCTGTGAAATTTAAAATCGCTTTTATTTGAAATCACTGAAAACTTTTTGCAAGGAAAAAGTCACCATTCTGGTGGCATAGCGTAGTTTTTCATAAAGCAGTGTGCCAAATAAATATCTGCAGATGGAAAAAACAAAAGCAAGTGGTATTAGTAGGATGCGTGGCTATTTTATTGTTGTTAAAGCCAATCTTGTTTCTACTGAAACAAACCTTTACTGATTCCTGCAATGACAGAGATGCTGATTCAGCACAACCAAGAACACACACACACACACACACACAGACTTTCCCAAGGATATGCTTCAATTCTTTCCTGAATCAAGACTTGAAAGCACATGCTCCTTGGGATTTGAACTTCCATATCCTGTAACTGTATACAGAAAGAACTGTGGATCAGGATTTTAAAAAGGAATTTCAAAAAAATTCCCTCCTACTGTTCCAAAGTAATTTAATATAATTATCCTAAAATATGGATGAATAAGTACCAGTCTTATGTACTCAGTAACTCCCACCCAGCGATCCTTTGGGCTCTATTTTTGAAAATGTTTGTCCTGGGCTTTGATTTTTTTTTTCTTTCTTTTTTTTTTTTTTTTTTTTTTTTTTTTNTTTTTTTTTGTTGTTGATGAATGAATATATTCAGAATATCAGGGCAAAAAATGAGAGGAGGATCACACTATCTTTCTGCGTTAATTTAGCAATATTTTGTGGCATTTGGAAAATGTTAATGAAAATTTTGAATTAAATACATGGTAATGAAGTATAAAAATCTTACAGGTCTCATACTAAATACGTGCTTTACAAATGTTACAGAGAGATAGGGGACACCAAAGCAGAAATAATTAGAAAAGCTTAGTTACTTCTAATCTTTTTAATTTTACAACGTATCTTGAATACTGAAATGAAGCATGAATATTTTTCTCTTTCAATTTCTATATTCATTACATTCCAGTAGAGCAGATAAAAATTGTAGTTTTCATTTACATATTCATTTTAAACCTCATTAAATAATCTGTAATTGTGGTAAATTTACATGAATTGATCTCATAATGCATACCTAAAATATTTTACTTAAAACTTAGCTGAGTTTTGTATGAAGATTAATAGATGATGATTCCAAACAGAACATTGTCATCTTTTTTCAGTAGACCTGAAGAATTAACCTAATCATTCCTGTTAAGAGATGCCCTGTTAGAGATTCCAGAAGCTTGCCAGCTTATTGAGGTTCTTGACAGCTTTTCAGGTTGGATTTCGTTCTGTTCCTAACAAATAGCAGTAGGAATAAGCAATTCTAGCCAACTTAAAAAGCACAACACAAATAAACAACAAACCACCAGAACCAAAACTAAACACCAAACAAACCATGTTTAAGGTAAGTGACTTCTTTGTTCCTGAGTTATAGTAGTTTAAGGGGAAGCCTTCTGGACACACATATTGTGGAGAAAAAATAAAAATTCTATTAAGAATGTAATAAGTATGGATGGGGATCATGAGGGCTGGTTTCCTGTCAAGTGACGTGTACTTGCCCAGGACAGTATGACATTCAGGGATGGATTTCACAGAATCACACTATGGTAGGGGTTGGAAGGGACCTCTGGAGATCATCTAGTCCACCTCTGCTGTCAAAGCAGGTTCACCTAGAGCAAGTTGCACGGGATAGCATCCAGGTGAGTTGTGAATATCCCCAGAGAAGGAAACTCCACAGCCTCTTCAGATTCCCTTGACAACAATGGAAAATTGTACCAGGGACTCCTCTACGGACAGGCAGGCGTTTGAGTGAGTGCTGTGAGGTACAGTAAGCTTAACCCTGACGTTATGTGTATAAATACAAGGAAGATACAAGACAAAAATCATCTTACTTAGATGGTAAGTCCGTATGTAACATAGCAGGCAGATGTCCACATCAGGCAAAGAGTAAACCACTGCGTTACAAACCGTGTCATCGTTGCTGCCTTCTCCAGAGAGGCCAAAAGCAGAAGTGCTTATCCTCCTGCGCGGCCTGTGGCTTCCCGTATGGCACGTGCGTGATAGAAAATTGCACAGCTGATTCCTGGTGGTGTTGTGAAGAGTTCTGTCATCTCTGATCAGCATCGGATGTGCCTGATAAGTGTAAAAGTGTACCCTCATTGTACCTTCATCAGCGTTCCCACAGCACGTGTGTGCTCATGAGAGACTCCTGAAATGCGTACAAAACCTTCCCATGTGTGTACTGCAACAAGGTGACGTGGCTTCTTGTGGTTTTTTTTTTTCTTTTCAGGGACACATTGATAGTCACATGTACCAACAGTGCCACAAGTATATTTGCAGGCTTTGTCATCTTCTCAGTTATTGGCTTCATGGCAAATGAGCTCAAAGTGAATATTGAAGCTGTGGCAGACCAAGGTAGGGCATGCTGCTGTTTCGTTACTTAGGCACCTGGTGGCAACTTCAGCCCCATTATTAATGACGACGTTGATATTGGAGGTGGGAATAATGGCTTCAAACTGGAGTGGGTTAGTAAAGTACTTGTAGACATTTCTGTGTGGGAGAAGGTACCCTGGGAAGTCAAGATATTCCTTGAAACCTCCTTCTCACTTGCTTGGTAAGAGAAAGAAGCAAGCTGAGACCCATTTCAAATCTTTATGTAAATGACTGATGGGGGGGTAGGGTGAGATGTCTCCTTCACGTAGTCTAAGCATTCACTGGTCTTCTCATTTGTCTCTACTGCTGCCTTGTCAGGTCCTCCAAGGTAAAATTTGCCCCTGATGGTGGGAATCCTGGATGAAAGGATGGTGGGCTTTTCTACATAGGGGTGGGAGGATTGTGTCGTGAGAAGTAGATGGAGCTTCTGAACCGTAGGGAGCAAGGACCTGCCTCCATGGGGGAGTAAACAATTTCTGAAGAACCGATTAAATCTTGGTTAGTGAAGCCAGATGGTTACAAATGGGGATCGAAATGGTCTTAATTGGTAGAGCTGAATGTGCATGGGAAGGGTGTGACTGATGGAAGAATTGGTGCTGTTGTGTAGGATCCTGTGCAAAGTGGCAGGAGATAAGAAGAGAGGAGTTTTTGGGCAAAGATTCAGAGAAGGTTAAAGGGTTGTAAAAATCTGATGGGATTATAGAGGGATAATTATTACCTTTGTCTAGTCCTACGTTTTCTGTGCAATGTGCAGCACTTTGCCTCTAAGCCAATCAACGCTCAGATCTTTAAGATCATTTTGAACCGTGTTAAAAGGACAAATTTTGAATGACTTTGTGATAACTCGTATATGTATTTATGGTTCCCCTCTCATAGCGGTTTCTGTGAGCACGTGAGGGTGTTAAGTATATTGTATTAGCTTTCAGCACCGATACGGTCATTTCCAAGCACTGAAGGGAAGTGATTAATGTCTTCTCCATGAGCGGTGGAGTTGATTCCCAATACTATTTCCATGAGCGGTGGAGTTGATTCCCAATACTATTCCCTTCAACCCAGGACAGCACAGAGCAAGGGGAAGCTCTGAACAGAAGGACTGTAGGGTTCAAAAGATGACTGCTGCATACTCGTGGCTTCCATATGTGATGGGTCTCGCTGTCTGCTTCAACGTGAAGATGTTTATTGGGTGAATAAATTCAATGCTACAAGGTGCTAGATGTAGTCTAAGGTACCTGACTGAGCATCATGATGCAGAAATTGTAGCAGTGAGTTGAAAATAGGGGATAGAAATCAAGACAACTTTCCGTAGTTTCTGTATGGTAATATTCATAGGTCATTCTGGACAAATTAGGTATTAAGATTAATCTGCTTTTGACAATGTTGCAGAAGCTAAATGCAAAACCAACAATATGAGCTGGGGACACAGAAATCCCATAGTTGTAGGAACAAAAAGCAGGTGAAGCATTCTTCATTTTTTCTTGAAAAATACCTTTTCTCAGAACGCTGATGTTTCTGATTGTATATTAGAATTCACATGCTACAGGCGAAAGGAGGAGAACAACAGAGGAAGGAACAAGGTGTTGCTGCCAGTTAAGGAAAAAAAAAAGGGGCTTTTAGTTTCCTTTTGCTTATTCCGTCTCTGTAGACTGAAACATAGATAATCCCACAGGCTTTGCAGTACTTCTGGTCTCAGAATTGCAAATAATGGGGCCAGGTCACATGCAATTTCTGCATCTTTTAATCCAGCCTCCTTGCCATGGGCAGGGGCATCTTCAACACTAGATCAGGTTGCTCAGAGCCCCGTCCAACCTGATTTTGGACACTTCCAGGGACACGGGGCATCTACCACCTCTCTGGGCAACCTGGGTCAGTGTTTCACCACCCTTATTGTAAAAAATGTCTTCCTTCTATCTAGTCTGAATCTACCCTCTTTTACTTTAAAACCATTAACCCCTTGTCCTATCACAGCAGGCCCTGCTCAATTCTGCCCTTATCTTTCTTATATATACCCTGTAGGTATAGAAAGGTCATTATAAGGTCTCCCTGGAGCTTTCTCTTCACCAGACAGAACAACCCCAACTCTCTCAGCCTGTCTTTGTAGGAGAGATGCTCCAGCCTTCTGATTGTCTTTGTGGCCTCCTCTGGACCAGCTGCAACAGGTCCATGTCTTAGTCCCTGTCATGTAGGAGGTGATACTGCACTTGCAAGCTAATGTAATGGCAACTCAGTCTTCAGCGTCTAGTCTCTTTTTTTTGGTCTGCCAGTCAGCTAAGTGGGAACAGAAAAGTTTCATTGTTGTCTCCATTTTCTGGCTGGATTAGACTTTTTTTTTTTTTTTTGAAAAACTCCATGTGAGGCCAGGTGTTTTAGGAGTGACGTTTCCATTAATCTTTCTATTTCACCTCTATCCCGAAACAAATGACAAACAAAAAACCCCAACCCCAAAAATCTAAACCACGCTGTGGATACAGAAACTGTTGTGAGGAGTTAGATTCAAATCCTGCTCAAAGAAGCTGCGCTTGAGTGAAGCTGTGGTGGAAGCTCCAAAGGGATGGATGGAGAGGGGATTGAGGAGACACACCCTTTGGTGATGGCGGAGGAAACACTTGGGTTCGGCTGGTTCATCTCCCTGGAAGTGGTGTAATATTTAGCACAGGGGATCGCAACCCCTTTTTTGTTGAGCGCTTGTTGGTGGTCTTTGAGCGAGTGACTAGTCACAGGCTGGAGCTCTCTGTGCTCAGCTGCTTCAGCAGCTTTTCAAGGGAACGTGGAAAAAGCTGTCATGAGACAATCTTACTCTAGGGCTTTTGTAGCATTTGTAGCAGCCCATTTAAGCCATTTAAAAATATTTCATGAGGGTGAGGCTTCACTGCTCTCCATGACAGGGGAAACAAAATTTAGTCCCATACGAGAAGACAACTGTACAGTAAGAAGAGAGTAAAGATGAGGAATAGTTGCAGACTGAGTTAGCACATTGAATTAACACAATTAAAAAGCAGACTCAGCAAGTGGGGAAAAGAGGCAGCCCTTGTGCCTACCTACTTTTTTTTATTCTAAAGCTGGATTTCTTTTTGCCACGAAGGAGACAACAGCAAAAATGATGATGATCTCCCTTCAGGTTTTTAAAATCTTCAATGAAATTGGTAATGGGAAGGGATTTTCTTTTTTCCTTTTTCCTCTTAAAATATTAATCTGAAATACATAGTGGGTTTTTTTTTTAATTTAGAATCTTCCTTTCAGGAAAAACTCATGCACCTGGTGAACCAAGAAAACCTTCTTAATGGAGGGAAAGACAGGACAATCTATTTTCATTCTGCTCTCTCAGTTTGATTATGTTTGCAGAACATACTGCAGTTGAAAAACGTTAGTAAAATGAAAGTTCAAGGTCATTTGACTTTTTTTGTTTCAACACCTATGAACCCTTTGGAGTTTTCCTGGCTTTAATAAGCCTTTAGAAAGCGTTCATATCCCCCTAAGTCCCCAAAGATGGAGAGGATGGGAGCCAGCCTGCCTGTGACCAGTTACCTGTGCCTGGATGCTCCCCGGCATGGGATACCTTAGAGCTATGAGGGGCTGAGATGGAGAGATGTGCACTTTCATATTCTATAATTAAACTTTTCCTAAAAATGTGATTAAAATGAACTCATTATTCCCGCACTTAATTAAACTTCTACATGCAGGAAGCTAGTGCAAACACAGCCCTATCCTCTAATAGTCGAGAAGTCTTTAATCAAGAGACAAAACCATGTGTTCATGAATACACAGTAGTTCTACTTGCACCTTTCTATTCCAAAAAGCCATTTTTCTGCAGCACATTTTAAAGGCAGCAATACTTAACGGAGTCATGTACAGTGGGGGGCTTTTTGTTTGTTTGGGGTTTTTTTTATCACGTTATTAATGTTCATATTTGTCTTTTGTTCAGAAACAACTCCAAACTCTTCACAAGTTGCCCGTGGAGATTATTTCACATGCTGCCAAAACTGTGTGTTTCTCAGGATGTGAGACAGCAGCAGTTTTCTCTCGAACAGAAACAGCGTGGGGAGCTGTAGGACGTGGGATGCAATAATCTAGATTAGAAATGGCCAGGACAGAGTAAATTTGGAGTCCCTTCTCGTGGCACGGGTCATGGAATCGGCACAACTTGTCTCTCATTTGTGTCTTAGCTGACAGGAAACACCCTTCAGTGTTTGAAGCGGGCACTCCTTTAGCTGCGATAAATAGAGAAGAAGTGCCATCTACTGTAATGCTACCGCCACATTCCTGCAGCCTTTTCTCCCAGGCAAATCTGAACATACTCATAGAAATAATTTTTCTTTACAGTCAAGGAAAATTATAGCCCGAGATACCAAACCAACAGAGAAAGGAAAATTCCTGGTTAAGGCTCTAAAAGACCCTCTTCTTATTTTTTCTGCTGTGTGTTATTTCAGAATTTTGTGGATTTTTTCAGATCTGCGGTAGTTACTGCCTTGTGTCTCATAGCAGCTTTGTGCATTTGTTATGTTCTGTTCTTCTCATTTGACCATGTGCTGATGAGTTAAAGGTGACTACTTCCTTTTCCGATCACCCTCGCGGTACTGACATGTGGGTGATTGCTATGTTGATTTAAGGCTGGGTTGCTCATTAGCGGGGACAGCAGCAGGAATTTGATCACAGAGCAGGACAGAAACATGGCTGCACTACATGATTTCTGTTTATTTTTCGTATTTGGGTCAGTATATTGGTATATCGGTTAAATATGTATTCCGTGGCTTGGAATGTAGGAGTGTACGAGTGTTTTGAAACTTACAGCCAAAATAGAAATTCATCAGGTGAGGCTAAATTCTGCAGCGGTTAAATCTTTCTGAAATTAGGAGAGACTGAATGGACCCTCTTTTCCTTTTATTAAGAAAATAATGTTGTATTAGAACTTGAAACATGACTTTTCACATCCCCCTCTTTTCCGTTCCATCAACAGCGTTAACACGATGCAGGATTTCACAGCCTTCATTTTTCATGTTTCTAGGTCCTGGAATTGCTTTTGTGGTTTACCCAGAAGCCTTAACTAGGCTTCCCCTCTCTCCGTTCTGGGCTATAATATTCTTTTTGATGCTTCTGACGCTTGGATTGGACACTATGGTAAAACTGCTTTTGTTTCCCATTCTTTGCCTCTTGCTTTTCCTATTGATTTGTTTGGAGGACCGTGAGATTAATTGCTATTTTCCATGTGGTCCGTGAACTGCTTTCCAAAAAGAGGAATGAAGTAAGGCTGTTGATGCCAAAATAATTTGGGTGAAGCATTGGCGTTTGGGTCTGAGTATTTAATACCAAGGATTCAAAATACCCTCTTATATTCCATTATATCCAGCTGGATTACTTTAAGTATATTGTGTGTGCTGAAATTAATCCTTTTATTTTGTCTTTCAGTTTGCCACGATCGAGACTATAGTGACCTCCGTTTCAGATGAGTTCCCCAAATATTTACGTACACACAAAGCACTGTTCACTCTTGGGTGCTGTGTCTCCTTTTTCATCATGGGATTTCCTATGATCACTCAGGTAATAATATTGTCCTTGAGCATCACTGTCTGTCCCCAATCCCCCTCTGGTGGCCGTTCTCCTCCTGTGCAAGTTGCAAAAGATTAAGCTGAATTCTGCCGCATGCACAAAGACACCGCGTGAGTCTGAAACACACCAACCCCCCCCCCCTTTTTATTTTTTTTTAATGGATGCTCTGGTTGAGATATTGTGAAAAGACTTTGCTTTTGAAATCTTTCTCCCGAGCCAAACATCTCCAAAGCAATCACTTAAGTTAGGTATTCACTTAAGGAGGGGGGAAAAAAAAAGTTTGTATGTTGTATAAACATGCACACGAGTTTTGGGTGCCTTCCCTCCCAGATTAGTTATATGCTGACAGTCTTGGCAAACTGTGGAGTTAATAATAAAATTCTCATCTCTCTTTGATAGTCTTAGGTGGTTTTTGTCCACCGCTTGCTCCAGCATTATAAACTCTTGGCAATTTCAAGAAGAGGTGCGCCAAAATGTATTTTATGATTTTATTAATCCTTTTCCCTCCCTTTTTCTTTCTTTTCATTCACCTCATCACCTGTTGGCCCGACTTTGCTGGTCCAAAGCCTAGGGTGGGTTCAGTCCCTCCTTTGCTTGAATTACGCTGCTGAACCTCTGCCCTGAAGATAAGGCATTATGTCCTTTCCAGAGAGACGAACTGGGCTCACAGTATTCCTGGTTTTAGTGGTGATTTTGCTTTTGCCATAGTATTAAGTGGATAGAGGCACTGCTGGCAGAAGGTCTTGTTGCGGTTCCAGTCCTTAATGTGAAGGGACTGAAACCAGTGTCTTCCCAAGGTGTGGTAGCTACCAGACTCAGGGGTACCTTCTGCTTTTGTTGTTGTTGTTGTTGGATTTGATATTCCTTCAGCCACAAGGAAGAAACTATCGTGCGGCATGAACCTGTCACTGGTCACTGTGTGGATGCTTCCTTGGGATAGAGAGTCCTGGGTCCTGCTCCTGTCCATTTTGCCTAACTTAGCACCAGTTAGAGTTGTGACACGTATGAAGAGAGACACCAGCTATATGCCACGAGTAATGGCTCTTTTATCCTTTTTTTCTTTAGGGTGGCATGTATATGTTACAGCTTGTGGACACTTACGCAGCTTCTTATTCTCTTGTCATCATTGCCATCTTTGAGCTTGTTGGAGTTTCCTATATATATGGTAAGAAAAAATACTGTTCTTGGACCATCTATGTCAAAGTAACATTTTAGCATATAGTAAAGTAGCCATTAACATGAAATTCTTAAAGAAAGGAGTAACACTTTAAATTTTTTTTTTTAATAGAAAGCCTCAGAATTTCCTTATTTTGAACAGAAGCATAATGGGGCTTCATTACTATAGGATTCTCTCCAATATATGTATTCAAAAGTCTTTCATATAGTCTAATTACCTTTTCCACCAGTACCTTAAAGGCAGTGCTTAGAGATGAGTATAAGAATAGACCAAACCTTTAGTGACGCTTCTCCAGGGGCTCTTCCTCACTCCAACAGTTTTAGGCACAGAGCCTTCCTGAGCCAGAGGTGGTATCTTTGTATTTAACAACTTTTAAAGGATTTATTTTCCATGTACACATCCAGCCTTCCCTTTAGCCCACCTGTCCGTCACACAGAATCTAGACTATACAGCTACTGAGCGTGATTAATTATGCACAGTTATATTGATCCATGTTGACGTACATTAAATGATGAGGAACATCCTCAGCAAACATAAAACAGTGCAATTACCTTGATGCTCCTGTAGCTACATCAGTTGACAGCGGCTGGTGATTTGCTCCCGAATTTGTCCAGTGCTTTTAGGCGTTTGGTTCTTGGAAATCTGTGATCTCAGATGGATGTAGTAGGAAATTTGAAGATCTCCCTGCATAACAGATAACTAATTTATATCTGGAGTGTGGAGGTGCAACTTAAGACTTGTCTTCAAAAGCAAAGGAAGATCTGAATCTGAGCGGTAAGGATAACAGAGATAAGGCTGTTTCTGTTGTTGCTGTGGACAGGAATAAATGACATATTTTCTGTCAACTAGACATAAACAATCCCAGATGGTCTGTTGAAGGTACATACACAGCAGTATGATCTTAGGCCTTAGTTATGGGCACTGGATACTTAGACCTACATACATTGTAGGGGTCTATTCTATAATACAGTGTATCAAAAAAAATGTGCATAATTCAAAATGCAGAATTTGTTGCTCTTTCTTGAGAAATTAATGTTATAGAAAGGACAGGGAATCAGCTCTGCCTTGTTTTCTCTGACTTCATGTATTTGGTCCCCACCGACATCCAATCCAGTGAGCAGGCCTGAGCGGTTGTAAGCTAAGTCAGGTAGGACCTAGGGAGGAAATGCTAGAGAAGACAAGGGAAAAAGTCAAAACACCGAGAGAAAAGTTGATTTGGACCGATCACGTTTTGGTCGATCAAAATGCTTGTTGGTTTTTATGTCTGTGAAATGTTAGTATTTTAGAGTAGGTTTCAAAGTGTGATCTCTGTTGATGAAGTGATATTGGTAACTGCTATCAGCTTTGCGCTCATCCAGTCTTCTCAAAGGACCTGAGTGTAATGCTTTGGGATATCTCCTGTAGAGAAGTCTAGAGATGGATTTTGAGGGTTATTTAGCAGAACTCCTGGTTAGAAAAATCAACGCTGGCAAATTTGGCCATTGCTCTGTGCTTCAGTTTCCATGAAGACATGCAAGACTTGCCCACTCCCTCCCCCCAGTTACCACCAGGTTCAGCATTTACCTGTTCCTGTGGAAACACCACTGGGTACGTGGCATCTGAGACGTTAGCATCTGGTTATTGCACGGACCAATTTCCCAGCTTTCCTAAAATCAATACAGTTCCCCAAGAGATGGTGAGCCACAATGCTCAAAAAGAGTGTAAGTTTTTGTTGGTGGTTTCTTTTTTTTTCCCTTCTACCTCCTCACGTGTTTGCTGAGAGCGTCCCTGAACAACGCTGTGCGCTAGAGGTTGTCACTCTTCCTGGCCAGGAGTAGCTACAGCATCACCTGGTGTGTGCCAAAAAGATTGTTTCCTTTAAAGCCATTGCCATCAGTGTCCAAGAGAAAATTTCCTTGCTTAGAGTATTTTGAAATAACCCCCAAACTACTTAAATTTGTAGGATTTCTTTGTTCTGTATGTTTTTTAGTAAGGATGAAGGTAAATATGGAGCACACACTGGCTCTGTTCCTCCTCTGAACACTGTGTGGCAGAAGCACTACAAACCTGCCTTTGTGGAGCAACGTTTTATTAGGCTCGCAAGCAAAATTGCTCTGGCTTGTGCCTGCTTTGCCCAACAAATTCAGTATCCTTTTAAACACTCACTTTTATGAAAAACATAAAATAATACAGAAATGATTATAGCAGTGCAAAGGAAGGACTTGAATAGAGAAATTTTTTTTTTTTAGTCACGTATTACTTTAATGTAATCAGACTTGGAAAAGATCTGACAAATCACAAATCATTCCCCCTGCGCTTTCTGTACCAACTGATTGTTGGTCAACAGGTGTTAGCAAAGCCTTTGGTAAAAACTATTTCAAAGATTATTCCCTGGAATTAACCTGTTGCTAGACTAAAGAGCTTCCAGTCTTCTTACACAAAGAAGGAAAGATGTACTTTACAATCATTATCTGCTTGGCTAATGTATTATAGCTACTTCTGCTGCATTAAAGCTGCTTTTCTAAGGACTGTTGATAGCAATACAGCTTGTATATTTGTGATTTGCATGTTGTAAATACAAGGGAAGCTGTGGCTCTTGTTATATTCCTTCAAGCAGTGCTTAAAATTGGCATAATATATTTTCAAGCTCTGACAATTGCTGTTTTACACTCCACTGACACCTTTCTCTGTATACTTGTCCTCTTCATAGCAAGCAGGCTGGCACAATAGTGGCAGGTGCTTTTATGATGAAATAAATCTGTCTTGAGTTCTTGTTACACGTTCTGCTTGCTGAGCTCATTGAGATTTTTAAATTAAAAAGAGACACACCTTGGTTCCTTCCTTCAAGTCATTTGTTTTTCAGTAGAGCCAGTGCTACATAAGCCAGTCAAATGCTGGTTTTAATTTCACACGCTGGTATAGGTGTTTATTCTCCAGATGTTTAGATTATGATGCATGATTGGTAAAGAATAGCTTAGAGCTGCAGGTATTAATTTAATCATCAGCATAATTCCCACTGTTGCATTTTATAACATGAAGCTAAAGGTAAAGATCCTTGTGCTTGAGCAAAACACTGCTGGAAACTGAAAATGTATGACCTTAAGTTTACTCGTGCTCCTTCTAGATCTAGTTTTTTTGACAGCCTGTTGTTGGGAAGGTTGAGTGTCAGAGCGAGTGGTAACTGCTGCGGTGTATTTGTAGAAAGCGTTAGTAATTTTGAACGTTTTACCCGTAGCAGAATATTGAAGTAGCTGTCGATCTCGGTTTGCATTCTCCTTTTTAATGGATTTTCTATCTGCAGTATTTATGGATACATCATCCTGCTTTAGAGAGTGGAAATTGAGATATGGAATATCATGTATTGCTAATTTCCCAAAGTTATTCAGCAGGCCTGACTGATCTGAGAGGGAGACCAGATATACTGAGATTTAATTGGTTTTCTGTAACTAAAGCATCCTTTGCGTTTTTCTCTGGAACTTGACAAACGTATTTTCAGTCTTTCACCGGGAAAGAGATGACTACCGTGTAATCCCTCTATCTGTTTAGGTGCATTTGACTCCTGAACTGCTAGTATTTAAAAGTGCCTGAAGCTGTGAATATGTACCGACGATTCCAAGAAGGAACTAAATTTTTTTAATTGGAGTTTCAAACAAATCTGTGCAGATTTGCATGAATTTTGGAGGCAGGAGCCCCTGCTAGCTATCCAGTTAGGTACAGCTCCTTTTCATCAGCAAGCGTGGTTGAAATAAAGAAGCTTGGAGGAGCTTTAAACGTTGTGCGACGACCCTCCAGCTCATACTTTGCGCTGCTGCAATTAGTTTAAAACTAGTTTTGTTCCCACCACAGCACGTTGCAGGGCTGCCCACTGCGTGAGCACCTCCCAGGTAGCTCGCTGCACAGGATGCACTGAACTGTAATAAGCAGGTAAAATAAAACACAGAAAATAATTCGGTTGCAGCTAAGGTCTCCTTTTGGGTCCATAACGCAGAGACCCTGGGGGTTAACGGTCGGTCCAGCCATACAAAGCTCTAGTACAAAATGGAGAAGCACGTGATGAATCCGACAGACGCTGAAGCGCGGTGATACCATGGGTTGTAAAAATTACATGTATTTTACAGAGAAGAGGCTTTCTGAATAAGAACATTTGCTGTGGAAAGGAGAAAAAGAGGGAGAGATATGACAGTTCCAGAAAAAACCGCGACACCTGGGTCCCCTTGAGTTAGCTTTCTAAGCTTACATCTGCTACAGGTTGTAGTCACTGCCCCCGGCCTCGCAACGCAGTTCTTTGCAGTATCATCTTCTTGTTTAATTTCTGGATTTTTCTCCTCTATTTCTTACTGTAACACAGCTTTTTTAGCTTTACTCTGCCATGCTGTCTGCTCAAAACAGCTTCGGCCGTGCTCGCCCTTTGAGCTGGGCTGTTAGGGCTGCCCTAGCACCATCTAGCCCTGCTGCTTTCCTGGACGTGCATCAGAAAACACGGAATATTTGAGCCATTGCTATTTTTTACCTCCTTAATTCTGGGTAACAGCCTGATGGATAGATGTAGTTCTCCTTGATATCAACAGAAAGGCTTCAAAATTAGGTGAATCAAGCCTGGGGATTATCCCTTCTTATATTCAGCAGCTGCAGTGGCTGGCTACGAGGGCAATAAGAACATAAAGCGCTTTATTACTTTTGTTCCAAGCATTTCCTCCCTTACTCGACAGCTTCTCTCTAATATTTGAGCTCCATCCCTGTCCCCGCATCATAAAAGTTAGACTAAGTGCTGTAGTGCTTGGTAAAATTTAAAACACAGAGATGATTGCCTGCTTTATTAGAGAAAATAAATGCCAGATTGGCCCAAACTGGAAATGTTTGTGTGATGGGGGAGCTCAGCCTCAGACCCCAGACCTCCCTCTTCTTGTCATCATTAGAAAAGTTGGAGCAAACTTCAATTTTTAATTTAATTTTCGATTTTTTTATTACTTTTGGGTAAATTACTAACAGCTCTACTGAGTAGGGGCCATTTACCCAACTAGCTGTGCAGAACGAGGCAGAAAAGCAGATTGGCTTGTATCAGAGGGGCAGTAGCCGCTGCGGGGCCAGCACACCTTGGCAGCCGCACGGCGTGGCCCGTGGGACGGCCACGGACACAACTGAAAAACCATTCTCCAATATTGTGTGTTTTATTAACTCAAGCGACTTCACAGATGCAGTCAATAACGATAATCTGAAAAATCAACGTGTCAGTCGATCTGTTTGCTCAAACACCACTGAGTATAAATTGAAATATTTACAGGTGCTCTCTAGTAATTCTAAGTGTTGCTCGCATACCAAATGGAAAATAACAGGACATCGTCAGTATCGACAGGGAGTGATATATTTGTACCCCAGTCCCGTAGCAGGTATAGAGGAGCTCAGATATTGCCTATGCTGAAACAGATATACTGTTATTAATAAGGTTCATCTTCACAGTAAAATATAACAAGCATTATATATATAACATAATTGCAGCTAACCAGTACCTACTATTATTCCTTGTACCCGAAACATACTGAACACTTAATCTGCATGTAAAAGCTCAATTTTGCTTTAATCTTTAAGAAGTAAATATTTTATTAGAACCGTTCCCGCCATAACAGTCTCGTTTTTTGCTGGGAAGTTAGACACTCCCTTGAAGTTTTCAACCAGCAAGTCAGAGTTTGATTTTGTAATTAGGCACAGGGGAAGATCACAAGAGCTACGTTGCAAACTGCAGCTGGTTCCTTTCACGCCTAATTGCGTTTACATTTGCTGTTTCCAGGACTGCAGAGATTTTGTGAAGATATAGAAATGATGATCGGATTCCAGCCCAGTAAATTCTGGAGAGTCTGTTGGGCATTTGTGACCCCAACTATTTTAACAGTAAGCAAAAATTTTTTGAATGTTTTCTCAAATAGTTTCATTGTTGTTTCTTCATCAGTGATGATGTTGCTGAATGGTAGTAATTAGATCTTGGATGCAGATACCTGGACACATGCTCACATGTGTTCTTGCTTGTGTATGTAGTAGGAAAAAAAGAGCGTAGATAATGGTATTTTTGGTAGAGAAGGGATGGTGAGTCTCCAAATGCTGCTGCGGTAGCCTTTCCCCGTCTGTGCAAAGTGCTGATATGATGTACCGTTACATACCAGCATTTTTGATTGTTATATGCATGTGCAGGTGTGTAGTACACATGGATGTGTGTATACACAGAGAGAGGGAGAGGAAATAGTATGATCCTCCTGTCTTCTCTCAGGCTGAGCTAGGGAAAAAACATTTTATTGAGTCATAAACTAATCGGAGAGACACGCTCTGGAAAGGCTTGGGTGGAAGTCTGAGTGAGAAAGTTTTAGTTGCAAAGATGGAGATATTTTTTGCAAAGGTTGACATAGTTGTTTTCTTGAAAAAAAAACATTGCTTCTGTTTCTGTCAAAAAAAGGGGGGAGGGGGAGGAAAAAGGAAAAAAGAAAAGGGAAAAGAAAAGTCAAAGGGGAGAAAGAAAAAAGAAAAGAGGGGAAAAGAGAAAAGAAAAGAAGGAAAAGAGGAGAAAGGAAAAGAAAGAGGCCAAAAAAAAAAAGGAAAAAAGAAAAGAAAGGGGGAAAATGGGAAAAAAGAAAAGAGAGGGAGGAAAAAAGAAAAAAGGAGAAAAGTGAAAGGGGAAACAGAAAAGAAAAAGGAAGGAAAGAAAAAATAAAGGGTGAAGAAGGAAGGAAGAAAGAAAGAAGGGGGAAAGAAAATTCAAAGGGGAGAAAAGAAGAGGGAAAGAAAATTCAAAGGGGGGAAAAGATAATAAAGGGGAAAAGATAATAAAGGGGAAAAGTGAAAAGGGGAAAAGAAGAAAAAAGGAAAGAAAGAAAAAAGAAAAGAAAGGGGGAAGAAAGAAGGGGGAAAGAAAAGTCAAAGGGGAGAAAAAGAAGAAGGAGAAAAGGAAGAAGGAGAAAAGGAAAGAAGGGGAAAATAAAAACGGAAAAAAGAAAAGAAAGGGGGGAAGAAAAAAGGGAAAAGAAAAAAAGTGGAATAAAAAAAGGAAAAAAGAAAAGAGAAAAGGGGGAACAAAGGAGGAAAAAAGAAAAGGAAAAAAGGGGGAAATAAAAAGGGAAAAAAAAAGAAAAGAAAAAGCGGGGGCCCGAACAGAGGCAAAGGCGCTGTGTGCGCAGCCCCCGCAGTGCTGCGGCAGCGGAGCCCCGGCCCGGCAGGTGGCGCTGTGCGACAGCGCCTGGCGGCTCCGCGCGGCCCGCCCGGGGCGGCCGCGTTCTGAACGGGGGGGCGGCTAAAGGAAGGCTGCGGGGTTGGTTTTTTGTTTGGGTTTGTTCGCGTCGGTGTGTGGCGGCTTTTTTTTTAAACACTATTTTTAGATCTTTTTGTTTGTTTTGTGTTTTGGTGGGTGGGTTTTTTTTTTTTGTTTGTTTGTTTTTGGTTGTTTTTTTTTTTTTTTT